>CM068588.1:19743456-20343456 GCA_035048485.1 Pteria penguin | reverse complement strand
ATAATCTTCTATATAAAGATTAGCAGGTTTCTAAAGACGAGAGGTCAACATAAGTTAACCGTGCTCTTCTCGTCTGTAAGCTAGTTCAGATCCTTGATCTGTAAGAGTCCCGACTAACAGTACCTTGTCTCCTCTGCAAAGGCCCGCCATAGAGTCCCACCGCCCTGTTAGTCAGCGTGCAGCTCGCGAGTAAAAGTGTGTATAAAGCTGTAGATGTACCCAATTCAAGACCTATGGTCTTTGGGATAATGCAGTCGATGTCTCAGACGTTTAATTATTTCAACATTATTAGAAATGAAATTATCGGAACCTTGAACCCTCCTTAGTTTACACACTTGATCAACGTAGAAATTGGGATGAGAAATTCAGCAAGATATGTTTTGTTGAAAAGTCACAATTCTGAATTTAGATAAAATCTCTGAATAAGATCGGTAAAATTTACCAAATTTTTCGAAGATTATGATATTTATAACCCTGAGTTAGAAGTTTTATATTGATTTTATATTTGAATTTTCCAAAACGTTTGTGCAGGATCTAGCAAACCGAAGCAACTGCCTAATATAAGTACCATATAATGAGAGTCTAGGGACATCACAATCTAAATAAAAGAAATTAACAATAGGAAATCCAAGGTTGTCACGTTTATCATATATGTTAGTATGGATATTGTTGTTTATGATTTTGAAGTTTCAGTGCGAGAAAAGTATTTCCTTATCAGAAGTATTGGCTTTGTTTAATCTAAGTTCAGGTGGATACGTGTCAGTAATATAGTTTTCCAACTAAGGTCGATCGATTACTAAAATATCATTAAGATATCTAGAAGTGTCATTGAACTTATTAATAAGGCAAAAAGTTTCCATGTTTGAATCGTATGCATGAAGTCCGTCTCATATCAATATAAAAATAAATCTGCTGTAGATGTAGCGCAGTTCGTGTCCATAGGAATACCAATAACCTGTTGATAAATCTTGCCATTACATGGCACAAAAGTATTATTCATCAAAATTGTGATGGCATTACATAGCTCAGTACAAGCCCAATTTCTATAATTATCTTATTGTTTATTTGAGAAAAATTCGGATGTAACTGAAGTACAAAGGTATGAATTAGACCCTCTATTGAAACACCAGCGTGTGAGAAACAAAAACTTGGTGTTGATTGAGCCATGGGGGAGAGAGGTATATATGACTTCGCTGCATTTTTTGATGGATCAAATGTAATCGACGTTACTATTGTTAAAAACAGTATCGGTATTACAGTAATTCATAACATGTTCTTTAACTGAAGTTAGAGCGGAAGTAATATGTTTTGAAAGCATAGTTGTAGAACTGTGTCTGGAGATTGATATAAAACGTGATTTATATGAACTTTTGTGTAATTTGGGAAGCCAATATATGGTTGGAAAATTATTTGTATCAATGATCAATCTGAAGTCGCATTCAGCTATACAATAGTCAGATAGGATCTTGTCTTTCAACTATGGGGTTTCAACATACCTAGCAGTAGAGTTCAATTCACTAGCAGGTACGAAGACATAAGTACTTTGTAAATTCTCCTTTTTTTTTGCATGGACTGGACAGGTGTAGTGCGTGGTTGTTTTGATAAATAGGGATTAAGTGTAAAATGATCGATGCGTATATCAATTATTTTTAAGCTACGCAGGCGACACAAATTGTACTTGATGGGTTTTTAAAAAATGATGGTATTACTGGATCTAACAATTATATGCTTACTTAATTCTCTCCGATTCCTCGCACACTGTACAATTATAACATTGTAAAATACATATCTTCCATAGCAGTTCAAAGTCTACTCTAGATTTGTTGCACAACGTAAGATGTCTCTAAAAATCTGTAGATTTTACCGGTGGTCCTTTTATAAAACTCGGGATATGCCCTGAATCAATTGAATGAGTGTCTTTATATCGCGCTATTAAAGTTCCAAAACATAAGATTTGTGACTTTTTTTTCTGAATTTCATATCAATAATTCCAGAAATTCCCAATAATTCTAATAGCATTTTAAGCAAACACCATCATAAATAAATTTTGATCTATTGCCGTATTGGAAGCTTGCTATATGATATATGTACATGTATGTTATCATAAAAACAACAGTTACCCTCTATGAAGTCCTTGACCTTGTACACTTCAATGTTAAATGGAGATATCCGTTATTTATTGTTTCAGCAGTTTCTCCACACATGTTGTATGAGTTTCCATAATTGCAGCTACCATTTACTGGAAAATATGTGTCTTTTAAATCAACTGTTCCAGAAAAGACAACCAAATCATGACTGTCTGTGTTGTTCGAACATGCATTACCAAATAATTCTCGGGATCTCGTTCTTTGTATAGGATGACTGTCTGTGTTGATCGAAAATGCATTACCAAGTAAATCTCGGGAACGCGTTCTTCGTAAAGGATGGAATACTTCTTTTCTAGCGCGTGGAGGACCATAATACGCTCTTTGTGTATTATGATTATCTTCTTTCTCTAAAATCGTTGTGGCCTCCGAATGTAGGCCCATATTTAGCACTACAGTATATAGCATTTGCATTTTTCCTGATATCAAACTTCGAAGGCATAAACTTTCCATTGAAACGAAGTCGGAATAAAAATGTTTCTGCATCTTTAACAAACCTGTGGGGTGAACTATCCCAACTTTGGCTAGAAAAGCCTCCAAATACACTGTTACCAGTGTTATACAATACCGTAACAGTGGGTCCCTGATTGTCACACATTCTGTGGAATATATGCGACGCACAACCATCTCTTGTAGCTCTGTAGAGAAGATTCAATGTATATTTCCGCCCAACCCATTTCTCCAACTGATGCTTCTCCTTGCAGCCATTATCTATAATAAATTCGTCGAGAGTTGTACTGCTTCTGATAAAGAGGCAAAGATCTAAATATAAACAGATAACCTGATGTGCATAATGAAACAACTTTGATATACTTAGAAGACTAGAATATAACCATTATCTTCAAAGAATTGTTTTTCAATGAAAATCTTATTGTATTTCAATTACATTAGGATTGATTGGGTCTTAATACATATGCCATTAATCACTTCATGTGATAGACTTAGCTTGAAAGGAGACAAAAATGATACATTTCATATTACCATTAGCTTTTAACAATCAGTTAAACAGGTTGCCCAAAATGCTTTTTACATGTTTGTCTTTAGACAATTGTTCATTATGAGAAGACGGTGTGTCATAACCTTAACCTTGACACAGCTTAAAGATCAAGGTCATTGTAGACTTTGATAACATTTCCCTAAGTCTCATTTTCTTAATGATTTAATTCTGCAGCTTAAATCTTGGTACATTTGTTCCTTGTGGCAAGACAATTTGTAATCATATTGACCCAGGGTCATGATATTAAGGTCAAAGACACTGTCTGGATAATTTTTCTTTATACATTTGTTCTACAGCATCATACTTGGCACAACTTCCTTTTTTATGACAAAGTAGTTTGTCAAGACCCAGTCCCAAGTTTTGATTCAAAGGGCAAGGTCACTATTTTCCAAGTCAAATTTATTCAATGCTTTAAATTGCATATTCAGGTAATGAGAGACCGCCTTCTCTTAACGGGCAGTTCTGTTTTATAACAAAAGTGCGTGTAGTTATATTGACCCAAAATCATGCACCCAGGTTAAAGGTCTCTCAGGACCTTGTTGGAATTTTCTTGTCCAGGCCGCATTTTCATAATGCTTTAGTTCTACTGCAACAATTCTGGAACAATTCTACCTTATGAACTTGAGTCAAGGTGATAACCAAATTCAAGGACACTCTGGTTATATTTTCTGCATGCCTTCGTTCTACAGCCTCAAATTTGTATTATGACTTTGATTCAGAGGCTAGGTCTGTGTAGATCTTCAGCAAAAATTTATTTTAAAGTGCATTTTTAACGTTTAATTCAACAGCTTTATGCACAGTTTTGAAAAGGCTGTGTATCATGAGCTCGTTCGAAAATTATGTATCTAAGGTTAAGGTAACTTGAAGGAATTTCTTGTCTTCCTTGTATTTTCTACATGTCTGAACTTTACAGCCTGTTTTAAGATGCTCCTCTTTAGTATCTGCAAGGCGTATTATGCTTCGTTTGTGAAAAAAACCAAAACAAAACCAAAAACCAAAAAAAAAACGCTAAAGGCGGTAAAAACATCCCAAACAAACAAACACCCCCCTCCCCCAAACAAACAAACAAAAATGAAAGGTCATTTAACTCAGTGACATCTGCAAGGGCTTTCTAGGTTGAATAAACATGCATAGCATGAAGATGTCGTTACCCCTTATAATGTAACAACAGACAAATGATTGTACAAACTGAGAAAAACTACAACTACAGGCTGAATGTTAATCTTTCATTACCCTCTTTACACTTTTAATGGACTTAAGTTGAAACTTGACCTCCACTACGAATTTTCCCTTTTTTCACATAAACATTTTCTTCATTTTGTGCAAGTCTTTATCCTACAACTTCAAAGGAACTATGCAAATTTGCTGATAGACATTGCTAACCATTTAGGTAAAATTTGGAAATATGAACACCCTGGCGAAATTAGAAAACTTGCTCTACATTCACTTCAGTGGTTAGAGAGACCCCAAGTCGCATGGTCTTTATGTATTTGACTAGATACAAAAATGCATATTGACCTTGAAACTGGGAACATTCAAGTTTAAGGTCACAAAGGTGGTCGGGAATAATGCTCATCAACGACCATCTGTGTGCCTTGTTTGAGGGACCTAATTCTTATGATCTATCTGTAATTGATTTATACTTGAATATGCATTTGACATGGATACTGAATATTGAAGATCAAGGTCCAAAGTACTGCAACTGATAGAGCTCATCAATAACCATGCATGTGTGAGATTTGAAAAATCTAATTCTTATGGTCTTACTTCGTTGCGGGGGAATACTGATGCATTTACCTTGAAACGTGGAAACTTTAAAGTCAAAGTCACAAAAGTCATTCAGGGATACAGCTCAACACGGTCTATCTACGTTTGTGTTTTGAAAGATCTAATTCTCATTATCTTTTTGTAATTTAACTAATCTTCAATATGTTTTGACCTTGATTGATTGATTATTGTTTTACGTCACTCCGATCGATTATTTCACGTATATGGTGACGGCATCTGCCTTATGCATTGCATAAAAATTTAGACATTTGCAACGGACCCACTCGAAGCAGTGAGGGATCTTTTACGTGTCACGCCTACCGTGACACGGACTTCGGATTTTACTGTCTCATCGAAGACATTACACCGGTGTGCCTAGGCGGGAGTCGAACCCGGGACCTCTCGATCACAAGCCGAGCAACTTATCCACTAAGCCACACCGGCTTGATTTTGACCTTGAAACTGGGAATCTTCAGGGGCAGGTCACAAAAGAATGTTACCAGCAATACTGCTCATCAAAGTCAATCGATGTGTGAGGTTTGAAAGACATAACTCTCACGATCTTTCTGTAATTGAACTAAAGTCAATTATATATTGACCTTAAAACAGGGAACCTTCGAGGTCACAAACAAAGGTTTTCAATGAATAAAACTAATCAAGATCTATCAACAGGTAGAGTTTGAAAAGGTTTTGTCTATGTTCTTTCCGCTAAATTCAATTACGCATTTGGCCTTGAAATTGGGAACTATGAAGGTCAAAGTCGCAAAAATTTCAATGAATATAAGATAAATAAAAAACTGAGATACCGAACCTATATATATAGTTTACTAATATGGGGTTTTATCAAACATATATATATATATATATATATATATATATATATATATATATATATATATATATATATATATTTATATATATATATATATATATATATATATATATATATATATATATATATATATATATATATATATATATATATATATATATATATATATAGTTTACTTACATGGGGTTTTATCAAACATTTTACTATTCTGACAACGAATCTAACTCAACCTCTTCATATTTCACCATCTGCAGACATAGTCCTCTACATAATCCATTACGATACGAAAATTTGTACAGCAATTAAATGATTTGGGTTCAAATCAAATCAAGGACCTCATCAAGGTTTATCTACATGTGAAGTGTGAAAGACAAAATTCTCCTGGTTTTCCAGTAATTGAACTAAAGTCAAATATACACAGACGTACAGACTGACAGATGGACGGACATCACAAATTCTTATAGACCGGGGTTTGCTTCGCAAGTAAAATAAAAATAAATAAGACCCCCCCCCTGGACCCAACAGCAACAACAACAGCAGCAACCCTCCATCTATTTTAGATTGCACAGAGATTTAGATCATTGCAACGGACCCTCACGACGCAGTGAAAGATCTTTACCTGAAAGGTCTACCGTGATAAAGACAGTACGTGAACGGACATCCGCCCTAATTAACTGGTTGAACAAATATAAAGAATCTTCAGTATAAGTACTTTTTTGGAAGACCATGTCAAAATATAGACATGGGACATATTTCTTTATGCATCACGATTTTCTGTTACTATTCCAAAGAAATGGGAACATAGATATATATGCCAACGCCTGTATGATAGACTTACCCATCTGTTATCGTTGAAACATGAAGGAACAATCGTTTCAACTTAATGGGTGTATCAGTTTATCGATATCTTCCTGTTCCGATAAGTTTTTATCTTACCTCCTCATAAACCAGTCACTGGATTTCTATTAAACAAGACATAAGAGAAGAGTAGCCGTTGAGAATGTGTATGAAGAGGGATAATTTTGTATTGGATATTTTACACGAGGCTTGGCCCTTTCAAAGTAGAAATTTCATATATGATTCTGTAGCATGTAGTTATTGCTATTCCTCATGGGAGTTCCATGAAAATTATTACAAATTAAACATAGAATAGGAATCTGTACATGAAGGGAGATAATTATGTTTCAATGCTTTAGCAGGAATTATTGCGGGTAACAGTGGAACAAATATAAGAATATTTACCGTGTATTGTTTCAAGTAGCATGCATCAGACAGAAAGAAATTTCTGATATTAGCATAGCTATTGAGAGGGAAAGATGCATATTAATTTAACGGTCACGGTCACAGACTCTGAACATTGAATGAAAGTATTGTGATGCATGATTTCCCACATGGTTTCTGTGGTCGTATTCACAAAATGTCGTAAGTGTAAAATAATTCTTACGACCGATATGAAGATTATATGTATATTCGCAAAAAGTCCTCAGAAAAACTTAATATCGATTTTAATCGTAAGTTTACGAGTGCCTCGACCCTCTCTTAAGTTTAAAAGTTACTCTTAAGCGCCGTCATAAATAGATTTTAATAGTAAATATGGCTGCCGCTATGTATTTTTGTTTGCAAATTGACGTTTTAGGAAGATCTTATTTTCGGGATATTTTGAACGATCGTAGTCTTTATCCCTTTTTCTATTTTTTAATAATTCGCCATTATTATGTTAATGATGATAAACTTATTTTGATATATTCCCTAGTCATATCATAATGGACATCACTGACCGATTGAAATATTAATTTGACCTTACAAATTCATGATCTATGTCAATTTCTTTACAAAAATTTGATCCATCATACAAACAAGGTTAAATTTCTTTACTTTCCTTTCTACAGGGTATTTAATACTGAAAGTGAACACTAAAATAGACCCTATCTTGGGTGTATATGGGAATTTCCTCCTTCGTGAAAGCATCTCCATATCTAATATATATACGAAAACCAGGGGCGTATCCAGTTTTGAAGTTAAGGGGCTGAAGTCAGACGAAGAGTCTGGGGACTAGGGGCGCGAAGCCAGCCAGGGGCGTCTGCTATTCGACGATTTGATGGACTAAAATATACAATTTCACCCGCTTAGGTCAGTATATTTGCTGCCGGATACTCGATGCAATTGTTGGTGTAATTCATGTCTTCTCTTTACATTGTTATTTCACCGTACCTGTCGTGGATTTTATCATACAGCTCAATCAAATATGATTTTTGAATATATCTGTCTCAGCTACATCGCGAAAGCCGCCACCATTTCTTACCTCGCCTACATTATTTTTGGTGGACAGTGCAGAAACATCTACAGGCAGATATTTTTGAAAAATGCCATATATTTTTCATTCAGGAAAGAGGAAGCGTTGGAGTTAAAGCCCTAAACTAGGTCAAAATGACCCGGAGAAATCAAGTAAATATTGGATTGTAGGATTTATACATACGCATAGACAATTACAGATTAAAGCTCTCTCTTTCCTTTGTTTATTTATATATTTTTGTTTTAGGGCGGGTCGAAGGCGCCACTTAATCCGCCACTGAAAACGAAAGCCATATATCACTAAAACGAAAGCAAAGTGAAAGTAGATATAAATAGCCGTTACTGTGCTGATTTAGGATAGCGCTATGATAGTTCGTAAATGATTTGTCGTTTCCGGGTTTAAGAATGATCTTAGGAGAACTTCCGTGAATATGTAAGGGCAGTAACAGTGGGTGTGGTTAGCCAAACAGGAGATACTCACTCCATCCAGGCCCTGGTCTTACCTCTGAATTTCAGGGGTCCGTTAAAGTTCATATTGGTACATTGTTGTTAGTACCATAGGCATGTGACACCAGTTACTCTCGTATTTTACTTTAAGAGAACTTTTATGATAGTCTTAGGGGTAGTCGTAAGAATAAAATTTAAGATATTTATGAATACGACCACTGGATACAAAATAACCAAATATCGATGTAGTCGATACCCACCGAGTACAATGACATACCTCTGGTAGCCAGGGATCCATGAATGTTCAACCGGAAGGGGGTTTCTTTAATAACCACGCAACTTGAGTCACGAATGCCACTTCAGTTGTAGGTACCACAATTGCTTTTCCATCGAATTTCTCTGTGATGTTTTATATGTGTTGATGCTTGTCATACAGGTAAAGTTTTTCTTTCTTTCAGTATTTTATAAGCCGGTGTGGCCTAGTGGATAAGGTGCTCGGCTCGTGATCGAGGGGTCGCGGGTTCGACTCCCGCCCGCGGCACACCGGTGTTCTGTCTTTCGGATGAGACAGTAAACACCGAGGTCCCGTGTCACCGTAGGCGTGGCACGTAAAAGATCCCTCACTGCTTCGGGTGGGTCCGTTGCAAAGGTCTAAATTTGTATGCAATGCATCAGGCAGATGCCGTCACCATATGCGTGAAATAATCGTGGAGTGACGTAAAACAATAATCAAACAAACAAACAAACAGTATTTTACATTAATGCATGTTATTAATCGAGTTCATATTTATAGGAATAATACTCACTTTCAAGAAATTTAGATAAATATTGTAAAATGTTGGTCCAATTTTATCTCACTTATCTACAGCTAACAAGGTTCTAGTTGAAATTGATGCTAATATCTATAAAGATCTAGTTAGTGTATAAAAAATTATATGCATATTAATCGATGATAATAATACGTTCATGTATATATGCCGGTAGCTATGCAATCAACTACTGTGAAATAAAATATTATATTGTAATATAACAAATATTACGATGTAATGTATCAAATATCAGAATATCATCAGAATATCATAATGTAATGTATTACCTATCAGAATATCATATTGTAATGTATTAAGTACATGTATCAGAATATCACAACGTTAAGGATCAAGTGTCAGAATATCATAATAAAATGTATCAAGTGTCAGAATATCATATTGTAATTATACAAGTACTAGAATATCACAATTCAATGTATCAAATATAAGAATATCTATTAACAACATAAAATATGCCTAGTTCCACAGCCATCAAGTTCAATCTGATTAAAACCATATATTTATTCCGTTTCTCTATTTGTCCCATTGCGGATAAAGATCTGGCGAAACTCCGTAAGGGGTCATGTTCTGGTGAACTCTGATTTTCAGCCAATCAGTGGATCGGCTACAAATTCCTAGGAATGAAATTAACATCCACAGCGTGCGTGACCCACAAGGTAGTTTTTGAAAAGTATTTGTTACATATTGCGTCACTATCACGTGCCTAGCCGAGTCATTGATTGGCTTTGGGAAATAACGGTGTCGGTGACTGAAACGTCATCAGAGTTCACCAGACGGAGTTTTGACAGATCTTTATCCACAGTGGGACAAATAGAGAAGCGGAATAAAGATATTGTTTTAATCAAATTGCCATCAAGTTGAACATGAACAAAAACAGAATAACTCCAAGTTTACGCACAAACGTAGTGGCGAGTTGTACTACATACGGTTCTTTTGTATCGGTGAATCAACACTTTACTTCCGAGCATCTTTTATTTTAACAGTTTAATTTTTAATTTTAGAGGTCACAAAATCCAGATGTACAACCTACTTCACTGCGAAAAATACATTGAAATATCAGTGTATTGTGTACAGGTAATATAACTCAACTTTTCAGAGAAGAATATGTAAATCCCCTATACAATAATTATCGACATTCCATTTCTCTAAATAGGATTGAATTAAATAACAATCTGATTTGATACAATGATTCGCATAGCAATGGTCAATTACATAAAATAAACTGATTTTGGGCATGCCAGTTTGGTTATATTGATTGATAGTTGCTTTACGTCATTCTAAGATTACTCGACGTATATGCATCTATTTGGTGCGTTAAGTGGAAATTAATGTTTTTCCAACAAACCCGAAGCACTGACACGGCACTCCCCGTCAAGTCCGAAAGGCAGGGCGCGGAAAAACGGTGTACCAATGTCAACAGTAATACAGATGACCTCTTGGTTCATCATTACACACATGCAAAACTTCTGATTATTCTTTGATCCCATAAAGAATATGTTTTAATACTTCGTAGCTCATCTTTCAAGTCATTCTAATGCTTTAATAAAAAATTTAAATCATCAATCCAACTGTAGAAAATTGAATCTGACTTGCACTGTTTCATCAGTTGTTTTGTCAATGGCTTCAGCTTCTAATTCAGTTCCTCGACAGATCATGCGTACACCAAACTCCCGCTTCGCACTACTGCGCCTATTCGTCAAAATCACTTCAAGTCTTCCAATTTTCTCACAACCAGCTTCATCACAAAAAATATGATTTTCTTTGGAAGATCTATAAACATTCCAGAAGACCTTTGGGTTACTTGTATCTGTAACATAGAAATTGTGTTCCTTGTGTGGAGTGGCAATGTACACAGTTTGTCCTTTTTCCAGATGCTTGTCGAATGCTCCGTCAACAATTTCCCTTCCATTGATTACCTTCATTTTTTCTTTAGGATGTATTTTAGGATCGTAAGGTTTACGAGTATGTAAGCCATAGGTGAAAGGACACACTCTAGCAGATATAATGTTGGGATTATGACCATATAGGACAGCTCCCTTTAAAACAGCACTTCCAGCATCATGAGGGATCATCACCTTTTTGTTGGAAAATTGCTTTCGGATTTCTTCTTGCACAATAAGCGATTCAGAAAATCCCCCAACCATCAAAATGTATTCAACACCTTGAGCCTCTGGTTGCTTAAAAATACTACCAACATGTCTTGTGATTTTGTCTAGAGTGTTTTTGAAAAAGTCTTTCATTAAATCCTTTGTCAATTCCAGATTGTTATCTTTGATATGCACTTTGTTTGAAAAAGCTGATTTATCTAAGACTTGCGATAGAGATTTCTTTGAAGCTGTTTCATATTTTGTTCTGAGTTGCTCCGGAATAGGAATAATTATGGCATTTCCAGAACGTTTATCTTTTTCGAATTGTTCGACAATCGTCGAATATGCAATCACATTTTCAGTTTTGAATTGATGAATGACTTCAATGCCAAAGATCTTTTGAAGGAATGTTAAGAATTCTGCATCTATTCCAACTCCGCCCCAAGACCCACCACTTGCAGCTTTAAGTTCCATCAGGTGTCCGTCCTTTAAAACTTCTTGTAGGGTAATATCTACTGTTCCTCCTATAATGTGTGATTATTATGTTTAAAAAAGGGGTGAGAAAATTGATATAAATCCTTTGTGTTTGAGTACAAAAATACATGTTCTCTGAAACTGACTTATACTGTTTTATATTCTAATCGTATTTTAATAGTATACATATTATAAGCAAGTTAATGACAGAGACAAAGGAAGGTCCGATTTGGTGTTCTTGGCGCAAAGGTTTTGATGTCATATTAAATAATGCTTGGCTACCACGACAGTCTAAAAGTATTAATTATTTGCTGGAAAAATAATAAAAAAGGATATACAATAGTTACAGAAAAGCATAAATTGCTTTTTATTTCGGTCAATAAGATAAGAGGCGTAATAATTGTATCAATACAAAAACTTTATATTGACGAAGGGTGGAGATAAGTATGAAGATGATGTCCCATTTGATATCATTTGGAAAGGTCACAATACACCTGGCTCACAGTAAACATGATTTATCATGGTCGAAAGTTTTCTGTCCACAACTCTACATGTACCTCAACGGAAGTCGCGTTAATGTAAAGTAAAAAGTTAATAATCGAAAACTACACAAATAAGACGAGAAAATAACAAAAATGTATAACATCTGGTTTATATCATATATTGGGATCGCCGAAAATTTAGCTATTTTCTTCGAACAAAAAAAGATAATAAGCTGGATTAATTGCAAGGCATTACACAGTCTATGCAAATAAAAATAACCAGAACAAAACTGCTTTCACGTGTTTTCTGTTTTAATCATTGAAGTTTTAAAGATGAAATGAAAATCGTTGTGTTTAGAATCACCAAGAAGTGGAGAGATGTCATAATTCATGAATATTCAAACTACCTCAAGAAATTCAATAGTATATTAAATGTAATTGTCAGAGTAAGATTTTCCCCATAACCGGACTTCCCCTATAGGTCTCACTCTAGAATGATCCTTCTCCCTAGAAGACTCACACTGGAGCGAGCTTCTTCCTGGAAGACTCACACTAGAGTGAGCCCATCCCAGGAAAGTTTCGTTCCTGAACAGAAACTCCCTTGTTGAAGTCCCTCTCATAACTATTTTTGTTTGTGTCATCGTCGGACTTTTAGGAGGCTAGGATCTGTACACCCTTTGTGTCGTTAAAGACCTCTGGATTCATGGCAAGTTGAGATTCTCAGTACAGTGATAATCCGGATAACCACGCTCGCCATTAATTTTCAAGATGGCCGGTCTGAGTCGAAATTAAACTCTACAGCACTCAATTAGCTAAAGGATATTTTTGTTTATAGAGCGAGTTCAATAATATTTCTATCGCCTTAATAGCATTAAATTTTCACACGTAGTTTAGGGACAAGATTTGCCATAAATGATATAGATTTGATTTCTCTTGTTTTCATTCTCCAGGGAAATGCATTACTCTCCATATTCAGATTTTCACTTGACAAATTATGGTTGCAAATAGGTTTTACTGATTGAAATTCTATAATTGAAACATCATTGTTTGTCAGTAGTCACGCTCTTTTTATGATAACACTTATAAATTTCAAACTGAAAGCGAAAACACAGAAATGGTCTACTTGACGGTTTAATTTCTATAATATGGTAATGGATGTGTCATTATCAGATGAAGTGGCATAGTTCCAGAATATAGTAGTACCTCAATCACGTAGATAGGTGAGGGCTGGGTGTAAACATTATCTTCTTCTGTTGATTTATAATCGCACTACAAAGTCTGATTATGGGGGAAGGCTTACTTGATAAAACAGGCATACTCAGTTTAATCAAATGTAATGTGTTAAGGCCAGTGTTACCAAGACGGAGATCATTTTAATGCGCCGTTTTGTACTTGTGACGGGATCAGATATGTAAAATACAAACATAACTGGTGTCACATGACTATGGCGCTAACAACAATGAAACACAGTGGACATTCACAGACCCCTGAAATTCAGAGGTGAGACCATGTGCCCGGGAGGAGTAAGTCTTCTGTTTGCCTACCCATACCCGCCCTAAATGCCCTGACATACAGACGAAACAATGCAATTCAGCACTGTGTATATACATGAATGTGAACACTGTGTAGAAAGTGTCACAGCCACATAACATCAGAAAAGAACATTAATGTAACACTTTTAAAAAGATATAACATTGCATTTTGAATACCAGAATTTATCGAAATATTATTTCATTCAGTATCATGAGAGCATTTTATTTAGATGTAATCCTGTAGTGAAGATATTTCTTCCAGCATATTTTACGATTAATAATATCAATGATTAGAGAAAGGCCTTATTGAACATGAGCTGTTTCTCAGCTTTAGTAAAGAAATACAAACCTCCCAAATCGAGAACCATATATTTAGATCCTGGATCGAATATAACCAACGCTGTGGGTCCTTGATTGACATAATTTTCTTTGCAATGTATAGCTGCAACTTCCGGTTCTAATCCCAATAATAACTGACTGTCTGAAATGCCAGCCTATAATAACAACATTTTCACATGTCTTATTTATCTTTATTTTCATTTACAAAACGATTTCATATGTAAAGTGGACAATTAGCAATTTTCAAAATATGAAATTTATCAGAATATATTTTTCATCAATGTATTATACTTTTGTGATTAGTATATATATAAACTATTTTATTATATACATAATCGTTTTGCACGAAACAAAATGCCCAATTTCAAAAATACTTCAATTCATTATTGTGTTGTTAGCTTATCAGAAAGGAAATGCAAATTATCCAATTCCACATTTAAATCGAATACAAAAGTGGACCTAGATGCTGTTTTCTCACCTTGTTTGCTGCAACTCTCATCAACTGCTTCGCAGCTTCTGTCCAAATAGCGGGAACAGTTATTACCCATCGGATTTCCTGGTCCTTTATAGATTTGTATGGTGATGAATTTATCTTTTCTCTCATCTTTGACTTCAGATGAGCGATTGCCATTGTAAAAATTTTCATGGCATTGTACTTTTTCCCGCTTATGTCCTCTATTTCTGCATAAGCTGTAAGTTCCTGTAATGATAATATATATAACATTTGTGAGATAAAATTTTTGGAATTATACGAAAATATTTAAAATCTTTATACAAATTCTGACATGTTAATTTTTTGTAATGACTTTCTATCTTTAGAAATGAGGATGTATATTGGAAGATATGCAAGCTTCAATGATAAAGAAAAACAAAAACCACCCAAAACAAAACATTTCTACAAACATTTATCTCCGACACTGAATGCGGTCATGCTATATATGGGCGATAGTACACTTAAATGAATAAATACTGTGTAAGTCAAAACACTAAGAACGTAAAAATATTTATAACTGAAAACGACTGTTTTCCTCATTAAAATGTTGGAAAATAACCAGACTATTTTTATACATACGTAAACCTTATCAGTGGGAGATCTTTATCGGCTGTTGTTCTGTTTCCATAAGGCCGATGACCACATGAAAACATTTTACTATTAATTCTTCATAAAAGACATTTTCCCCAATTTCCAACCATATATGGGGCTAAAAGCGAACAAAGCAATTTTGCTGGAAATTTCATTGACGTTAAAGCGTGAATTGTGACGTCAAAGTAATGTGACACAAATCTAATTGACAGAACTTTATATGCTCATTATTTCCATTTACTTCAAGTAAAATTGAAAAACGTCTATTACGTGAAAACAATGAAATCATTAAATGCAAGTTTGTAAATATTGAAAAGCTCATCTTTTAGGGTTATCCTGTTTGGTTCTTGCATTTATGGAAGGTATGACTAGCCCCACAGCAGTTGCTCACTTCTTCCAGGTGTTCATGAACGTTAAATATTGTGTCATCGTCATATAACACCAGATATTGTGATTCTATATCTATTTAAAATACGGAAATAAGTGATACAAAGTAACTGTTCAGTGACACTCTTGATAATGTGCCCTGTTGCACATTCGGGGACCTTTAGAAACACAAAGAAAAGCCAAGTGCCGTTGATCAGTAAGTGTCTCATGTTTGGATAGTATCATGTGATATACATGCTCACCCAGATGACACTACATGTCATGAGATGAACCTGAAATGATTTGAGATAAATGTAATCTACGAGGAATGTAAAAATTCCATTTTCACACACTTTGTGTTTGGAACTACAACACATCAGGACAAGTTCAACTTCACTCATAAATACGACTTATAATAGTTGGTCAACATAAATGAATACATTTCGTAAGAAAAAGTTTTATTGTTTTATTGTACCCTTTCACTGTGTAGAGACATTTTGAATCTACGGAAGAGAAAGTAGTCTTTGTGTTCGTTGCGAAAGACTAAACTTTTGTATTCTGCCTCTGCGTCTGTACCAAATTTATGAAAGTCTCGCTCCGGTGTCAATAAAACTGTTGTCGGTTCCTGTAAAAATGTATCTCCTTTATTCTGAGCTCTTAACCACATATCAGTTGGATCCTCTTTAAGGGAGCATACAACACCACAGTACGTGGTTCCGAAGTCCATAGCCGCACATAGCTTGTAATCTTCTTTCAACACTGGCATTTTATCTGAGGGACAAAAACAGGAAATTTAATTTGATATAAATTTTCCAATATCAAAAGATAATACCATATTGTCGCTACTAAAGAAGGAAGGCAAGGGAATTATGCTAGATAGATGTAATCGTTGAAATGATAAACAAGAAAATAAAATGATAATGGCGATATATAAAATCAGTTTATATATTTTGCAATAACACGATAATTGCGAGTCATATTAATTAGCACGATGAATTAACATGGAGACTTCTTGTAGTTAGAACGTGATGATAAACAGATAAGTAAAATGCAACACCGATGTTATATTACACAAATTCTCAATTTCTATCGAGCGGTCTCTTCAAAGTTGACTGGCTTATGTATCTTCGCAGATTACTTGTTGACCATAAGTGACAAATGATTTTAAAATGATTGTTACAACTCATTGGTTTAATATATACACTATTCAAATAAGAAATTTTATGATCACAATTTAGATCAACTCTATTGGCTTCTTACTATCAGCATGATTGACTCATAAAATGAAAGTAAAGGTACATGTAGGACTGAAGGTATTTGATTCCTGCCATATAGTCACGTCTAACGCTTACCTTCATTCTAGATACCGCCACTCACTTATCTGTTAAATTTAGAAATGATACAAAATCAAAAACATGTGCTTATTTACAGTTTTATTGCGGCTAAATCGCATTGGTTAAGAATGTTATTTTTTAATTGGTTAATTTACTGCAATCTGATTTCTGATTGGTTGAGATCTAGGAATTTTATTGACTTAGCAGTTTCATTTATTAAGCCAGAATTATATCTGTTTACTATAAACATAGTACAATAGACCGTAGATTCATCACAGATGCATGTTTTAATAGTTATGCCTAGTTGATGTAGAAAAAGTTCAACAGGGTCAGTAAACGTAGACTGCCATAAAAGTATAAGTACATTTATAGTATACGATAATCTAAGGATTATGTTCAATGTTATAAATGAAAGCATACACAATAAACAATAATGCTTCTATTGATCATCAAGTGAACAGATTACAAAGCGAGTAATTTTACTCACAAATTAATCACTATAGCAGAAAAAAAAACCAAAACAAAAAACCATACCAATTGAAATCAATTTTGATATTAAGCGTAAAATTTCGATTTAAAGGTTGCATTTAAAGATAAAAATGGTATTCGCCCATCTGATGACAGAAATGTACTTTATTAACGATGGGTTTTTTAACGACGAACAATGGGGTTTAAAGCCACAAACACATTAAATTGACGACAATAAGACAAGTAGATATAAGAGAACTGAATTAATGTGCAGAGGTACGCCGAGATAATTTGTCTGATGTTCCCACTCACACATGTGGGAATGAAGGAATTAAAATGTTTTTCAATCAATTTTCTTTTAAAAAATATTGAGTACATGAAGTTCAAAAGAATTACACCAATAATAGAATGCATATTATGAAATTATTTAATTAGAAGTGAAGATGTAATGAAAGCCATATATACTATTATCTGTTTAAAATATGCTATACTATTACCGTATTCATTGGCATACATTGTGAATTCAATGTTCAAGGAAACTCTCACGGAACATACATTTCCTGTGTATAATGCTCAGGAGAAAAACTAAAGAAAGACAGGTAAGTTAGTATTTGCAATCTGTATGGAATCCGGATAGGGCCATATTCACACCATCGCATTTTGTTGCAGTTGGATATCTGAAACCCGATGTTGCGATGGCGATGATGCGATAGTGCGATGGCGATGAAACGATAATACGATAGCGATAACGCGATGATGCGATAATGTTTTTTTTTTTTAATTTTTGACATGTGGGTGATAACTTTGTATGTATTACTTCCATGTATTTTTTCTCCCTTGTTGTATGCTTTTCTTTGTGTTTGTACCAAAGAGTTCACATGGAATTCTAAACCCTGTAGGACAGAGTGCCATGAGCATGAACAGTGGTTAGTTAGATCTTATCTTTTACTGATAAATATGACTTGTTTTCAGTTTTATGTCTAATATGCAGTTTGTTTTAAATTGTTGTTACATTTTCATCTTGTTTTGTGTTGTGAGTAAAATTGTACTGTGTGTACAATTTTGGCATTCATGGCATATGTATGTAGATAGACAAGTTTTACTTCGGATTTTCTGGAGACAATATTGCTACTTTAGTATCACAATTATATAGCAATTACTTAAATACATTATATTACAGTTACATAAAAATTGAATAAAGCTGCGTATATTACGAGCAACGAATATTGCTGGAGACGGCGGCAGAGTTTACTGATTGGAATAACGCGTGACATTGGAAAGAAGATTAAATAAAGTAGATATACTTTTTCGCTTTCATGATTAATGTTTTATGTCTCTTTGGAATATTTATTCATGGTCCAAATGTGAATTTCGTCTGGCGATTTAATAATTTGTGAGTTACTTTGAAACTGATATTATTGTTCCATTTATGGGTACTTTTGAATGTTATTTCACATAATATGTTGTAAACGACAGAGAGTATAATAACAGTGTCCCAGCATTGACGGTACCACATGTAAAAACGTTGGAACTTTGAACGCTAAGGAAACAGGTCGTGAGATACTATATTCTTGGTAAACAGCATGCTTTGTATTTACTCTACAGAGAGATATAAATTCATATTAGTTTTTGATAATTACTCGGCATTCATCAGCGATAGTTGTGTAGCCCGTCAAGGTGAACACTTACCAACGGTCGATACGCTCTGTAATTTCCTTCATACCGTCACGGGTTGTAAGTATTGAAGTCACAAAATGTTCGTTAACTGTTACAAATCTCTGATGACTGGTTATTCATGCTAATCCTGATCTCATTCTCGCCCACCCCATACGTGTGTATCAGGATTGTTTTCTTTTGGACACGAGTATTTAACTTCGACAATTAAAAGATTTAAGACGAAATTTAACTGGACAAGTCTATGAAGAATGAACTACGAAAAATAAACGACAAAAATGACATTTTACATTGAGTATAAATTTTGTGAAAAGAGGTATACTACATGTATTCTTACTATGGGCAAAATCTCATTTACTTACCTGTGTACGACAAGAAATAAATCAGAATAATCTTAACCTTGTAAATTTCTCGCCGAAACCTGCCGAGCACTGATGATATGAAGAGGCATCTCTACGAAATGTTAAGACATTGATTACAGCCCTACACGACACCCGAAGAGTGTCTCGTGATACCATCTCATGACACTGTTTAACAGATTAATATTGAAATTCATAAAACACTAGTATATGCATATTAACTGAGAAAAAAATTCATTTACCTATCTTTGCAAATATTATTTCTGTTTATCTCCTCTCTAACAACAAATGTGTTTGATATCAACAAATTGAAAAAATAGTTTTACCTTTAGAATCTATGGTTAGAATGAATTTGAAAACACGCCAAATCATTCAGTACTGTAAAAGAGGATGCAATTTAAAATTATGAGAATCATTTTCTTTTATGTGTAAACTTCTCGATCCATTATGAAAGGAACAAAAGACGATTGGCACTGCAGTTATTCCAAAATATTCACGCAAATACATTCTAAATAAAGGATTGCTTTTATGTTTATCTTCTGAAGCGTGTAATAAAAAGAGGGTTTGTGTTGTACGATGCATGTTTCAACTAATTTGTTTGAGTGTTTGAATCTGATTTGTTCCCGCGGGAAATTATGTCATACATTTTTCATCTATTACTCGAAAGCTGTAAGATTTTAGTCATAATACGTTGTCCGTAACGTCTTCGTTAGCGCTATCCGTACTTCTTTAATCTATGAATTGAATTGGTATGAAACCTAAGGAATGTTTTTATCTTCGATTTCCAAAACGAACGGCCATTTTTTCTGTCATTATTGCTAATCCTATTGTATGTGGAGCTTGATTCTAGAAAGCATGATCCGTAGTAGGCTCCAAATAATAATCGAGCTTTGCAATAAACTAAACGCCTTTCATTGCTACCATCTAGAATTTAATTTTAATACCATAACTCTCATTGAATTTCAAGTCAAAAACAATTTTCAGTCGTCAGGTATCAATAATCCAAGACAACCTTTTGAATGGGGGAAATCACAGATCCCTGGAAGAACACTAGAGGTATTAAGATGTTTCTATGTAACATTTGCGACGTAATACCAGATACCGTATAGTACTCTGTAATTTACGCTTTGAGTGGAGTAAGGGAATTATGTAGGCCTAGATGTGTCAGTTGGTCAAAAGGTCGCTCCTGCCGGTCATGAGAGATAGCTCAGTGTGTAAATACTCCCATTTTTAATAACCTGAACATCCACAAAAGCATACATTATATGATAAAAAGTTTTTTGTCCAATGTACTTTGGAATACCTAGGATTACAGCACTAGTCATTATTTTTCAACATTATCTCCGTTAATCTCAATGCACTTTCTCTATCTCTGTTTTAGTCGCCGAATCCCCTCAGAATAAAATGCTTAATAACATCCATGGCGTTGCTACAAACTTCTTACCACGTAGATAAGGTTTTAAATTTGTGAGCAGATAGAAGTCAGGTGGTGCTAAATGTGGAAAATATTGGGGATGAGGGAGAATCTCGAAGTTGCATTCCGTCACAGCCGTCATAGCAACTTGGGAAATGTGAGCGGGTGTATTATCCTGGTAGAGAAGATTGCCTCTGGTGATCTTTCCTATCCTTTTTCTCATAATCTCTTGACGCAGCCTTTGTAATTAATTTGCATACTTTGCGGCCTTCCTCAAGAAAATCTATCATGATTTTACTCATTTAATCCTCGGAATCATCCTTATAGAGAAAAAAATCCACCATACCTGTTTCTGTTTGGATCTTCAGTCAACACTTTGGGCACCCATTTACTGATACCTTCGACATGCCTAGATGTGTCGGTTAAAATCTATTGCACAACAATACTTAAATTTTTCTGGCTATATCTCTGAGGTTTTGCCTTCTGTCACACATGACAACAATATGCACAATATCAACATTTTCGTCTGAGGTACCCTCCTTGAGACGCCCATATATCATCTTCGATGCTCTCTATCCCCTTCTAAATTTATCAGCCCATTTTTAACAGTACTATAAGAAGCTGACTCCTTCCCAAATCCTTACGATTTTTGGGGAGTAATCCCCATCCTAGATAAACACTTAATCACTTTTCCGACTTCAGTTTTCTCCCTATTGGCGATATATCCTAACAGGCGAAATCCTATTATCAAATGCCTTGAAACGCTCTCTTCATAATGCATTTAATATGATTAAATTATTGGGGTTTACTGTCTTAAGTCCGTATCGTAACTGCACTATAAACTAATATTTTTGTGATATCCTAATGTGTTCTTCATATCATTACACTTAATACTGTATATTTCCGGGTGACTTCTGTCATGCGGCTGAGCTATTAACTTTTCTTTTTTCATTTATACTTATTTTTTGTATCAAAGTATATAGGGCCGACAACATTTTTGTATATACCTCGTATCACCGCTAAAAAGGTACTCAAGTCGCCTATATCCATAGCAATGGATATTGAAATCATTCCTTTTTTATTGGGGCAAATTACGGAAAGTTACTGTCATACAGATATGAGATACCAAGCCTTAAGTGAACATTCCGCAAATTTAACGGTTACTAAAGACCTTATTTACTCATATGAAAGAACGTTGTCTGAAATGGTGACTTCCATATTTTAGAGTATTTAGACCATCTATACAACCACATTACAATACTGTATTATGTATACTGATCATGATATATACCGATTGTGACTAATGCCGTTTCCTACTACTGTGTCAATAATGCTAATTCGCATCACGGCGGATGTGACCGGTGGGCAAGTGATACTTACTTCTCCATGACACCTGATCTCACCTAATATACAAATCAAATTCTTCCCAGCGGAGAGTTGGAAGTAGTTTTAACACACTCCTCTATTTAGGTGGGATAGTTTGATATTTTTTGTAAAGAGTTTGAAGTCTCTTGGTTTTTTTCTCGGCATTTGTGGGTTGGGGGGGGGGGGCAAATAGCACATTGTAGATTTAAAAGGCTTACTTCTCTTGGATACATAGCGTCAACTATAAGTTTCAGGGCTTCACAAATGTCCATCGATGTAATTTTATGTTTGTTAACACCATTTATTCTAGTATCCTACTAAAACAAATCATTGTTTGCATTCCTTTTACTGAAATAATATGCATGCAATAGTTTCGTTAAGGTGAAAACTAAAACAGTTTTCATCAATTAACTCTGTAATTAGCTCTGTTACACCTCCTTGATACTCTTACGAGATTTAGCTATTCACGTTACAGTTAATCAAAATTATAATAATTGTCTGCGAGTTTTGATAACTGTATATCTATATTACTCTTTTACACACCTACACGACCATATTACGCTTATTTTCGTTTTAATATTTTCTCGACAATCGAAATTCTTGAGACTTTCGAAGAGAAATTCAACAAATTATGACATATAAGAATGAGATTTATCACGCTATGAAGAGTAAACCACGAGAAATGAACACATGAAGGTGACGTTTTAAGATCAAATCAAGAATAGATATTGTATTTACCTATTTTTGCAGCTACTTTTTCTGTTAATTTTCTCTTTATGATCAAACTTGTATAACATCAGCAAAATTGAATTCCCTCGCGGCCTATAAAATTTATGATTAGAATATATTTGAACACTTGCCAAATCATTCAAAATTTTAAATACCTTTGATGGTTTTCTTTTTGTGTAAACATATCGATCTATCATTTTTGGGTAAAAGGATGCTTTGCACTGCTGTAAAGTGTTCACAATATGCATGGCACGTATAGGTAAACGATGGTTTGTATTACACGATGCATGTTTTAAC
This sequence comes from Pteria penguin, assembly GCA_035048485.1. NCBI lineage: Eukaryota > Metazoa > Mollusca > Bivalvia > Pterioida > Pteriidae > Pteria > Pteria penguin. The sequence continues at coordinate 20,320,143 of CM068588.1, read as the reverse complement.
TTATTTACTCGGGTGTTTTCAGCGGTTTCATTTTAACGCGCGAAGCCATGCTGTGTATATTTCAGTGTATTTCTAATGATAAGAACTCATGCAAAGTACATTGTACGTAAAGTTTTGTCAGTGGTATCAGTACTTTTAATAAATAACACTTCTATTTTAGTATGGTACCTAAAGAATTTTTAAAATGGTAGTCGCACTGCAATGTCCTAAAATTCTCCGATTTCCAAAATGGGCATCCAACTTTGTTTCTTTGCTATAACTGTTCCTTTATTACAATTAAATAATGCAGAAATGTACTTGTAGCTTGATTTCTGAAAGCATGATCTGTAGTGTGCTCAAAATCAACACTCCTCCATCCAACATTTAAAACGACATCCATTGTTGTCATTTAAATCACAACATAGGTATGAACAAAATCCGGTCACTCGTAGAAAAAATATTTATCAAGTGACCTGATTAAAATTCAACCATCTTATAGTCAAAGGCCCACCATGTGTCATGTTGAATAGCTGATCGAACCCCCCCCCCTTTCCTTAATCGAAAAGTCTATAGCTTATAGCACTTTGACTGAGTTATGGAATGACTTGTAGTCGATACTAACAAAACTTCGGGCCTCTTCGATATTAAAACCGTGGTGAATTTGGTTCTTCCACTAAATTGGAATGATTATGTGACCAGTTTTTGAGACTATGACTTCAAAAATATTCTATGCTCAATAAAACCCTATAACAACAGAAGGCTTCATCAGGGATACTTTATGTGACCATTAGAGAGGAGATATCGATTCGAATGTACACTTGGAAATAATATCCCTTTATAATGGGAAAAATGCAAAAGATTTTTACCTAATCAAGTAGAAAAGGAAAAGACGAGAAAAATCCTAAAACACTAGAGTTGGTATTTGTCAAAACAGTAACTGACTATGTTACTATGTTATGAATGCCATGTATCAATATTTCACGGTAACAGTACCCTGACATAAATAAATTTCAATCAATATGTCATCAATGTATTTTTAATACTTTACCTTGACTTATATCTTGTGCATTCTATTTTAATCCATTTTCTACTGATTTTTACAAGATGTTTATTTTCGACTGAAACCCCATAGTTTTCAACATACTGCGGGTTTCGTTATTTGCCAGCAAGATCATATTTCATAAATTGTGTCGTAAAGTAATTTTACTGCATTTTATTGACGTACGATTCAATACACATTACAAATTTACAACCAGGTAGCCAAAGGTTACAAACAGCCAAGCAGTTATAATGAACCACAAAAGAAAACTAAGATGATTAAAATACCTTTTACTCGAAAGATAGAATACGGTAAGAGGACTAGGTAAATATGAGTGGTATAAATATACTGTAATACACAGCATTAATTCTTACTTACTCTTTGAACGGGATTGACTTTACATGTATAATGTTATGCTGATTTTAATGCGAACATGTTCGTGTATGTTACAAAGTTGCAATATGCAATGTAGTAATATCCGAGTTGTTGTAGAAATTTCCAAATTTGTATGAGTTTAGAAATCCATTTTTCTTCATAATGAAATCGCATTTCTCGAAATCCACTTTCTAGTAATTGAAGCACGTTGTACTAAATATATATATTGTCATGTTAAACTCTGAGAAAGTCTTGTCTTGCTTATATTTTACATCGTGCATTTTTTCCGCGCCACCTTTTGTCATTTATATCGCTGGTTCATCCCGTTTTCATGTACTAAAATTGCTACTGATTATGTTTTGAACTGCGATATTGTGATATAATTTTGTTGTGTACTTGGAGTGTTATATATATTTTTTATGTAAAAATATTGTATGGTGTCGAAATAAGCCAAGCTACATCGTCAATGTGTAATTTCGAGTTGTTTGCTTTATGTTTTTAATCTAAAGTAGGCGAATATTTCGTTATCTAACATAAACGTATGTTATAATTGTGTGAGTGAATTGATACGGTCATCTATTGAAGATTGATACAACTCATAATAATGATGTTGTAAAATTGAATTTTCATTAATCGGAATGGTTGCACAGTACTGCACGGTAGTGGACACTATTCAAACAAAGCCAAACTGTAATGAAAAGTTCGAGCCGATATAATGGAGAAATCTGCAACTCAAGGGAGATAAGTCAAACACCAATATTCAAATGACCTCAATCTTTGGAAAGTCTGTGCTAAGATCAAAGATATGAATCAATGAGTTACCTCCCTACATTAAAGATACTTGTATTGGTGATTATTGCTATTCAGTCAATGAAATATGAAAATTAATATATGATGTACAACGCGAGAAAAGGGCCCTTAAGTCAATATTTTTGAAATTTTGTTTCTTTCGAAAAATGAATCATCAATACACAAACTACATATATTCGGAGTTATAATGTTATGTCTAATCTCTAAATGCCTCATTTCATACACTAAATGTTAGCAATGTAATCTGTACGACGTCACAATTTTACGCCGTCATGATTTCGAACGTCACCGTCATGTATATATTGGTGCTTTAATTCAAAATGTCAAAGTTAACATGAAATATGTTAAACAATAAAAAAATTCCAAACAACACACTGCACCGTATATCACTCTTCAAGGTCTACTACTGGACATGTAATATTTTTGTACGGATCATTGACAAACGGACGAACGTGTGTATACAGATATTGCGCTCTCTCACGAGAAAGTCCTCCAGCCGGTATAACCTCTGGCAACTCGTCTGTTATGCTTACTTCATTCTTTAGCAAGAGAAATGTAGTTTCTTCTCCCCATGCTGCAGAACTGCAGAATACAACTCCTGGATTAAGAACCGAGAAGCGGAAGTGATGATATTTCCTGATTCCTGGAAGCGCTTTGAAATTGGCGTCGAGGAATCCCTTCCAGTCTAGCCATGCGACCGTATCATCTATTCTGACAGCTCGATTTGTACATGACGAGTGCGTCACAACATCTACCAGTTGCTTCATAGTATCTATTGCAGAACTAGAAGTATAAAAGAAAGAAAGTAATGCACTACATGTAATGAGAGAGAGAGAGAGAGAGAGAGAGAGAGAGAGAGAGAGAGAGAGAGGGGGGGGAGAGTGAGTTTTATATTATTCTATTCATTAAACACATGCATCATTTTATATAAGTTCTGAATAATACATAAGGGTAATAAGAGAGGAATTGTACCGTCTATATAATTTCCTGAACTGTCCAAACCCTGCATCAACATAACACTTTGTGTGCCCAGGAATTTGCATCTGAAGAATTATGGACACGTGATAACCACGCATCACTCTCCATGCTAGGTACGCCATAGTATATCGGTTCTTATTCTGGCCTGAAAGAAGAAGTTAATATACTAGTAAATGATTAAGCAGCTAATGTGTCTTTACAGTTGCAAATTTCCTGTTATATAATATACATCATTTGTGGATACAGATCGGGGATCCGGATCCCTTCCTGACATTTGTCAAAGGCAGTGTCCTCTGATGGCAACCCACAGACAAAACGATATATGTTTGGGTTTTTTTTAGGGGGGGTTGTTTGGGTTTTTTCCATGATTATAAAGCATGTTGAGAAATATTCTGGCTAATTTCTCAACCTGATTGACTGAGATACGAACTCATGGTGGTATTCCGAATCACTCCTTAATTTCCAAAACTTACCCTAGACTATCCCTCTCTTGTCACAGAGTCTAGGTCCGCGTCTTCAGATTTATAATTCTTAAACTTTCGGTGTAGATAGGGAAAATTAATAAATTTTTATAGATAAGAAATTTTAAAGATTAGTTTGAAACTATTTACCAAAACAATTATCACAATGCAATATGCATGCTTTCTCTCCGTATGCATAATTTTCGAGTGAGTGATGCAGCAAGCTAATAACTGCATTTGGGCCGTGGCTATTTTTCCCGTCCATCCCAATGGTTTCATTCTCGTCGATGAGATAATTGTACCGTAACCCAGCTCCCTCCAAGCAAACGCCAAATACTTGTACTTTTCGTGGTGTCACAAAGTATATAGGTCCTACTTGCCTGAAAAGATGAGGAAAATTCACTCCTTGTGCAAAATCGAAGGAATAATGCACATGTATTAATGATGTTGAGGAATGAAATCCAGGTAAAGGTGCGGGTGCCCCAGCTATATCAAATTCGTCTCGGGCCTTTTTCACACACTGTATATATGCGTCATGTTCTTTCCTTGCTTGTTCAATGTGATTTACGAAAGATGCTGTAGTTTCCAGTTTCTCTTCCTCGGTCTGTGCAAGCATTATTTTATTTCTGTGCGTCTCGCATTTTGCGCATACATCTGTTCTAATACTAGATATTTGTACATGGTCGCAACATGCTCTCCAAATGTCCTGAAATGAAGTGAGGCCAACACTCCTTTTACCTGCTGCCTCACAAGAGTCTACATAAGCTTTATGCAGTGCAGCCTTTGTACATGAAGCAGGAAGAAATATTGGAGCTTCCCCGTCCCTATCAAATTTCGCCGCTGGCTGGGGCAAGACATTCTCCTCTGCATGTCGCATGACGAATGTGACGACGACCTTTACATCTTCAAATTTTATGGCATGCTTTGGTTTTTTTTTTATTTTTGTTGTGTATGTCACTTTTAGAGTTACGACCATTGTCCAGCGTAGAGATATTGTTTGTGGTGTATGTCATTTTTAGAGTTTAGATCCTAGTTCAGTGTTGAGATATTTTTTCTGAATGTCTCTAGTATTGTCCAGTGTAGAGATGCAAAGATGATGGATAAATCCAAACGATGTCCGAAAATCATGGTTCCAAAGTACATAAATGAAAATGAAAACCAAATAGAAAACAACGATAAATGTCTACTTGAAGAGCATATGTGAAATCCCTTGATGGAGTGAGATCAGGTGCCCGGGGAGAGTGGGCATATCCTGATTGCTAGCAACACCTGTCATATATACCCAGTAGAAAAAGTCAAATCGTGTAATTTCCATATATATTTATATATGGAGAAGTCAAAGCAGGTAACCGTCTACAGCCAATGTCAAATCTGTGTAAAATGATCGGAATCAGTTTCAGTCCAGAATATCATTTAAAAGTCTGGATAACAAGATATCATATTGTGTAATAAGAGTCTCGTAACAACCATAGAACTCTCTCAGTGACGTTGTTAGTCTAGCACATATATATGCCTGGCTGAGAAGCTTATCTGAAAGTCGCCTAGTCCTCAGAACAAAGTCACGATAATTTGAACATGCTCTGGAATAACGTATTAACTGAGATATGAATACGCCGTATGCGGGCGATGATGGAATGTTCTTACTTATGAAATGAAAGTTTGTGATAGCGAAATTGAAATCGTCACGTTTGTCATAGAGTGAGGTGTTCAATGGACCATCAATGTCGAGAGTCAACATGATAGCATCATCTATCCAAGTGAACTGGAGGTCAAAGAAACCACAGAAACTAGTAATTCTACTTCGTATTTAGATATTATGTTGTCTTTCGACATTAATGGTCAATTGAACACCTCACTCTATGACAAACGTGACGATTTCAATTTCGCTATCACAAACTTTCCTTTCATAAGTAGCAACATTCCATCATCGCCCGCATACGGGGTATTCATATCTCAGTTAAAACGTTATTCCAGAGCATGTTCAAATTACAATGACTTTGTTCTGAGGGCTAGGCGACTTTCAGTTAAGCTGCTCAACCAGGGTTATATATGTGCTAGACTAGCATCGTCACTGAGGAAGTTCTACGGTCGTTACGAGACTCTTATTACTCCATATGATATCTCGTTATCCAGACTTTTAAATGATATTCTGGACTGAGACCGATTCCGATCACTTTACACAGATTTGACACCTTCTATACTAGAAGGTTACCTACTTCGACTTCTCCATATATAGATACATATGGAATTCACACGATTTGACTCTTTCTACGGGGTATATGTGACGGGTGTTGTTAGCAAACAGGAGATGCTCACTCTCCCCGGGCACCTGATCTCACTCCATCACAGGGGTTCACATATGCTCTTCAAGTAGACATATTTTGTTATTTTCCATTTGTTTTTCATTTTCACTGATTTTGTATGTCCTATGGTTTCATGATTTTTGGATTTGTGGTTTGGATTTATCCATCATCTTTACATGATATCTAAATACGAAGTAGAATGACTATTTTCTGTGGTTTCTTTGACCTCCAGTTCACGTGGATAGATTATGCTAAGGTAATCCGCGAATGAGGGATTATTAATCGATAGTTCTTATTGTGTATGCCTCTTTTAGAGTTATCATTACAGTTAAATGAATAAATATTGTCTGTTGTGTATCTTCCTTTCTAAAGTTAAGAACATAGTCCAGTGTAGAGATATTGTTAGTTATATATGTCCTTTTTAGAATTAAGATCATAGTCCAGTGTGCAGATTTTTTGTTTGCTGTGTATGTCCCTTTTATAGTCAAGAGCATAGTCCAGTGTAGAGAGTAGCGATATTCCGTGTCATGTATGTCCCATTTAGAGTTAAGATCATAGTCCAGTCAAGAGATATTGTTTGTTGTGAATGTCCCTTTTAGAGTTATGAGCATAGATAATTAAGATGATAAATAAGATTAACTTATTAGTCTGAAAGTCATGAAACTGCAGGACAAGCAATCTCAGTCAAATAGAAAACTAATAGAAACAAACTTAGGACCATCCACGCAAAGAAAGGCAAAGAAAGATCTACAATACAGATTGGTTTACAATTGTTCAACTAAATCATAAAGCATACAGGTAATTTGACACGAATTCTCTTTGATTATCCTTTATTTCAAATTTAACGGGTGTTTAAAGTGTTATTATTCCACTAATAACTGACCTGGTCGTGTGGGAGGTTTTCTCTAGGACTGTATTAAAAATACAGAATAAATCACCTAAACTCTTACTAAGGTTAACTCCTCTTAGATTACCATGTGTCTACAATTTATCTTCCTCGCACTTCTTATAAAAAGTTGTACCATACTACTATAGTTGATATTTCCCTCTAAAATATAACTATTCTTATAATCAATCCAAAGTAGTTTCTAAATCTATAAAATCTAAACAAAGCTAGTATTCTAAGATGTGTAACGCTTAGAGATGCCTTACTAGCCATCACTTTTCTTGCAAGTGCACCATTAAATCCACTGTTAATGGTAACACTTATAATATTGAAATAAAGGAAGACGTCAACTGAAATACCCCCAATGTACAAAACGTTTTAACCTGAGTAGCAAGGGGATGTGGGGCGCAGTGGTTAGGCGAAACTATTGAAGAGCCGTTTCCGTAATCATTCATATAAAATCAGATATAATTCTAAACGGAAATATAAGAACTTTATTTACAATCACTTCATCAAATACAATCACACTATTGATAACTTTATTATTACTCCTTTTGAAAACATTACAAATCTACCTGTAGAAACTAGATCTATATCTTAAATAAAAAACCCCCGACGCTGAGCTGTTCAACTTTATTGTATTAAACATCTACAAATTCCATATCCCCTCGGCCTCAATGTCCAAAGGGCTAGGGTCAGTAACAATAGTGCAACGGCCTCGAAATTAAGGAATTTTTTAAAATGAAAATCTTATGACTTTATTTTCTTAATTTACTTAAATAAGACATATTTTCATTAACTAACATGGAATAGATAGTTTTCACTGAGTCAAAATTTATTGTAGTTACCTCCCGTAGTCAGCCATATTTCGGGTCAAAGAAGAGATTCTCATTCATAGTAATACCAATTATAAAACCTTTGTGTGGAGAGGGTTTTCATAACTTTGCCAAAAAAAAAAAAAAAAAAAAAAAAAAAAAAAAAATTAACAGTTTTGAAATACATTATATCTAAATATTTATTGGTTTGTAAGCAATTTATATTTTCAAAAATGATTTTAAAGAAATTTAGTCTGTATCTTTGTTGATTAAAGCACAAAACTTCACCTTCTGACCCCAGAAAATGGCTGACAGCGGGAATTAACTCCTGTGAAAACTATCTATAGTCAAAACATATATATTCATGTGCTACAGGACAATGAAGTAGGGTATGATAGCAGAAAATGTCAAAAATCCTCCAAATTTTTAGTTTTACAAGGAAAATTAGAATTGGCCCCATGAATGTTCATTGATAAAATTTCACATATTTAGCAATGAACACTTGTCGGGCCAACCTTAAAATAAAACTTTTTAGAAATATCGCGTTTAAGTTTCCGTATTCTCCAGAATGATGTTGCGCTTTTTTTTCCTTTCAGCGTAGCCATAGGATCCCATGATAAATTACCAAATTTCCAACAAGATTTACACTACTTTCTGCATCTTAGCTTTGTATAATCCATATGTCAAAACGTTTGTCAGACCCTCCCCTATCAGAATTTTTACAGTTTACTATAGATCAGCAGCCTTGATTTCGAAAAATTCTCGCTTGAAAGGGGTCAACCCCCCCCCCCCCCCATAAAATTTTTATATTAGCGTGTTGAAATTTGTGATTTAACCGCACAGTCAGTCTTTATTTATAGATTGCTCACAAATAATTTCATCCAATCAGAGCCCCTGATACATTGAAATAGTAGTCCCTATTTCCATACGGCCAATCACACATTTCGTTAATAACCATTCTTTGACCTAATGTATACAAGACCATAGACTGTAGTTTTTATCCCCTCGCAACAGCGTTGCAAAGGGGATTGCTGTAATGATACCGTCGTGGATGCGTGGGTGCATGTGTCTGAAACGAAACCTCCTCGTAGACACCCTAGACGCCACAGTTTTGGCCCCATTGGGATAATACTTCACATATGATATAAATATTATGAGAGAAAGATTTCATTGGTTTTGGAATTAAAAGGTCAAAGGTTAAGGTCACTAGAGGTCATCATAGTAAAACCATGTAGACACTGTAGAAGTCACAGTTTTGGCCCTATTTGGTTCATACTTTACATATGGCTTAAGGAACATCTCTATTTACTTGATGGTCAGCAGCTCAAAGGTCAGGGTCAGTGTAGAACAATGATTTTTGCTGTCGTATGAGGGTATGCCGCGCTTGGCGTTGATCTCATTCCTGTTGTTTCTTTTGTAGATTAAATAAATCATTGCCAAAATTCCATTGCCAATCTATTTCTTTTTTTCTGAGATTTATGTATGTTGTTATATTACATAAGAGCTGTTATTTATTCTTTTGCAGTAAAACTCAGAGTATCTATCAATACATATCTCGACCCCTATGACCTCACTCTTTTACTTTTTACTGATCGTTTTCAGAGACCCATGATTGTCCATTAACAAGAACAACACTAACATAGCATAATACATTAATCATATATTGTTTCAAACGCGACAAATATCTAAATGTACATATCTTAAAAATATCTGATCAATCAAATGCACTGTGACCTTGACTTTGGAGGTATGACCTTCGTCAAGATCATGTTACAGTATTGAGGCATGGGCAATAATTCTGTGATATATTATTCAAATCGATGAAGGCTGTAAAAAGTTATGGCCCAGACAAGTTCTACCCATCTAATATATTGTGACCTTGACCTTGGAGGTATAACCTTAGCTCAAGGTCATAACACACCATCTTCCCATAATGACAATTTATACGAACTATGAAGTTAACTCAACAGGGTATACAAAAACTATGACTCGACATAATGTTACTTCGATTATATTCCAAAAATCTATGATTTTTCATCCAAATTCAAACTTTTGCCCTCAGATTCATAAAATATGAGAAATAAAGCATGAAAACTTCCTCAAATACCTTAATTCAACATTTTCTATCAGAAAAACAACAAATACCTTGTTTTCAAAGTGGGGCAAAATGAAGTCTTTACTGATCCTAGTCCTTTGTCAACAATGTAACATGTGCTCTTACCATAACAATATTAATATATTTTGATTTAGACCAGACACTAAGAGGAAACACAGGTCGCACGGTCGTCACCGAAATGGCAGCAGCAGAAGACATGTTATATTTAATAGGTCTTTAGAGGATCTTCCGCGGATAGCCAAAAATAACGGTCGTCACGAACTTCTACATGCACTATCGTCTATTTCAGTCATCAGATTGAAATCTGTCCTGAATGAGGCTGATTTAGATTCTGCCTTATATTTCTAATATTTGTCTTGATCATAGAGTAAAATCTATATCTAGTATTTCAATATATAATCATAAACCATCCATGATTTGCTATCAGTACAAAAAAACCCTGATAGAAAGCTTTTTTTTATTATGATGCAGTCACATCTAGATCTTATCCTAATACTTTTGACTGTATTCCATTGCCCTGTTCATGCAAAAAATCTAAATTCATTTATCAGTCTGCGGGTCATATTATAACAGGTGATCATAATTGTATTTCTGACAAATATCTACGTTCGCTTTTTAATAAAGGGCCAAAGTAAAGATTACCTTCCAGGATAGATTATAGCGAATTCCGGGATATTGTTGAAGGAACACCAAACAGGACTTGTAAACGATGGTTTAAAAAGACGGTATAGTTTTAATACATGCCTTGAATGACTGGAAAAGTGAAATCTTAAATATTATCGATATTCGCATAGATAATTTTACAATTAATCCCCATTTATTCAAAACAGAAAACTGAAGACATCTGACAAAGCTGTATGACGAAAATCACCAAGGACATGCACACAAAACATTATAATAGAATATTTACGAAAAAACATTACAAAAATATTCGATTGTCCTTCAACACATAATATACCGGCCCAGTTAATGGGGAAGAGGATGGCTGATTTACGTAATACCTGCAGTGCCTGCTGACCAGGCGGCTAATGATGTTATCAGTGTTTGAAAAAATATATTATATTGCAATTTTTAAAACTGAATTGAACTCTACGTTCTACGCTCTACGTATTTGAAACTCCATTGTTTCAGGACAGGATCCTGTCTGACCATTGTGTGGCCGAGTGTGACTTCAGTTTAAGCATTGATAAAACCGACCTTTCGGCCATATATTGGCTTCCCAAATTACACAAAGTTCAATATAGATCGCGTTTTGTGTTCGGTTCTGATCGTTCTCTGCGGCTGTGCTTTCTAAGCATGTTGCTGTTGCTGGTACTGTAGTTGAAGACCATGTTATCAACTGCTGTGATGCTGTTTTTGACAATAGTAACGTGACAATTTTTGATTTCCTATTGTTAATTTCCCTTATTTCGATGGTGACTCCCATCATATGGTGTTAACATTAGTCAATATGTTCGGTTTGCTAGAGCCTGCACTAACTTTGTCATGCAAAAAATTCTCAGAATACTTTTAAAATTCTTTCTGAGGGTTATAAATATCGTAAACGTCGAAAAAACTTTTGGTAAATTTTACAGATCTTATTCAAACATTTTATCTAAATTCGAAAATGAGACTTTTCAACAATACGTATCCGACAGAATTTCTCATCCCAATTTCTACGGTGATATAGTTTACAAACTATTACACAGGTTCAGATGCTTTCATATCGGTGGGGTCGAAAATTATCAATCGCATTCGACATCAATGGTCTAACCTCGAGATGATCGCTAAAACCATAGATCTTTCATTGGGTCTCTCTACAACCCAGTATAGATTTTTTTACTTGAGTGTTGCACGCTGATTAACAGGACGTTGGGGACTCTTTGACGGGCCTTGTATTAATCTTTTCAGAGGAGATAACCAGTTTGTACCATGACGGAAAGGAACGAACCTGTACATATAGGTCTTTTAAAAAGATGAATTATCTGTCCTTGTTATTTAAGGTAGCCCACAGAAGTAGAAAAGGAGTGCTATAAAAATTGTCAAATGTCTGTTCATTTAGTTCTATTCTATTATTGTGTAATGATCAGGGAAATCTATGTAATGCTTTAGTAATTCTATAGTTGTTCATGTCTCCTTAAGTAATATTTATCACCTTAATACATTTCCCCAGTATTTGTACTCCCTCTCCATTAATAAATTAAGTTGTAATGTATTCTTTATTTATTAATCGCTAATGTATATGTTAATAGCAGTATGCCTATTCTTTAGGAACATATATTTAATGTAATGTCAGTCTAGCTTCGAATCTACCACTAGCACGCGTGTGACAAAGAGATGGCTACTGTATAGGTGTCAAGTCGATGCGTAAACAAACATGTATTTCAGAGAATTTTACATGACAATAGGTCAAATTATCGTTAGATGACTTTTAGTCTACATGTTGTAGCTTGGTTTTAGAATTGTTTCGATTTGATGTTCAACTCATTGATTAAGTCCATAATTATCATCTAGTGTGCAGAGATGAAGAGATAAAACAGAATGAAACAAGAGAAAAAGAGACAGACGAAAAGAACAAAGAACAAGAGAAAGGAAATACGGAAAGAGAACAACAAGTAGTACACTACAGCAAGGAAGTAAGAGGCAGTGAAGGAAAGAGAGGAATATGAGTTAACAAGAGGAGTCAACCTTTTGACATGTGGCAAAGTCAAGTCCGTGTTTCCACCAACAAGGAGAGAATGTAACAAATGTATAGCCTATACAGAAAACATGTATTTAAGAAATGAATCCTATATTTTTTGGTTGATTGAGATATCAACCTAAAATTTTCCGTCCAAATTTTAGGTTGATACCTCAATCAACCCCCCCAAAAAATATAGGATTCACTTCTTATCATTTTATTTAGCTTATATATGAAAACAAAAATTCAATAAGTGTCCAATAAACATAAACTATTATGGTACTACATTACTTTTTTTTATCTCTGATACATGTGACTTGAACGCGTAGTAATACAATAACAAGGTAAACAACATTTTGAAGTCAATAATGGCGGCTAACACGAAATTTGAAAATTTGATCCTAGTGTCTATTGAAAAGATTACAAGTGAAAAAGAGTGAACAATTATTAATACACGACTTAATGAAACATGCATATGAGGATAATGATCTGTTACCTAAGGTATTTATATTTTAAATGGTATTAGTATTATTAGAAATGCAATGCAAATTGACTGGTGCACGTGCGTGTCACAAGGTGGAGAGTGTAGGCTCAAGGACTTGGATCGGAGGCAGCACCTGCTGTGGTGCCCGTTCTGTTTGCTGAGTCGGGTATGATACCGTAGAAATTTTAGTTATCAACGTCCATTGTCAAACGATCGGCTAGTAGCAGACGAGTACTGTTTTATTTTGTACAAGTTGATTGCATGATTTTCTAAACAGCACTGTATTGTAGCTTAAATGATAGACCTAGTTATATTTAACTTTTTTATTGAAGAAGAGAGAGAAATTATATTTTATATTTAATAGTTTCTGAAGTGAAGTGCGATTTCTTTTGTACTTTGGATTCGTAATATATAACGAAACAATTTTATTCAATCGATTAACAACACGGGAATCACGGTTCCATAAACAGAACGGGGTTTCGCATTCCAGAGGAAAGTAGCGCCGGCAATTGTGAAATATCTGCACTCAATATTTTGTTGATGCAGAAATGAACTAAATTTTTTAACCAATCAGATTCGCCGCAAAACCATGAACGCAAAGAAAATTAAATGATTTCGTTATAATTTGGTACCACAGACACGTTATCTCCCACCCTGTCGGAGTAAAGTTATATCTTGTTATACGGAGTAGGTCAACATCATTATAATCAAGTGTTAATAACACGTTTTAACTAGTGAAGTGTTAAACATTGATGGTAAAGTAGGGTAAGCAAGAACACGTTAAAGCATATATAAGCCAAGCTGTGTGACATCCTTACAAGAGCCACCATTTGGTTTATTGACAACTTGTGGATTAAGCTGTTGAGATGGCTTACAATTGTTTTCATTATATTTCACTGACAGAATGCACATACATTCAAAAAGGGTTTTCATATCGTCAACAACGTATTGATTGAAACCACAGTATATTCACGGTATCGGCAGAATAGAATGATAATCGTACGTTTTTTCAAACCTAACGATATAAAAAATGTAACTGATGGAATGCGACTACTGTAGTGCTCATAAATAGATTAAGGAGGAACCGTGACACAAATGCTTAACAAAAATAAATAACTAAATAACATACAAAATAAAATGTCACATCAACAACAACATAACGATAACATCGGATCGTTATAACATTAAATTCGAACCGCCCAATCAAATTATGAATAATTTTATTATAGATAAAAGTCTATAATATAGATTTTATATTCTATAAAAATGTCACTCAAAACATAGGTAAGAACAAATAAAAGCATTCAGATTATTCTGTAATATTACGATTATAAAGATGGAATACAGTTAGAGATAGCTTTACAATATACTCACGTTTTCAATTCAAACCTGTTCATGGTATTTATATTACATACACATTCTTCAGTTTCACGGTGAAATATCTATATTGTCATTCATCACGATAATAACGCAAACTAGATATGTGTCACCATGAACGGACTTAATACCATGTAAGTTGTAAAGTCTGCCAATATTCTCACAAAATTTTACAGAATAGCCCACCTCCCTTATGGATAACATCTGTGATGAAAATTACGACTGTTAATTTTGTTCCTTCAGGTGTATATACTTCAGATTTCTGTTTTTATAAGTGTAACTATAGCGTTAATCGCATGAATGTAATGCTAGACAGGCGATATATTGAACATATATTTCATTGTATAGCTCCATGGTGACTTCTGCCACATAACTGAGCCAGTAACTCCTCTTTTTTCTTTCATTGGATATAGAAGCACTCAGTCTCATTACATAAGATATAAAAGTTGTTCATCTGGAGGATCAGCACTTCATTGATCATATGCAGACTCTCCGTTATTTTGAACATTGAAAAATGGTGTTTCTCTCGCTGTTTTGTGTTTCAATTGTATATTTAGTTACCACCAAGTATATGCTATGTATCGCAGATGGCAATGCGATAAATGCACTAAGAATTATACCATTTGGAGATGAACATTTCGAATTTCTCGGTCAAGGTTTTTGTGTATTTGACGAAGACTGTGCAAAAGTTACGAAGAATGAACATGAAATGTGTAGCTGTGAAGACGTTTGTAAGACATTTGGCGAATGTTGTCATGAAACATCAAGTTATAAAGAATACAGTTTTACTGTACCAGAGAATATGACATGTCGACCTATTCGTCCTCATAAAGCCATCTGGATGGTCCAAAATTGCCCGAACTCGTTTTCATTTCCAGACATTGCTGAAAAGTGCAGATCATTCAATATAGGTTCCAATGATCCATACCAAGTCATTCCTGTAATTTCAGTAAAAGACAACATAGTATATCAGAATGTTTACTGTGCATTTTGTAATGATCGTGTATCGGATATAAAATCAGCCAATATGTTCGTGACTGGCTTTGAAAACGAATGTTTCATCACTCGTAAACAGACAGAGAGAGCATTTCTTTTGCAGATATTTGAAAACAAAAATTGCACGGTTCAGTTTGATATTGTAGAAAGTATGTCATGTAAATTAGAAGACAAAGACAAATGTACATTTTCATCATTTGCTTCAAAGAAAATCAATACACAAATGCAGTCTTTCTACCAATGCAACACAGCAATGGAATCTGAAAAATGCATTCACTGTGTTATTGCTACTCCTAATAAGGAAGCTTTACCAAAGGAATTTGAAGAGATAACGTGTAGCAAATATTACGATTCCGAAGAACAAGCATTGAGAATGGAACTTTATATCAACACAACAAATCCCCATAGAGAGGCTGTTGTGGGGAAGGATGTCAGATGTCAAGAGGGTGCGCTGCTTGACGTACTTACAGTGAGTAGTTGATATAATATATAGACAGTTGCCTCCATGTACGTTTGTGTACTTTATTGCTATCATAGATAATGGTAAAGTCATGAATTGTTTGGTCTGTCATACAAGAAGTATTACACTTATGTGGATAATCTTCTTTGGTTTAATTTATGAAGTTTTCGTTTTAAGGAGAACTCCACATATCAATAAGGTAGGGGTGATACACTTGCAAATCAACAGAACTTTTCTAAGTCAGTTTTGTTTAAATGTGTATATATTCAGAAAAAATAATCTTTTTTCAACATCGTTTTTTACAACAAAGAATTTTCGTCAACAATGGTATGTTACAATATAAAAACTTGAATAAACAGTCTTCATGTTTTCCTTCATGGATGACGGGAGTTATAGAATGTTCGATAAAATGATGCTGAATTACATGCTCATCAAAAGGTAAGTCTTAAAAATTTGATTTAACATTTCAACCGTTAGGAAGTTTAGTATCTAATGCCTGTATCCATTTGTCCTCACAAATTTTTATTGTTATGATTTAGAGTTAGTTGTAACGTCATGCTTTTATATATATTTATGAATTTGATTTGTTATTTATATTCAATGGTTTTACCTAACGTGGATTTTACTGTAGTTTACAATTGAACCACAAAGTGGCCGAAAATGTGTGGAATGTGTGTGTTTCTGGTTATTTATGTTACGGACTTCTCTTTTTTGGGTGATTTAATCTATATTTCGGATATGTTTACCGGAAAAGAATTTTAGAGTGGAGAACCATATTTTGTTGGAAGTGTGCATATTTCGCTCAAACAACAAAATGATTATTCATATAAGAAGTTAAATGCTGACTGTCTTTCACTTTGTTGTTAAGCAAAGAAGTTTTGAACAAACAGAGGATTTGGAGATCTCTTCAATGCGTACATGGTTTCACACATATGTACAATATGGTTTCCACACATATATACAATATTAGTAACCAGTTACGATGCAGTTGGTATATTGTAGCGATTTGTGCATGTGGGGCATGTTTGGCTGTTGTCATCCTTTCTGCTAATGAATACCCGATGAGAGTAGTCTAACTATGTAACTAATTCAGAAAACTTTCTACTCACCATCCTTTTAATCGACAACAAACTTCCTTTTGCTTGCTGCATATTTAAAGAAAAGTGTTGATTATGTATTTTATTAAAACATCAAAAATACTGGTAGAAAATAAGTTACCGGTTAAGACAAATTACCGGCTACTGCGGAATTAGAAGACGTGGATTTATGACATTTTACATGTAATGGTAAATGCCCCAAGTATTGCAGACGAAAAATCTCATAAATTCTTGGTTCTAAAGTCGAAAACGTGGAAACCGGTAACAGGTGTTAACCAGTAACAATCCTTCTATCAGTAATACTTTTAAATAAGTATCGTTACTTGCTGTCTCGGGCACCTGGTTCTTTTATTACATGGTTACCCTTCGGTACTTCTTCGTTGTTTACCCATGTACTTGTATTATTCAGTTAAGGTTTGGGTATCGATACCTCACACAGATTTTGTTTTAACTTGGACACACTGAAGAATTTATGCAGGGCCACTAAATGAAATGTTATTATATTAATATATATCATAATAAGCATTCTAAGTAATCCTCCAAAGGGAAGTCTGATGCATTAAATGTAAAAGAATACAAACACTCTCTTCACACAGTTGGATGCAGTCTTAATATAACATCGTGTTAATGTCGCGTTTACGTGAAATTTAGTATTTTCGTGCGTTCAGGACATATAAAAGAACTTGGAGGAAGATCACTAGATATATTGTATATAAATGTGCAGAAGAAGAAGAACATATAAATAAGCATAATAATATTAATAATAATGATAATAATAATAATAATAATAATAATAATAATAATAATAATAATAATAATAGGAAGAATAATGGTAATAAATAAAATGAGTATTAAAGTAATTAAAATGTTAATAAATAATAATATTAGTAATAGTAATGTTATTTATGATAATAATACTAGTACATAAATACAAAAAATTTAAAAAATAAATTTGATACATAAACTAAGATTTAGAAAAATAATACGCTAGTGTAAACTGAAAAAATAAGTTTTTCTTAAATAGCATCTTTCAAGTCTACATGGTAATTTCATGTGTTATATAATCTGGTTTTCTTTCTTTCATATGAAACCTTAATGAGGTTTCTCATTATGCTTCGTATTAATTTCTGGTGTGACTTACCTTACGACAATGTTATATATGTATTATTATGCTTCGAATTAATTTCTGGTATGACTTACCTTACGATAATGTTATACATATATTATTATACTTCGAATTAATTTCTGGTATGCTTTCAATCTCCGAAGCAGAGTTACGGTCCTTGCACTCCCTTTAATCTCTGCTAACTACTGAAAGTAGTCCTTAATCAGAAGGCAGAAAATATAGACTGTTTTGCGTGTTTTGGGAAAAATGTCATCGTATTCAAGTTATCTGGGCGAAAATTAGTCAATGAGGGATTCATTCAGACGTGTTAGGTGCAAATGATAGTGTGTTATTGACAAATTGTACGCTGAGAAAATATAGTGCGGTATAAATTCAGGATTGATATCATGTAGAAGCCCGATTAAAACTCAGTGTAACATGGTAAATGCTTTAAATTTAACTAATAAAGCCACTGAAGACCAAGTGATATCGTCTAGAGGCAAAAATCTGATTTTACAAGAATCTTGTAAAACCTGAGACGTTGGCAGAGGTGTGTGTGTGGATTGTAAAGGAACGACAACTCTGCTTTGGAGACTGGTATGCCTTACCTTACGATAATGTTATATATGTATTATTATGCTTCGAATTAATTTCAGGTATGACTTACCTTACGGTAATGTGTATTATGATTGTTTTCCAGGGCACCTGCAAGAAGACGTTTTGTGATGAAATTGGTGAAATATACAACAACGGTTACTGCACACAGATGATAGAGTATATAGACAACTTCCAACTTTCTGCTGTCTCTGCCTTCTGGTTTTCGAATTATACGTCTATCGAAGACGTTGAGTATTTACTGCGATTCTATTTCTATCCTGATAAATTTCCAGACTTTTTAAATTTCCATGTTAGGGGTTTTGAAATCGGGCAACCATTTACAACTCTAAACGGCTCATTTCTGTTGATAGTGACCTTTAATCTTATTTATCGTGAAAGGCTAATGTCATTTTATGAAGTTTCAAATCATATCGAGGGTATCAAAGAGCGTTTGTCTTATGGAGAATACATGAATGTGAGAATGAATTCGGGGGAATACATTGATTTTAGAATTTTAACTGAAAATCCCTTATGTATAAATGGCAGCGATGCAATCATGTCTCACTGTAGAACATTTCCTGAATTCACTTTACCTTTTGGTGAAATTGGAAGTAGTACACAAAAATCTGAGAACAAACGTAATACGAATCGTGGAAATTCAAGTAATACTTCTAAAGTATCAACTATCTATTTGATTATATTGATAATTTGGATGAGGGTGTCTGTGTAGGAGCTGTGTCAAGAAATGTTTCTCTACAACAAAGAAGATAGAGATGATATTGAGTTATAGCTTTCTTTCTTTCCACCTGTTTTAATATATGTTCAGATGGTCTCACTTACATGGTGAATGCTTCTGCCTTGATGTATGGCACAAAAATTCGTTTGGATTATTTTACGTGAATACGTCAACAATGAAACTGAGCCTTTTATTTCCGACAAACTGCTGATGGAAATTAAGCTCTCCAGATTATGAGTTAGACTTACGGACTTAACTTTAATTCTTTGTTTCGCAAGCTCAGTTTTTGTCATCCGAATGCTTAAGTGAGCTACATTTGTAGTTCCAATATTTGTCCCTTGTTCGTCCTTTCCGGGTTATTTGACATCATTCGTTTTCAACAAAGCAGAAATATTACTTGTGATTTATTCTCAAGTTTCATGTTGCTCGTTACATATATGCTTGTAACTAAAAATGAAAGGTGAAGCTAGGTATGTTCATTACCGGATATGTGAGTGAATGCTGTATAGTGTGCTATAAATTGCAGATCTTACTGATGGGCTGTTTACTTCAGAAGATTGACATAAGATACTATACTGTAACTGAAAATTATAGCACTGCTTTAAAAGAGTAGTGTTGAGTTGACACTTCACTCTGTTGGACAGGTCATGAGGTTTGGTGTTTGATAGTTGGTTGACTCAGTGATATTTCGCCATGAAATGAATGAAATGCAATTCGTTGCTCAGAGAATGCAGATATGCCATGCATATATATGTAATCATCAGTTAACAATTTAACGGAGCTGCAAAAAATCTCGGGAACTCGTTAATGACGACCATGAAGTATACAGGACACACGACTGGCACTAAAATATGTACCTCTACTACTGAAGATTTTAGGTATCAAACTAGAAATGGATTTTTGCATTCTGAAAGCTATGACTCCGTCCTTGGTATTATTTAAATGGAATCCTCTCTAGTTAATTCGTAAAGCTGGCGTGTCAGATGTATTTCATGACTTTGATGAACATTATATATATACACAGTCACAATCTAACGTTCTTTATAGGTAGATATAATATGGGATAGTATATAATTATTATATAATTAGTCGATTCATTCTTAAAGTCTGTTGGTTACAGTCGGGAAATTTTAGATTAATGGGGTCAAATATTTGTGATCCCTTCCAAGCAAAGCTATGGTAATTGGTGACCGGTGTCTGTGGTAGAAGCCCTGCGTTAATTTTTCTTTGTGTATACATGTATTGACTGTAGTAGGTGATTAAAGATGCATCCCTTGGATGCTGAGTCACTATCTTCATCGTTGGGAGTTGTTCATTATTGTTGGGAAACACCAAAGAATTTCTGATTTTCACTTCTGAATAAAAGATAAAAAGAATTTTGGATTTACGACATTTAATTAAGTTGAGCAAGTTTTTAAAGGTAAAGTTGAAAGAATCTGACTCGGCTGTATGATAGAAGTCAATCGGAAATGTACTGTTAATAATGTAATAAGCTGGAAAAAAATCATTAATAATAAACACATAAGAACATATATAATAAACACACAAGAATATACAAAATCACGTTGTATTTTAGGTTTAAATCGAATTTTTAGATTTGTTAATGCCATAGGGTTCTTATACTCGTGTATTGTTTAATTTTGTTTGTAAATAATTGTAATTAGGTAAAAAAATAATACATATCAGCAACAAATATATAGCGGATCTGTAAATATGTGAGGGTTATTGAAGTCATTCTACTAGCAAATACTGAACAAAAGCATTTTTGATATAATTTGAATTCCGATAAATGTTGACATCCAAACTTGTGCAACACTTGCCTGAATGTTTTGAATTCAGTCTGCTACATTAAAAAATTACATATACATTAAATTTCTCATTACATTTATATAATTACTGTTATTATATGTGTGTAAACCTTTTATAGCATTTATTGTATTATGGATATATTTTCATTTGTATTATATATTAATTTACCATATGGTTCATATTGCAATGATATCTATGTTTGTTTCACATTGTGAGTTTACACCAATTGTGTTTTATTATTATGCTTGTTGCTAAGATATCCAACAGTAGTAAAAATGAACACATATACAATAAGATAAAAAAAAAAAAAAAAGAAAAAGAAAAAGACCCGTCCTCCCCCAAAGGGCAATCACGGACCTCTGTAATAACTCCTGGAGATGGGAACAAGTACAACGTAGGAGGAAACATCTGCTGACGTTCACGCCCGCTGATAATGGAAAGTATTACAACACGTAGTAACGCTAAGTGATAACAATACACCTGTAGTAAACGTTGGTAATCAGTCATTATTAGTAAACCTTTGGGATCCTGATGTAAGTGTGCACTTAAAACATAACATATATATTTTTCCTTATTGTGCTTTCTATCTGAATTTAGTGATCTCGTAACACTTGCTAATTAAATTTTTGTAGAACACCGTGGGGAATGCATTACTTTTAAATCAATGGAGAGTTAGACATTTAAACATTTGGCTACCAATATTAAACCTATGTTATTTTGTGTTCATTTATTTTATGTCGATATATGTTGTGGTAACCTTTCATTTATCATAAGCCTGAGAATATATTTTATTGTTGCTAATCGAAATTTATTATCTTACAATGTAAAATAACTGGTGTCACATGATTATTGCACTAACAAAAATGTACCACTGTGGACATTCAGAGGTGAGTCCAGGTGCCCAGGAGGAGTGAGTGTCTCCTGTTTGACTAGCCACATCCCCCGTGAATGCCTTTAAGTACAGACTAAACAAATATAATTCTGTAATGCATACTTACACGAATTTGAAGACTGTGTAGAAAGTGTCACAGCCACACAGCATCAGGAAAAAGGGTATGATAACATTTAAGTCAAATCCTCCGCGGGGAACTTTTTATGAGCTCCACAAAGCAAAGGGAATAGGTGTGACGTTAAGGTAAAATACGAAAATAACTGGCGTTGCATGATTACGGCACTAACAACAATGTACCACAGTGGACATTTACCAATTCCTGAAATTCAGAGGTGAAACCAGGTGCCGTGTATGCCGTTATACATAGACAAAACAAATACACTGCATACATACATGAATGTGAACAAGCTCTGTGTATGAAGTGCCACAGTCACACAACATCAGGAAAACGGGGTAAAATAACACTTTCGGCAAAGAACAAACTGATGATACAACAACGATAGAAATAAAGATGAGAGAGAGAGAAATCATCTGACTCAGTTGTGTGTAGTTCAATAGTTAAATAATCGTATTATTTGTTGTATCACTATACATGTTTCTTTAAATGGTAGAATAAAATCTATGGAAGCAAATAAAGTGTTGATTTTGTTCAACAACACTGTGTATCAGATAATCTTGATCCAGTAGCCTGTGACCACGACATATTCGAAATAATGGCTCAAGTGTTTTGGTGTAAGCATTTATAGTAGAATGTGTTTTATACGTTGCAAATTGGAAACCATTGTGACTGAAAATGTGAACAATGACATAACTTGAATAATGTTACTGTGTCTCTCAAAAAGGTGGATGTACCTGGGAGAAGGAAGTGCCTCATACACTTCTAGTATCACCTGCAATGAACTACCAAAGAACGTTGCACAAACACTACGTACACGAAATAAATGTGGAACAAAGCTGAATAGAAGATGGGACAAGCACACAACTTCAGACCAAAGAAAACATAACACTACAAAATTCTTCTGCACAGAACATTTTACGAGCTGCACACAGCAAAAGAAATAACTACATGTATACATGAGGATGATCGCATCGTCTATGAAGATGAGGCCCGACTAAACTATTATACTATCCTATATATTAAACTATCATAAAAATAGATAAAAACCCGCTTATTTAGAAGAGTAGATGCGATTTCAATAGATACTAGAATTTCTTAAATAAAACCAAACAGCAAAAACACAACACACAATTGAAAAAATATCTTAAATGCGATGTCGCTGTGATCTAAGGGTGATATATCTCAAACCATTCAAAACCTGGTTGAAGAATACCTTTTTAACTTGTATGTTAATACAATCTTTAGACTCTCCCATTATTTCCCTCTCCACCGAGAGTTTAAATTAAGAGATATCCTACCCCATTAGTGTTATGAGTACAGTGTTGGGATACTTATGCACGGTCAAATGTACAAAGTTTTTTAAATATCCAATGACAAAATAATGGATATATCCAAATCAGCAGTCCCCCAGAATATCATTAAAGTAAATATTAGAACATTTATACGTTATAATTCTGTGCACCAGATGCGCAGATTTACACAACCAATGTCTCTTCCGTGATGTTCATAGCTTCTATGTATAATGTAACATATAAATATATATAGAGTAGAGATAAAACCAAAGTTTCAGCAAAATTGTGCCAAAGAATTGAGCAAAGGACATAGTTCCAAATTGAAAATTAAGTATATATTTCACGCGAGTTCAAAAGCACTGAGAACAAGACTTATGATGCCCTCGGGATCCATCAATCTGCCAGCAGTGACACCGGCTTAGTGGTTATAATGAATATAAGAACATATATACGTTATAATATTGTGCACCAGGTGCGCATTTCGAAAACTTTTATCTCTTCAGTGATACTCATGGCGGAATGATTGGAATTAGATTAATATATAAATATTTGACGAACAGAATTAAACCAAAAAGGCAAAAAAGTGAGCAAAGGAATCAATCTAAGGACAGAGCTATGCATGAGGGAGATATTCCTGACTTTAGAATGATTTGAAAAATTTCATGACTGAAGTTGTGAAGTATATATTTCACGTCAGAACGGAAGCACTAAAATTAACCTTATGACACCCTTATGGGCCCTAAATGGGATATAAAATCAAGAAAAGGTAAACAGAATGCGTCAAGAAAGGGCATCTACTTGGATCAAACGGAAATCCAGTAAAATGGAATGAGATCAGGTACCCGTGAGAATGAAAATTGAGTGAGATCGTGTACACGTGAGAATAACAAATGGAGAGAGATCGGACACATGTGAGAATGAAAATGGAGTGAGATCAGTTAGAAATATTTTTATTTTTATTTTTCCTTTTTGAGGGAAAGGGGGCGTTAATAATTCTATAAAAAGAATGACGAGTAGCAAGCTATTAGCCAAACCCACCAATAAGAGAGTGAATCTCGAATTTGTTTCACTTCAAAACATTGCAATTTTATATTTCTCAGCTTACTTAAAGTTACAACGGATGATATGAAAGTATGAAATTCTATTGTTTATCTTCACCACGAAAGAGCAAAACAGTCAGCAAGGTTTAATATTCTAGGATTATCATTCATCTAAAAATGGACTGAAATATTGGGTCTCGACGTCTTTAAATGATCAAAGAATAAGACAATACCTATGTGTTGCGTTTATCCTTGTATTTAATTAACGATTTTTTTTAATAGTTTATAATCGGTTAGTTGCTACCGAGGTTCTCCCTTTGTTTGATGTCATTTAAAATAAAATGTGTGCCAACATTACCTTATTGCTCCAGATGTTTTCACATTTATCATCGGTAAGGCCAAACTATTTATACGTCAGATATGAATAATTTAGGGGGGGGGGGTGGGTTAATATGAAATTGTATTTTGAATTGACGATTAACATAAACATGTATTTACTTGCTACCTATCCGTAATCTGACATTATCTATTAGTTAATTTGTTCATTTATGAAATAATTCAAAAATACTTCAACGTGGTAGACATCGACAATATGACCCCGCTATCACCACTAAAACTATAAGACTTGTATTGGACACTCTTAATCTTCAGTTGATTTTTAGCGTTGCAATAGGATACACAAAGGCAGGTTTAGCCTAAACAAAGCAAAAACCTCGAGTCCAGTTTACTTTCGCTTGGGTAGAAAATGACACTTTAAAATAAATCATGATAGAACAATGCCACCTGCTTGATTTATTTAACAATAATACAGAATAAATCACTCACATTATCTCCCACAGAGACTGAGAAAACCTAACATGTAAATTTCTAGATCCGGAGAATTCGCTTTCCTCTAATGGTAAAAAAGGCAATTTGTTTTTGTCATTACAAGTCGTTTTCATTGGTAATGTTTATCCACATATTGATTGAATTATTAAAGTATATACCTCTGTCCAAAAACTAGTGAAATAGCGTATAAATCAAATGCTCATTGACGGTTTCCTAAGCCGTCGAATCATATAGAATTCACAATAGCTACACGGCCTAATATAACCTGAAACAAAGCTCATATTTTAATCATGGGTCGTGAAAGAGAATGGAGGACAAAACAATTAGGTTTTATGTTACACTCTGGGTTTAAATGATTGTAAGGTAGCTACCTCTCTGTTAATAGATTAAACGATAACATCAATCTTCCATACCCAACCAATCATTGAAAGTTGTTTTTAAATCTGTAGTTATCCTACTTGTGTACAGACAGCTATAACACAAATCTAAATTGGACTCGCAAACCGAATAAGTAACACTGATTCTCATTTCACATCATATCTATGATTCTCTCATCTATCGATTCATAGTTTGTCCACAGACTGGTGCAAGCATAAAATATCAAGGCAACATACGAAATTTGTTCAAGTTTGTCACTGTGACGCACATCGTAATGCTTTACGGTTGACAAATGGGTCAACTCTCTAAATGCCGACCTTATTGTGAAATTCTTCTGTATAATGTTTTATTGATTGATGTGTTCATTTTTGATAGATCTATCATTCCTTAAATATTTGTTCAAAACGTACTAATTTTATGGTGCATCCAGCAAAATCAAACAGTCATGTAAATATTATAGATTTTCAAATAAATTTAGTGTACAAAGGGTACGATTTAGGAGGCCACTTCAAGAACATGTCTAAACAGAGTGTTTTACAAATAATTGAAAAATAATTTTTGTTTGATCGTCTTTAAATAGGTAATACGAATTCTGATTGGTTAATGACAGGAAAATTTGCGGCATGTGAATACCTGATTACATGCCGTAAATGTAATGCGCAATATATAGATGCCTGTCAAGGAAAACAATCTGCCGGATCCGGAGAATATACCCGGTCCTGCTGTTGTGTGATAGCACAGTGTAGGAGCTGGTTTTTAAGATACAACACGTGTTTAAGGATAGTCCCACCATAGAATTTGTGTCTAAGAATGACTAGGGGTTTTTTTGTTTTTGTTTTGTATTTACCAAGGTTGATACATGTAGGTTATCGTGAAGAAAGTTCTTATGATGCAACAGGCGTGCAGACAAACAAATGTCATAGAGAGCAACATATCGATGGCATGTGTTTTTTAAATGAATGAGAAAATTCAATTGAAACAAACTTTCTAATATGCGTGCATAACATGAATGAGTAAATAGACGCTACTAGCTTTTTAACAGGGTCATATGTAGATTTTTAATATGCATTGTATACACGATGTGCATTAGAATGGGAATAACATGCTGCTTCTGTTTTCAAATTTACCAATCTTCCAACCTGTTGAATAATTCTACGTATAAAATTTATCACAAAACCTTTTATAGCAATAAGATATCTATGGACATAGAGGTGTATTTCAGGTATATTATAAAAGTTGTCGTCAGATTAATGAAAATGAAAATAAATATATAATAAATTCCATCCGATCCAACCTTTCCATAATTTTGTGGTACAGAGAAGGCATCTAGTTTAAAGGTACAATAGCTCACTCCAGAAGATAAAGTTTCTCAAATATTTATACGTGTATCTATTTATATTTATCAATTATGTTGAACATTTGCATTACTTTCACATATTTTGTACATTTTAGCATATGATTGAGTAGTATTTATTTTGACCTCCACTAAACATGCATGAGCTGAAAATGTAGGACACATGGCACTGTTGCATTCAAAGATATAAACAGTACATCACGTTTTTTCAATTTATTGCGTTATTTTGCCCTACTATTTATGAAGTTATAGGCATTTAAAGTTTTATGTTACAAGTACACAAAGTAAAGTCGTGAAAAAGTCATCTAACTATACTATACTAAAGTATAGCATACCTTATCTTCATGGCCATCTGACAATGATGTTATATATATATTTGAAGTTGTGAATGGAAACACTACATACCTGTTTATCTTGAGATGAGTAAATTTTAAAGGCATTTATTTTGTATAATAAAATAATTGTCGTCCACAAAAGGTTATTTCGATACAATTCTTTTGTTTAAAGCGAATTATTTCAGTTTTTGTTTGGTTTTCTTTATTTTGTATGTGTGGCATTTTTAGGGGAAGGGAGAAAAAGGCGGGGGTTGGTTTTTTTTTGCATTTCCTTATCACGTACATTACGATAACTTTAAATATATATTATGGTACATAGTAGCAAAGTCTTTATTTTTGAATACGAAGTGAGAATGAGAAATGAAGAAACATCTTCTGCATATGGAGATAATTGCAGTAAAACTTCTAGTAATACTACTTGAGACCTATGTGTTGCGAACCCATTTACATTAATTTTTATGATATGAAAGTAAATAAAACCTTGCTGTGATGTTAGTGAATTAGTGTCATATTATTTAGACTTGTGACTCTGTGCATTTTGACTGTGTAATCGCACGTGACAAAGACATTACATCCATGACTCTAAGACGATATATATATCTATAGTATGTCGCTAAGGTTCATTAATTGATCAATTCTTTGATTGTTTTACATCAATCCACTATTATGGCCACGGTATCTGCCTGATGAATTGCATAGAAATTCATGCCTTTGCAATGGACCCGCCCGTAGCAATGAGAGATATCACAAAGTTTCCTTCACAACAAGTTTTAAAATAAATAATACTCTTGTCGGTTGCATCAGCGGATATGTTATATTGCTAAGTGTGAAACTCAATTTAAATGTTCTAAAGTTGATATTGTTCCTTACTTGTGGAAATCATAATATATATAGTGATCCATCTATATTTAAAGTGTATTGGCATTTTGAAATGACAAAAATAATCAAAAGCTTATAAGTATAAGAAAACGTAACCATGTAAAGAGATCGTGATTTAAATATTGTATTCAGTTGAGCGCATTTACTGTTTTCACATTAAATCGTGAGTCTCAACAATACCCTTTGTGGACAGGATTCTAAAGCAATGTCTAAGTAAGGCGTCAATTGAAGTATTTATTTAAAACTTCATACAATGTAGATACTCCCCCATTTCATCTCAAGGTTAAAGCCCACGATATCAGATAATCGACAAGAACTAATGTAAAATTTACATATGACATGATTTGCAAATTCAAAATTCGTGAATTTTATAACATATGATGGAATTCAGTTTTAAATTTGAATAGATTGTCTGTGTTTAAGATGATGCAATGAATTGTTATTTTCGTGAGCGAAGGTATCGATTGCATTGCTTTGTAAAAAATTATTGGGGTATATTATGCCCTTTATAAAGAGCATGATATTTTCATTATTTGTTTAATAACTATTAAACTATGTTTCTGAACAAATAATTGAACATTAAACTTATCGGAAAACTGATTATTATAATATAAATGAGTGAAATATATAATTATGAAATAAAGAAAATTAATGTAAATGCACACTTCACTTAAGATTTGAATAATTGTTAGATCACATAAAAATTTTTATTTAATTTTACAAGCAACACGCTCCGCGTAATCATGCTGTATTCGATCCTTTTTTCGTGGTAAATCTCCATCCCCCCACAAAAAAATAAATGAATAATGATAATAATAATAAAAAAATTAGATTCATTCCTGTAATCAATTGACTTGCATTTGACGCATGTCATTATATGTTTTAGCTTTTTTTTTGTTAATAAAATGAAAACACTTTATACACTAACCTAAGAGCGAAGAGCAATTGTAATTATTAAATAATCGAGATTGATGATAAATAGAAAGTCCGTTCGGTTAAGATAAATATAGAACATATATACCTTTTAATTTAGTGCACCATATGCGCATTTCGACAACTTATGTCTCTTCAGGGATGCTCGTGGCCAAATGATTGAATTCTGAAAATATATAAATATTTGAAGAGCAGTGTTGAAACCGACCGAAAAGTGAACCAAAGAATCAATCTAAGGACAGAGCTATGCATGAGGGAGGTACTCCTTAGTTTTAGAGTGATTTACTTAATTTGAATCTTTACTGTAGAGTATAGTTAGATAATATATGTAAACGTAGAATAGAATCCATTCAAAGAAAAGTACACGTCATTAAAAATTAATTGTTACCATACACTTAGTCCATAGTAGCATCTTCATCGTAAAAAAAGAAATGTTATTCGGAAACATCGATGAGATATTTTTCAACTGGAAAAAACTTTGATATATACATAAATATTTTACGTACGAATCGTCAACAAGAAATGACATTTGATATTTCTATTACTCATTTCTCTCTCGATCTGGCGTTTATAAGCAAAAGAGGCTTCTTTATTAATAATGTAGGACAACAACTTAACAAAGTGACAAGAAAAAGATTGGTAAAATTTCGCATACACAGCACGATCCTGTTAAAGTATCATTTACGTTGTTAAAGATTCATTGTAACGGTAATTTTGTGTGCTTAGTACCAGATTCATTTTTAATGGAAAACACAAGACAATATATTTCAATGGACAAAATCTTTGATAATTAAGTTCAACATTTCAACACAATAATCAGAAAGGTATTGGTACATATCTCAAACAGAGCACGATCCTCTTTAAAAATAAGTCTTTATATTGTAGGTCTTGTGTTAAAGTATAATAGCGTGCTTGGGAACAAATAGATTTCAAAAAGAAAAATCGGTATACCCTAAACATATATCAAAGGAAAAAATCATTGATAATTTAGGTCAAAATTACAATACAGTGATCGGAATCGGAAACAAGTTTGAAGTCGGAATACAATGATCATATGACGCGCTGACATGCACTGTACCCGGTCAAATTTGCAAAAATATTTGCAAAAAAGATGTAAGTTTTACATGATACCTTTTGGAACTAAGAAAAATTGAGGGAAATGGACACCTTGATACTACTTTCTTTTTCCATATACGGTTCAAAGAATCGAACCAGTCCCTATTCAATTATATTGTGCCTTGGACAGTTTTCGAATACCAATGGTGTCGTCACTATTTCTACGCACGCTTTTGTGTTAGATTTAAAGAGTAAATGGTTTCTTTGAATGAAAAATGTATTAATTTCATTTATGTTTAATTCATAATGAAGGACGGTTCTAAAATAAAAGCGTAGTGTCGCCTTCTCCTTTAAATCTTCAAATATTGATCAGACTTAAAAAACACGGTTCGAGTATATCTTATATCTGTTATCACACCAAAATTTGAAATCTGTAATATACTCAATTAAAATGAAATGGAAATCATACTCTAACAGTATGTATGCACACCCTTGTCATACACTTAAAGGGTCAGATTGATAACCTCTTAGATATTTCATAGCCATAAGACTTTACTACTTTTTTAAATGGAGTAGTATAAATATGACACCTCTGCGTTTGCTGAATTTACCACCAGATAGAGCAAACTTCTGAAATGCATGTGACGTTCATTTGAGTTTGTTGGCGTTTGGCAGGGATCAGGGTAAACATGAGTTACTGAGAATCGGGTAATATCTAGAGTAAACAGGAGGAGGAGGGAAATATGCATATAATTTGATATACTCTTATTAAGCTTTATTTATTTGACATATCTAATTACATATATAAGATGAAATATAGATACAAAATTTGCTGAAATAATTAAATCAATCATTGATTGTTAATTACCAGAATTATATTTAGTAAGATGAATATTTGTTAATAATTATAAAAGTAAACAGTATTTCTCGACATTCATAGCTCTGACCTTATACAGATCTTTAGATCTCTGCTTTGTGGTGGACATTAACAACAAACAGAGGAACTAGAAAGAATGAACTTACTTTTGAAATCTGTATATATTTTATGAAATATTTAATGATTAATAACTGAGTATCTATATATCTATTTTGTTCACATTGAAATAATTTTTGTCTCATCAGTAATGCTCGAGGCCAAAACTGATAAAATTCAAACCTTTGAAAGAAAACACACTTGACTTCGTTGTATGACCTGACAGTACTTCGGACATGTAGTACATAGAGGAACGATGCAGAGAGGACATCACACAAGTATTTCGTCGCAATGCAGTTGCAGTTGGACTTAGGACGGTCTATTGAGTAACAATCGTTACCTCATTAGTGTGATGAAAGCGATTGACAATTAACAATAAAATTGATGGAAAAGGTTTAACAATAAAATTGATGGAAAAGGTAAAGCCTTAAGTTATTTCGATATAGAACAACCTTGTCTTCAGCAAACCCTCTCCCCTCATTTCCTTGACAATAGTTTACATCGAAAGGATGCAATATCCTCTTTGGGGAAAAATAATTTTGTGACACGTATACCTAAACCAGATTGATTGTCACTTAAATAACAAACTTTTAAAATTGAATCTGGTCGCTGTATATTTGGATTGACGAAACCAATAAAGATGTTTCTGGCCGGTATTGATACCCGACATAATTAACAGTGTATTATCTACATAAATAAAGTCGTGTCTTGTATTTCTATATCGTAAAATGTAATTGATGGTTACACTTAAAGTTCATATCGTGACATCCGAACAATGTTTAACACACACTGCCCTACTATGTCTTTTTAAATCTGTACTTGTATAACTCCCGCACTTTCCAACCTACTTGTTGAATTATTTTAATGGCAGAATTAATGTCAAATTTAAAGAAAAATTCTATATTTACTTGCATTATTGTAACTTTTATAAAGTAATTACATCTTTAGGTACATATTACTCTAAATAGGGAATATACAAGATTATGAAAAATAACGTATATTTGAAAATAAAAACTAAGAATTAATTATAAGCGAATGAAAGTTTGAATGAAGATATATATATATATATATATATATATATATATATATATATATATATATATATATATATATATATATATATATATATATATATATATATATATATATATATATATATATATATATATATATATATATATATATATATATATATATACATATATATATATACATATGAAAAATTGGGGGTTAGAAACAGTCAGAATATCTGGACTCAAAAAAAAGAATAAGAAATTAACAGACCCTTTTTCTATTACACCGGGATTGGCGTCTTGGTTGGCAAATGATTACTTATCCCGTAAAACTTTTGACATCATAGTAATAATAAGAAATGATCATCTCTGACGTCATTTTGTGGGAAAAGTTATGATTTTGCCAATCAAAACATCAGTCCCGCAGTGATATTGAAAGAGTCTAATGCTTATTTTTTGACAAAGCCAGTGTAGCTAATATGGAAGCGTAATTACATTAATATTGGGAGGGAATAGACCTCTTACACCAAGTTCGTGAAGGGTCCGAGGTAATCTGTATGAGTAAATATGGATGATCCTTGACTATACGAAGGGTCCGTCATGGTTTTTTTTTATTCGAATTAACATAAGAGTGAAATATTACTGGTTTAATTTTAGGAACAGATTAACGGGATGCTTAATTTTCCATCATACGTGATCTCCCAGAGCTCCGATAGCCAGTATATTTATTTTGTCATATCTATTTATATATAGAGGGCTGAAAGAGAAAACCGAAGACAGCCGACAAAACTGTATGGCACAAATTACCAATGACATGCACACAAAAAATGTTACATTTGTTTTTTCTGTATCGAAGGGCATTCATGGTGTGTGAAGCTAGCCATTCGGGAGACGCTTACTCCTTCCGGGCTTCTGGTCAAATTTCTGAATTTCAGGGGTTCGTAAATGTTTGCTGTGGTACATTGTTGTTAGTGCTATAGTCACTTGACACCAGTTACTTTCGGATTTTGTATAACAGACGTTCTTCGTTGCTTATTCTTTGGTATCTTATTTTATTTTTTCCTTTTACTTCTTTAACTGTCATAATTGCTACAGTGATATTGCATAAGCTACATACGTGTTTCACATTATGTACAATGCCCCCAATTATCTGATGCAATATTGCTGTGCCACTCAAAATTCTGAGTTGCGGTGGACATTTATTAACCCCGGAGGTCCTTGTTTGATGTCTGGAAGGAGAGATCGTCTCTTTTCGACTGCCACACTGCAAAAAAAAAAAAAAAAAAAAAAAAATTAACAAATAAAAATTAATATAAGCGACACATAAAGAGTATCACAACATCAGTAGCTAATAATAATAATAATAATAATAATAATAATAATGAAATAATAATAATAATAATAATAATAATAATAATAATAATAAACAGTTAGCTGAATATAAATCAAAACCGACATTATTTCACAAAGCGAAGCATTCCATTTTATCACCATTGCAGTTGTATGATATATTGCTCTTCAAATATTTATATGTTTTTAGAATTTCAATCATTTGGCCACGAGCATCACTGAAGAGACATAAATTGTCTAAATACGCATATGGTGCAATAAATTATAAAGTTTATATGTCCTATATTTACTAAATAGTTAGAGTTTATCCGCAGTAATAATTGAAACGAAAAAAGTTATAATTTCGAAAATATTTTATTCATTCCATGCTGTCAACTTCCTTTGTCTAAATGTTTGTCACGTTACATTTTAGTAGCAATGAAACATCTCTTCGATCTCATTCCTTAGGTCTTCAGATACATGTTCTTTTGCTTAAACGTATTTATTGACACACAATGATGAAAAATTCTTAAATCCTTGTTTAAAATCTTATCAAGATTATATCACTTAACGATGAAGCAATACACATACATTTGAATCAGTATGGCCGTCCGATCTGTGGAAGAGAGGGATTTTCTTATTTATTTAAAAAGTTATTTGTATTGCCCTCCTGTATATATTCATATATTTGATAACCGTCGAATCCTGGAGAATATTCTTTGTTACAAATTGTTACAAGACATCATACTCTATTTAAAAGGATTACCGTCTTCATTACTGTGATTATTGAATCCTTCATCGTCATTTGTTTTAGCATCGTAGAATCAATGGGCATTTCAATCATATTGGAGGAATGTTTTACAATTAAATAGTTAGATAAACACATGTGTTAAATTCAAAATAAATTCGGAAAAAAATTTTCAATGTAAACGCATAAGGTTGAGACATATTTACAAATATTTAAATTTTTTGCCGAAGGACATTTAGAAATTTTAAACCGAAAGTCGTGATATGACGTACCGTTTTGCAAAAAACGATCTTTGAGAAAAGAAACGATAGAACAAAAGATTTAAAAGCGGCATCAAAGAATCACGTAGTAAACGATTTAGTCTGTTTTGCCTACGTAGTTTTCACAAAGGCTGTGACGTGGTCCGTTACCATCATGCACAGTATTTGTAGGGTATATAAAACCAGGGCTGTCCTGGACGTCACTATAGACTTTTCCTGTCTTCGACATCATGAACAAGATTCTGATTGTATTTGCGCTTGCTCTGTGTGTGGCACTCGCCTCGGGGTATCCCCACGTAAGAGGACTTGAGGTAAGAAAATATGTTTTTCTAATTTATTTTTTCGTCATATCTGTTGTATAGGAAACCATTTTAGAATGTAGTTGATTGATTAGTTTCTGTTTGACGTCACTCCACAACTATTTCACGTATACTGTGATGGCATCTACCTAATACATTTCACCAGCACTAAGTATGCCAAGCTGTGAAATTGTTTTAACAAAACATTGTATATAAAACATTTTAACATTTTGACTGCTGAACTTTATCTTACCAGAAAGACATTTTGAAACCATTTATTTAATCGGTTTTAAAATCTAGATATTTATTTCATTGTGTTACTAAGTTAAAAGTAACGTTAGAGTTACTATTGAGAGATGTGACATTCATTTCAAAAACGCATTTAACATGAACTTTGAAATTTAATCAAGTACCAATTAATCATATGAGAGAAGCCTAACGAAATGAAAATTTTTATCAAAAGTCACTTGCATCCAATAACACATTACCATTACCTTGGTATCTTTTCTAGGGACATTTACATGTTTACTCTGTGATATTATTCACTTAAAACTTCGCATAAAAGTCTTATGTTTTATGCAGCTGGATTCTGTATGCAAATTACCTTAGATTTTGAAATGGTATAAATTAAAAGATAAGGGTTCGGGTTTTCCTTCTTGCAACGCTGGAAACATTCCAATAAATACATTTTGCACTGCACATATACATATACACATGCAAAAACAATATTGTACGTTGTGAATCTGTTTTGATTTGTACATATGCATAAAAATTATCAATAGGTATGATGTTGAACGCATTGGTAAATTGACTAATCTATTTATAGGAAAATGAAATTTTTAAAAATTTGCAATACTTCTTTGCTGTAGACATTTAATGAAGCAGTAAAATCACAGACTAATCAGTCTATAAATATTTCACATTATTAAGAACGCAAACAAAATAATTCGACAAACATTGCTTTCTAACTATGAGGACAGTAATTGATAACATTACAATGAAATCGAATAACTAGAAAATTAAGTTTATTTTGACTTTTTATGTCAAAAGTATTTAAAATTCTGAAGTGAAATATTTTCTTTTACAGGAGAAAAAGAGACCAAGACCAAGTAAGTGTATGAAATTTTTAAAGCTGACAAAACAGTATCTTAAAGTAATTCTAGGCATAGTTAAATATCATATCATTGAGAAAGCGTCCGCTGTGAAAGGCATTTGTCGTTGCTGTCAAGAGTTTTTTTATTCGATTTCATAATCTGTGCGAAAAAAAGAAAGAAAAAAAAAAAAGAAAACAGAAATGAAAACATTGAAAAAAACCTAAATTATTTTTATCTGGAAAATTAAGGATTCCAAGGTAGTATGGAGGTTACATGAAAAAAATGATCTCGTGCGTATGATTTACTAAGTCGTGCACACGTGGTTGTTATGTTATTCGTACGACATAAAACAGTCGTGCGCACGACATAACTATCTCGTGCGCATGGCAGATTACTGCCTCGTGCTCACGTCTTATGTCGTGCACATGACTTTTTATGTCGTGGGCACGACATAACTATCTCATGCGCACGATATTTTTAATGTTAAAGTCGTGCGCACAAGATATATTTTCCACATGACCCTTCCATACTTCAGTAGGATTCCAACCCACTTCATTCTCAGTTATTCGCAATATCCTGTACAATCAAATGTTTGCTATTCCAATGTAATAGCGTGTCAGTTTGTAAGGTTTCTTTTTCTTTTTCCAAACCCTCTCAGAATAGACAAGGTCCAGAGTCTGGTTCCCTATGACTGTTAATCGGGACTTCTCAAATCAAGGATGTGAGCTCGATTACAGCATGTTTTACTTACGTTGATGTCGCCTAACATATTTTTGATACTAGCATATTATTCAATAAAACGTTTCATGTAGAAATTTTTGTGACCTCTACTCTTGCGAGACCATTGCACTTTTGGCAGATACTATATTAGCAGTGCAAAATGCAAATTCAATCGCATGTATAATTTTCACACAAATACTATCAAATTTCTGATCTATGCATTCAAGAATATTTAGCAATAGGCATTCAGGTTTTCTTAACTCAATTTTTGACATTAACAAAACTTCGATTCATCAATACTAATTTTCATCTGAATCCCATGTAAAGCACATATGGTCTTATTATGAAATTCACTGTAGCAAGTGATTACTTTGAGTTTTTCCGGAATCATTCACATTAGCATTTCAATCAAAACGCGACTTGGGATAAGTTACGTAATAATAGTGATGTAATTAAACCTATTTTTCATAAATGATAAGCGAATTTACAATATGAGCGATTATAAGTATTACTACTACGCTGTTGCTTTGTGACGTCTCGGTTCAACTTTACATACAGATACATCGGTGATGTTTTGTCGATTAACAACCCTGTATTTAAAGATCATATTAACATCATATATCCAAAAGAACTCGAGATATAAAATACAAATGAGAGCGCATCTTCTGCTTCATACCTCGATATACTTCTATTAGTGAAAATGGTTCATTAGTAACCTCTCTCTATGACAAACATGACGATTTGAATTTCATTATTACCAGCTTCTCTTTTCTGAGTAGCAACATACCTTCCTCTCCCGCATACGGGGTCTTCATTTCGCAAATTATACGCATGCCAGGACATGCTCTAAATATGAAAATTTCGTCCTGAGAGCGAGACTTCTTGCTACGAAACTACTCTCACAGGGATATATTGAGGAACGTTTGAAATTGTCACTGAGGAAATTCTATGGTCGATATAGGGATCTGGTGCAATTTCAGATCCCTCTTTCAAGAATATTTACCGATATTTGAGGACCTGACCATACAAACTAACTATCTTCACTTTTTGACTATACTTGATTTGACATAATATATATATATATATCTACAGACATCTGTTCACGTGCATTTCCGACGCGGGAATTTCAGTTAAACAACATTTCATACCGTGAATAGGATAATTTGACTTCGTGTTCTTTTCTTCTTCACTTGTTCATATGTGTATATTTATGTATTTACTTCCTTGACTTGAACAGTTGTTGCATAACTTTTGCGACGGGTGTTGCATGCAACCAGGGGACACTTACTCCTGTCGGTAAACTGGTCTCACCTCCATTTTATTGTCTGAATATGACACTATACACAACATTGTCCTTTTATTCCATGGACTATGAGATATGGTTAACCCTTCGGTACTTCTTTGTTTTATACTTGTCCCAGGGTGTTATAATGCAATATTCAGTATTGTGGAGAAGTAGATATATTTGTTATATTGCGTTAGATCATTTAAGCTTTTTTAAAATGAATTAATAATGTGTTTTAAAAAGATTTCATAACCGCTAAAATTTTCAAAATTACAGATGAAAATAAGGACTTGATGGAAAGGGTTTTGGCTTATCTCAGGGATGCCGAAGGTGAGAAGCAAATGAGAAATATTTTTAAATAAAATTCGAGTTGTTAATATTATCGCATTATGAAATATTGCCGCTTTGTTAAAGGCATTAGCTGATGTAATTTGTATGTTGTACAATTTATGATGAATTTGAGAATCCGGTGCGGCCCAGTGAATGAAGTGCTCGTCTCGTGACCAAGTGGTCACGATGTCGACTCCACCGTGGACACACAGGTGTCCTGTCTTTCGGATGAGACAGTAAAACCGAGGTCCCGTGTCACGGTAGACTAAGCAACTTAAAGATCCCTCACTGCTGCGTTGGAAATGTATAAATATTAATGCAATGCGTCAGGCAGAGACCGTCACCATATACGTGAAATAATAATGGAATGACGTGAAACAATAATCAATTATGAGTTTAAGATAAATTTTTGTGCCGATCATACACAATGCAAATCAATAACTCGATCTACGACGTCTCCTCGAATTCCGTACTTAAATGTAGCAAAGAAAAATAAGCTGTCCTGTAATAAGAAATTAATATAATTCACTTCTTATTTAACTATCTTCTTCACTTTTCTTTTTAATATTTAACGAAATGTCGATGTAGCGTTTATGAATTTTGTTGTATTGATAATTTCACGTGAAGTTAATCCTTTGAATTCCAGTTACCTGGTGGATAAATGATATATAATTTTAAAATTAATGCTTGTTGAATGTGCTGCAATATTTTTATAGTAATCATTTTCACCAAATTATCAAATTTCTTGCATAAATTTTGCTGTGATTATTTACAACAATAAATAACTCCCTCTGAAAATCTACCATAGAAGAGAGAATTGATTAAAAAAATTATGATATCAATATATAAAAATACACATGAGAAGAAAGTCAAAGTGTCAAAGTATCAATATCGTACTGTGTTACTTATCCTTAAACTTGTTTGAATTTTCCAGAGCCTCTTGATAAAACACCTCCAGTACCTGAAGAGGGTAAGATGTTAGCATGATATAAACTGAATAAGTGCCCTGATTGAAGTTAGAGGCATTGTCAGAATTTTGTCGACCCAATATACTATGGTACAATAACTAATTATAAACACCAATCAAACCATAATTCAATCATATTTAACATTTTTGGAAGGGAAAGTAGTGTTTCCAAAAATTAGAATATACACAAAATACGCCATTTTAAGTTAAATAGTTAGTCATACATCCAAAATAGAGAAAACTGAAGGTCGGGAAATGATTAAATATCTTTGTAAGAAGGGGATTAATCCCCAGGAAATTTAAGAGGACTTCATGAAAACCCTGGGAAGAAATAACCTCCTATTAAAAAGGAGTGAGAGCATTGGTAGTCTGAAGGTTACGAAGATGCCCCAACACACGTGAACGTTGACATAACGTACACTCTTGTCATGTCTGATAAAAGAAAAAAAATTCTCTGAGATATATTCAGAGAAGTTGACAAAAGTTTTGGGGCTGTTCAGTTAACAGACGTCTTAGACATTTCTAAGATCTTGGCAAGATGGTTCCTATGGACCGAAGACCAAAAGGTATGATGTTTCTTTGCATCTTTTGTCTTGCTATGAGTATGATCCCGAGGATTTTATTTGTCGAATTGTGACTTAGGATGAAACTTGGATTCACTACTTTGATTCTGAATCTAAGAAACAAAGCATACGATGTATTCACCTAGCCAATCCCCTCCTAAATTTTAAGAGTTTTCTCAGTTCACAAAGTCATTGCCTCTATTTTGTGGACAAAGTGCGCGTGTATGTTGACGTTATTGTAGTTGGGATACTCCGTATTTTAGATAATTTGACTTGTAGTTTAGCATTTGAACTCCATTTACAAAGTGAATGAAAAATAATTCATGATTCTTATATTTTATGGATTTCGCTATGATAATTTATGATGGGAAATAATACCTCTGCTCGTAAATCTACCATATCTGAGATTGTTTTCATTAAATTTACGAATTCTTTGCCGTTTATGGTCATTGATTGACTGGAAGAAAAATATAAATAAAAATAGAGAGTAGATATTAAAAATTTTATAAGAAACAGGTTGTCTATACAAGGTTAAATCTGATGTGCACATCTAAACAAATAAGTGTTATTTATGCATATTGTTTACATAACACGGAGAGATAAGTAATCTTGCTTGAAATTTTCAGAACCTCTTGACTCCAGACCACCACCACCAGAATCTGATGAGGGTAAGATGCCAGAGCTGTTGTTAACTATGATCAGTATGAGATAATGTATCTAAATGGCACACATTACTTGGTTTGAAATCAATGATATGTCTTATTGTATTGTATAGCTCCATGGTGACTTCTGCCACATAACTGAGCCGGTAACTCCTCTTTTTTCTTATTTGGATAATAGCCGCCGATTTCGGTCGTTATTCACTATCTAATTCACAATTTCCTGTTTATTATATCCAATTCAAACCAATCTGGATCATTATAGATGATAAAAGAAAAAAAAACCAATGGATTCTAATAGCTCACCCCTCCTAAAAATTCAAGAGAGTTTACTCAGATGGGAAAGTCATTTCCCATTTCCTCTATCTTTTGGTTTTGGCACAAACATGGAAAAATCATGATGGATTTTCTTTAGGAAAGCCGCTAGATAAATGGTGCATATCATGCTAATGTTTTAGAGAGGCTGCATCAGGAGATTGTAAGAAAGAGGAGAAGTTGCAATGACGACTGCAGCAGTATGCAGCGTCAGAGTTCCTCCTCATCCCCAATATTTTCCAGATTTAGCTCCATCTGACTTACGCCTGTTTCCAGAACTAAAATCTTGATGAAGGGAGATTATATTAAAAATTAATAACATTTCTTTCAATCCTGGGTTTTCCTAAGTGTATGGGGTGGAGAATTGTTTGATCATACCTCATACATATTTCATGATGAAACAAGAAAATCGGATTATTTTGTTACCAGTATTTCATTTGAAGGTAATCATTTGTTTAGATTTCTAGTAATATATTATTCATAATTAAATTTGCATGTTCCTTGTGATATG
This sequence comes from Pteria penguin, assembly GCA_035048485.1. NCBI lineage: Eukaryota > Metazoa > Mollusca > Bivalvia > Pterioida > Pteriidae > Pteria > Pteria penguin. Next base: position 20,278,890 of record CM068588.1, on the reverse strand, counting down.
ATAAAAGCACTATCAAAACAGAAACAGGGAATATTATATAATTATCATAATACAAATAAATTAAATCAAAAAAGGAATATACATGTAACAGAAGGATTGGAATGTGTCTTGCAATATATCAATTACTTTGTTTGAATTTTCTAGAGTATTTCGACTCCGAAGAAATAGCAGAATATGTCAGTGGTAAGATGTTAGCATGTTTCTGTCAGGATAAGAATGGAATAAATCCTCTTAGGGAGAAAATTGAAACTAGTTATTCGTATTATTTCGAGTCTTTTTCTTCTGTTTTGAAGACCGTCATCTGTGTAAATTCATAATTTTGCATAACTGATAATCTTTTAGACTATTCCCTCACATTTCTCATAATTTATCATATCAGCACTTAATACACTTACTATATGATGTATAATATATATAATATCAATAAAATGAGATTTAAATTTGGAAATGTCTGGCAGAAGATGATATATACATTACTGCCTGTGATCTGTAAATCCAATATCATAGGGGATACTTCTGTACATGTGTAATTTATGTAATACAGTTTGCATAAGTGTTTTGATGGTATGTAAGTAAAAATATGTTGCATTAAATCAATTATCTCGTTTGAATTTTTCAGAGTTTTTGGACTCGGACGAAGTACCCGAATCTAATGAGGGTAAGGTGTTAGCAATGTCCTCTTTTACATTTCTAACTCAGATTGTAAGTTAACTGTGGTGTGAATGGGTGAATAGTTATAGATGAGTGTCCCTAATCCCTGATTCCCACAAAAGACATTCTAAAACAATTCGCGTTCATATTTGATGTTGGAACATAAATTACATACTTCACTGCTTTGATAGTGTCTGTACCATGGGTCGAAATCCTTAATTACTCCTTCCTTTTGTATATGCAATGACATGAGCTTAACGAGACACAAAAACACAAACTGGAGATCATCACATAATTGAAATTCCATTCATAGATGAGTTTTATTCAAAAGATTTATGGCTTATTGCATGTCCGTAGGAACTGGAAAGGGGGGGGGGGGGCGCTCCCCGCCTCATTTTTGACCAATCATAATTGTTTCATAAGTTGTTATCTAATTGACTAAATTATTTTCATTAAATTGTTTTAACATGCAACTAATTTGCAATCTTATAAGTTATACTGCAGTTGTATGTATATTTTTGTTCTTTTCTTTCCGAACGTTGAAACTACAAATTATGTTTATCATGCAAAGATGAAAAGTATTCGGGCTCTGGAAAACATTTATTTATGTAAACATATGCGCAATTTCCCTTTCCTCATATTGCCTTTAAATTGGAATTACAGTCCCTGAACACCATGCTTGCGAGGTGGAAATCACTTTATTTTTAATTGTCAGCATTGTCAGAAAATGTTATTAAAAAAGGTTATTTTCGGCCAATTTCAAGGCTGCATCCCTCTTTTCTAGACTGATTAGTGGAAAATAGTCGTCATAGCAGGCTGCAAACCCCCTTCTCTTTTCAAAAATTTCTAGATACGCCTATGGTCAGTCTCTAGTTCTATGCGAATCAAGCAGGATTCCTTGGGCACAATAAGTGGCTTAAAACAGTAATATCATATTGCAAAATTTTTTGGAGTCAACAAGTTTGGCCCTCCCAACTTTTGAATTGCTGTAATGATAGTACATATTTCAAAAAGAAAGAAACTGCATTAATATCGACAGTTTATGGCAATACATTCATAAAAGCAAAAACGTCATTGATGCTTCCTTGTTTATAATACAATATTTACTATTTTATGCAGAAGGAAGAAAAGACGACAAAGGCAAAAAGGGTTAGTCTAAATTAATAACAAATGCAGTATTATAATATGCTATGAAACTTGATATGCTACAATGACAGAAATATTCTAAGACCAGTAGTTGGCGAGCCAATGTATCCTGAGTTTCTGAGAATCTACTGTTGCTAGGCTTTAATTAATGTAGGATGGGTATTCACCAAATGGCAGTGATCGCCTCTGGCATTGCGAATACGGCGTATGACAGATCAGGTTATAGGCTGCAAACTGCAAACTAATTTCAAGCGGTAAACAAGAATTTAAAAAAAAAAACAAACACAAACAGACATAGAAAGAGATCACAAAAAATTAATTATAATGCAGTTGAAATCTTTAATTTTACATGTAAGTTTCTGATTTAAATTAACTGTTCGTCGAATAAGATGTCGCAGCACAACAGCTGAAAACTTTTGGGGAGGCAAAAAGTAACATGAACCCGCTGAAACAATTGAATTTACAAATACTGCTGTTCATTTAACAATAAAAGCGATTTCTTTTTAGGAGACAGCGATAAAGGCAAAAGCGACAAAGGCAAAAGCGACAAAGGCAAAGGCGAAAAGGGTAAGTCCAGATATATGAAAGTTTAAATAATGTTTACTTGCAAATGCCAAAATGATCGAAGTCTTCAGAAACTGAAAGTTCAATGCACAGTAACAATAAATATAAAAACATAGATATCTTTACCAATATATGTAGTAAATTAAGACTGTCTGGCGGTATCGCCAAGCCTACAAAGCATATAACGTCACGCCACGGAGACAACCCCAAAAAGGTTGTTCCAATGAGAGAAATCGTTTTTGGTTGTGAACATAGTAATATCTGCAAGATTGAGGGCTATCCTCTGTTTCTATCACTACTTAATATTGGTATCTCAGCTGATAGCTTGCCTTGCTTTGTGGTTTGCCAGAATCAACTCCCATCGGCGGTTAATCTCTTTTCTTCTATTGGATGAAAAATAAACATCGAGGCACGTTGATGATAGCATTGGTTCTAGAACCTGCAACAAGCGGTTGCCATCGTCATATATGTGAGCAATACTAATGTGACGAGATGTAAGAGTTTTCACGAGTTTTATTTCTATGAATTATGAGGATATCATTGGAAATTTTTTAAAAAGCTACTGAAACAATCACTGAACAATGTATTGAAATGAATGAATAAAAGCAAGAAGACCATTGCTGATTATTTGTTAATTAAATATTATCGATTTCTTTTTGAAGAAGGCAAAGACGGTAAACACAAAGGTAAAAAAGGTTAGTCCAGATTAGTTACATATTCATTATTTTAATATTACGGTATATATACAAATACCACAATCATGCAAGTCTTAAAATGGCATAAAAATAATTGATGAGTAATAACAAGTACATGAACTATAAGAAAATGGCATGTTACCCCAGAAGAAATATGGATAAATTCCAACCTATAGTTCCAAGTATCCAAAATGTAGTAAAAATGACAGTTCTGGGGGAAAATGTAAATATAAATGGAGAAAATTTGAATTTACATTTATTCTACAAGGGAAAATATAGAGATTAGAAGTTGTTTCTTTTTTTAATACGATGCCTCCTGCACTTGTGTAATGAAACTTCTTTTAAGCCATTGATTAATATGATAAAAGGGAATAAGATTTGAACAGAAATTGGAGTAACAGGGGGAGGGGGAGGAGAGAGTATTAAATTAAAAAAATCCTTATGTAGGAGATTAGGCAGTAAAAAAAGTGTCTTACTATCTTAAATTAGAGGTTGACAAGGAGGCTTCATGTGCCGTGTATTCTGGTTTCTGCGAGCGTTTAATTCCATCGTGTGCCAAGTTGATGATTCTCCAACCAGCTAGCATCCATAAACTAAATAAATGTATGAGAGCTAGAAGTCATTGACATGTTTTCTTGTTTCGTTGAACAAGCAGTATAAACAATATCGATTTCTCTGTAGGTGGAAGAAAAGGAAATACAGAAGAAAAACCAGAAGGTACATCTAATTTAATTATCTATTCAGTTATTCAGTACATAAAATTAAAAGGCCGTAATGTCACATGGGGGTTTCAGACTGGTGTTTTCGAATTAATGGCAAATTTATGTCAGTTTCTATCAGTCAGAGAAATCTTTTCGAGCCTCTTCTATGGCCCATCTATTCTTTCAATAGATTCCTAAAACTTCGATTTATTTTGTCTCAGAACGTGACCATGGAGGTTCAAGCTAAATGTCACTCTATTCTTTGTAGAACAAAGTTTCAAACGGAACCAATGGTCATGATGCTCGTTAGCTGTTACTTCTTTTATCACTAGAACACTATTAAATGGCCATCTACTGATATTGATCTATGTTATTGACTTGAAAACATCTGTTTAATACCGGACGTAGTACGATGTAACATGAATCATTTTTGCCGAAATAAGAGTGCAATAATGAGAATTTAGACTGAATGTGCAGAAAGTTAATCGAATCTGCACTGCGCTGTATAGTATAAGACGGTATTGTAGCCTACCTGGCAAATGAATTCGTCAAAATAGCAACAAATCGGGGAGTGTATATTATTTTGCCTAGTTAATATTATTATTCTTTAAAAAAAGCGATTTGAAGAAAAAAAAACCCCCAATTTGCTCGCTTAATTTGCTTGACATGTAATGTCATTGTCATTTTCAGTTTCAGATATGAAAATACATTTGTACTTTCGTAGTTTGAATGGTATCGGTAAACTTTGCATATACTTACTGTTAAGTCATGCATTCTCTCAATAGTAATGCAGCGACTTTTTCCGAATGAAATTCCAATTTAAAGCCTTGATCCACATCCTGTATGTTAAATAGCTACAAGAGTGGGCATATTATTTTGAAGCATAACTTGAAGATTTCTATCACAAAATGTGAATTTGAATCTCTAAAAAGGCAGTTGCATCTAAATTCATTTACAAAACGTTTATATCCATTGCTGTACACTTCGCTGGAAAGAAAATGAGTTTGAATAAGAAAACGGTGAAATCAAGAACTTAATAAAAATGCTGTTATTTGTTTTGCCTGTATGTGTGGTTTTAAGGGTGGCAAAGTATTGTGCACCTGAATTTTACATGAAAGAAATACATGCAGTAATTGATTTAAAATTATATTACAGCAAAAGAACTTTTAGAAAGAGGACGTGGCAGTAAGTAAATGGGTCCATTTTCGTCAATTTTCAATTAAAGTTTAAACGGAAAGTTAAACAATGACTAAACAATGTATTGAATAAATTGAATAAACGTAAGAAGACCATTGCAGATTATTTGTTTATTAAACGATATTATCGATTTCTATTTAAAGAAGGCAAAGGCGGCAAAGGCAAAGGTAAAAAAGGTAAGTCCAGATTAATGGCTGATCAAATATTTTGATATAATGTTATGTATATAAATGTCACAATTATGCAAGTCTTAAAGTGGCATGATAATGAGTACCCGGATCAACTTTTCAGCACAGAAAGCGATGTTTATCGAACTTTTGATTGTTATGCTTCTGACGTCATATTAAATGCCCGATTTCTCCAACTTTGTGTTACGTCATGATAGTCGTTTTTGCGCTAAAGTGCGAAGTTCGACGAAAGTGGATAGGTCTATTGATAAGTAGTAACAAGTACATGAACTATTACTAAATGACAAGTTCCCCCGTAGAAAGATGAAACAATTCCACTTTTATGTTCCCTAATATTAAAAATGTAGTAAAATGACAATTCTGGGGGAAAAGTGAATATAAATGATGAAAATTTCAATTTACACACTTTTTACAAGGGCAAATATGGGGATTTGAAGTTGGTTTATACTTCCCTCTCTTTTCCATACGATATCTCCTTCACTCGTGTAAGGAACAGAAATTGCTGTAACATGAGGAGGGGAGGAGAATGAACATCAAATCCTTATAAGGCCGATAGACATTAAGAAAAGTATCTTACTATCTTAAAGGTTGACAAGGACACTTCATGTGCCATGTATTCTGGTCTTTGGCACCAGCGTTTACTTTCATCGTGTACCAAGCTGATGATTCTTCAACCAGCTAGCAAACAAAATGTGTTTACAAAATTGATCTAAAAGACGGGTTTTATTTGAATTAGCAATAACTAATATCTAATCAGTCACATGTATTACATTGGATAACATTTATTGATTTATTTATATGTAGATTATATCCGTTCTGAATGTTGGTATAGTTTGTTAACGCCGAGGCACACATTTTTAATAAAGACAAAAACTAAATAAATGTATGAGAGCAAGACGTCATTGACATGTTTCTTGTTTCATTGAACAAACAGTATAAACAATAATAATTTCTCTTTAGGAGATGGAAACCAAGAAGGAAAACCAAAAGGCAAGTTTAAACTAATTATCTATTCAATAATTCAGTACATATAATATAAAAGGCTTAAATGCCACATAGGGGTGTGTTTTCGAAATAATGGTAAACTTCTGTTTGTTTCTATTGGTTGGAGTAATACACCAAATAAGTGACGTTACTTCAATTGACCGTCCTAAGTCGGTATCATTACCGCAGCGCAATCGAATATTTTTGTAATGTTTTTCCGTGTATATTGTACTATTACCATGTTTTGTGTGCATGTCCTTGTTGATATGTTTCATACAGCTTTGTCGGATATCTTCTGTTTTCACTTTCAAGCCTCTTCTATGGCACAGGAATTCTTTCAATAGATTCTTAAAATTTGGATTTGTCTCAAAACGTGACAGTGGAGGTTCAAGATAAATGTCTTTTTAGAACAAAGTTCAAAGTTTCAAAATGAACCGATGGTTCTGACGTTCGTTAGTTGTCATTTCTTTCATCACTACAACATGTATAAGATGGCCATATACTAAAAATAATCCATTTTAATGACCTGAAAACATGTGTTTCATATAGGACATAGTAACTAAGATGTAACAAGACTTGATTCAATTTTTATCGAAATAAGAGTGCAATAATGAGAATTTAGAAAACATATGCCGAATATAAAACAAGTTTGCTTGATATGTAATGTCATTGTCATCAGTTTGGGAAATGAAAATACATTTACGTTTTCGTAGATCTAACGGTATCTGTAAACTTACGTATATACATGCTTTCCCTGTATGATGTGGACTTACTATTAGGGGTTCACCTTTGTCATACATCCTCTCACAAGTAATGCAAATACTCTTTTAAATGAAATTCCAATATATAGCCTTGGTCCACATCATCTATATTAAATAACTAGAACAGGGGACATAGTATTTTGAAACATAAATTGAAGATTTCTACCACAAAGAAGAAAGTTGGAAAATTTTCACCTTTATGCTACCAAGTATTCAAAATGAACAATGTAGTAAAAGTGAAAATTCTGGGGAAAATGTGAATATAAAGGAAGAAAGTTTTAATTTACACTCATTTCACAAAGGAAGATATACGGATTTGAAGTTGTTTTAGTATGATGTCTCTTGCACTCGTGTAAGAAAACTTCTTTAGTTTTTCTTTGATTAATATGATAAAAGGGAGTAAGATATGAAGAGAAATTGGCATAACATAAGGAAGGGGAGTGGAGAGCATAAAAATGAACATCAATTCCCTAAAAGGGGTAATAGGCTGTAAAAAGCATTTTACTACCTTAAAGTAGAGGTTGACAAGGATACTTTATGTGCTGTGTATTCTGTGTTTACTTCCATCGTGTGCCCAGCTTATGATTCTCAAACTAGCTAGCAACCAAAATGTGCTGACAAAATTGATATTTTCCAGGCACCCGAAAGGCATGTTTAATGTATAAGTAGCAATAACTAATCAGTCACATGTATTACGTTGGAAACCATTTATTGCTTTATTCATATATAAATAATTTGCGTTGTGTGTTGATATAGTTTTTTAATGCTGGCGCACACATTCTTAACAAAGACAAAAATAAATAAATGTATGAGAGGATGAAGTCATTGACATATTTCGTGTTTCATTGAAGAAACAGTATAACCAATAAACAATAACTGTTTCTCATTAGGTGAAAGAGAAGGTAAACAAGAACAAAAGCCAGAGGGTAAGTCTAATTTCATTATCTATTCAACACTTCAGGACATGAAATATCAAAGGCCTTAATGTCAAATAGGGTTTGGTGTTTTCGACTCGATGGCAAATTTAAGTTTCTTTCTATCAGTTAGAGAAATATATTTTCAAGCTTCTTCTATGGCCAACTCTTCGATGTATCTCAAAAGGTGACTATGGAGTTTAAACCTAAATGTCACACTCATACTTTGTTCCCTTTTGTCCTGCATTCTCTCACGTGTAATGCAGCTACCTTTTTTCAAATGAAATTCTAATATATAGTCTTAATCCCCATCCTCTATATTAAATAGATACAACAGTAGGCATAACATTTTGAAACGTAACTTCAAGAGTTTTATCACAAAAAAGAAAGATGGAAAAATCAGTTGTATGTTCCCAAGTATTCAAAATGTAGTGAAAGTGACAGTTCTGGGGAAATTGTCAATATAAATGAAGAAATTACGAATTTACACTCATTTTACAAGGAAAATATAGGGATTTGAAATTGCTTTTGATACGGTGTTTCCTAAACTCGTGAAACAAATCTTCTTTTAAGCCATTGATTAATATGACAAAAAGGAATAAGACATGAACAGAAATTGGTGTAACATAAGGAGGGGTAGGAGAAAGTCTTAAAATAAACGTCAAATCCTTATAAGGGGTCATAGGCGGTAAGAAAATTCTTACTTTCTTAAAGTAGAGGTTGACATGTAGAATTCATGTGCCATATATTCTGGTCTATGCCAGTTTATTTCCATCGTGTGCCATATTGATGATTCTCCAACCAAAAAGCAAATAAATTGAGTTTACAAAATTGATATTTTCCAGGCGACCCGAAAGACGGGTTATATTTGAATTAGCAATAAGTAATGAGGCACATTAATTCCGTTGGATAACATTAATTGCTTTATTCATGTATAGATAATATGCATTCTATGTTGGTATAGTTTGTTAATGCTAACGCACACTTTCTCAATAAAGACAAAAAGTAGATAAATGTATGAGAGAAAGAAGCCAATAACATACATCTTGTTCCATTGAACAAATAGTAAAAGAATAACGATTTCTCTATAGGTGAACGAGAGGGAAAACAAGAACAAAAACCAGAAGGTAAGTTGTATTTAGTTATCTATTCAGTAATTCAGTACATATAATATTAAAGGTCTTAATATCACATAGGGTTTGGTGTTTTCGACTTGATGGCAAATTAAGTTTCTATCTATCGGTTACAGAAATATATTATCAAGCCTTGTCTAGAGTCCATTTATTCTTTCAATAGATTCCTAAGACTTCGATGTATCTCAAAAACGTGACCATGGAGGTTGAAGCTAAATGTGACACTTATACTTTGTAGAAGAAAGTTTCAAACTGAACCAGTGGTTATGGCGCTCGTTAACTGTGACTTCTTTGATCACCAGTACACGTATTAGATAGTCATCTACTGGTATTGCGTTATTTCAATGACTTTAAAACATATGCTTAATACAGGTCACAGTAAGATGTAACATCTTTGCGAGAATGCAATAATGAGAATGTAGAAAAATATCTGCCGAGCGTTAACAGAGTTTGCACTGCGGTGCACAGTTAAATGTAACGGTCTTGTAGCCTTCCCAATAACTTGGTTCGTCAAAATAGCAACCAAATAGGTTGGGGTTTGGGATTTACATTATTTTACTCAGAAAAGAATCTTGGTATTGTTTAAACATCTTCTTATTAATATTATTATTATTATTATTATTATTATTATTATTATTATTATTATTATTATTATTATAAATAACGATTTTTTGTTAAAATAAAAATTTGCTCGCTTAGTTTGCTTGATATGCAATGCAATTTTCATTTTGAGAATTGAAAATACATTTGTACTTTCGTAGTTCTAATAGTATCCGTAAACTTATGACATATACATGCTTACCCTATGAAATGTGGACTTGCTGTTAAGGGCTCACTTTTGACATGCATTCTATCAAAAGTAATGCAAATACTCTTTCAAATGAAATTCTAATATACAGCCTAGATCCTCTATAGTAAATAGCTACAACAGAGGGCATAGTGTTTTGAAACATAAATTGAGGATTTCTATCACAAAGAGGAAAGTTGGAAAATGTTCACCTTTATGGTCCCAAGTATTAAAAGATGTAATAAAAATGAGAATTGTGGGGAAAATGTGATTATAAAGGAAGAAAGTTTTAATTTACACTCATCTCACAAGGGAAGATATACGGATTTGAAGTTGTTTTAGTACGATGTCTCTTGCACTCGTGTAAGAAAACTTCTTTAATTCTTCTTTGATTAATATGATAAAAGGGAGTAAGATATGAAGAGAAATTGGCATAACATAAGGAGGGGGAGTAGAGAGCATAAAAATGAACATCAAATCCCTATAAGGGGTAATAGGCTGTAAAAAGCATTTTACTACCTTAAAGTAGAGGTTGACAAGGATACCTTATGTGCTGTGTATTCTGGTCTCTGTCAGCGTTTACTTCCATTGTGTGCCCAGCTGATGATTCTCAAACTAGCTAGCAACCAAAATGTGCTGACAAAATTGATATTTTCCAGGCACCCGAAAGGCATGTTGAATGTAAAGTAGCAATAACTAATCAGTCACATGTATTACGTTGGAAACCATTTATTGCTTTATTCATATGTAGATAATGTGCGTTACGTGTTGACATAGTTTTTTAATGCTGGTGCACACATTCTTAACAAAGACAAAAACTAAATAAATGTATGAGAGGATGAAGTCATTGACATATTTCGTGTTTCATTGAAGAAACAGTATAAACAATTAACATTAACGGTTTCTCATTAGGTGAAAGAGAAAGAAAGCAAGAACAGAAGCCAGAGGGTAAGTCTAATTTAATTATCTATTCAACAGTTCAGTACATGAAATATTAAAGGCCTTAATGTCACATAGGGTTTGGTGTTGTCGACTCGATGGCATATTTAAGTTTCTTTCTATCGGTTAGAGAGATATAAGTTCAAGTCTCTTCTATGGCTTACTCTTCGATGTATCTCAAAACGTGATTATGGAGTTTAAACCTAAATGTCAAACTCATACTTTGTAGAACATAGTTCAGAAAAAAAATTATAACCCTTAATATGACATACGTGGTTTGGTGTTTTTGAATTAATGGCAATCTTAAAGGCCGAGCTTGACCTACATGAAAATCCGGTGGTAGTGCAATTAAGCGTATTTGGAGTTGGGCGGTCCTTGCCGCTGTAGCAGAGATAAAAATAACACACAGCGTGTTTCGGCCGAGTACAAACACGTGCTTCACACATAGGTTACTTAACAAAGTGAAGGCTAAATACACATCACAGAAAACAATAAATATTAATTACACCTCTTACTTGAAAATACCTAAGATCAGTTTTATGCTATAACAATCGTTCGAATATTTTCAAAATAAGTTATATAGAAATGTAATAGACCTCCCCCCCCCCTCCATCTGATAGAAAACTGGCAATTGCATCCTTTATCAATTAGCAAAATTGGCATGTGTCAGTATACAGTATTTTTATGATAGGTATTAAATATGGAAGGAAAACAGAAATTAAATTTTAATGTTACGGAGTTGAAATTAAAAGCTATGAAAACTTTATTTGTGCTAAACAATTGGGACTTACACCTCCTTGACCCACCACAACACACTGGAATTGGCGGGAGATCGTACGCGCTATTCCAGGGAGTGGACAAAGTGACTCAGACGGACTTTGGTGGAAATACTATTATATGTGATGGAGACGAACATATTGCCGAAGAGACATTTGTAATATCGCAAGACCCAAACAGTGAAGAGTGTCCGCTTTGTTTATGCAGACATTGTATAACGGACGAAAGTAATACTCATGCAGTTGTGGTGGGAATCCGAACCCAGTGTAACTTATCAACGGAACTCTAAGATAAGAAAAGACAAATAAATAAGGTTTTGGACAATGTTATTGCATCGCGGTGTGTGGAACGATCAAAGATACATTGACAGAAAATCTAGAGCACTAGAACACAGACGCGAAATGCCTTCGTGTGTAGTGAATTTGTTGCGGTCATGGCTTCCCATCCAAAGGATAAACCGTACATGGGACATATGTGGGAATAAAAGTTACTCATGATGCAGTCTAATTAAAACCAAAAAAGTATAAGTACAAACAATTTTGATTTTCCGTTTTTATACCATTTAACATCGGAATGCACAAATTGTCGTTATGCCGACAATAGAATAAATGCACAGCAAACAATGTTTAAACGTATTATGTGTTCTATATATTCGTGGATGTACTTCATCAGAGACAGACCAGTAAGTCAACTTATTCTATATAATTATAGATCTTTTGTTATTACTTTGACGAAGCACTCCTGCTATCACGGTTGGCGCTAAATTTCTTATCAGACCGTCAACATGTGCTGCTACTCACACTACATCCGGTGTAAACAAAAACACACGAAAACACGCCCACTAACGAACGAAATTGAATTTGAAATTAGATAATGAGGTCTGCTTCAGAACTTTGACGAATAAATATATAATTATGGGAAAGTTTCATTACAATATTAGTTGATACGAACTTGTATATTACGGAGAGGAATAAGCACAACAATTTTCGTGAGTTATATCGACGTAATTGTTGATAATTTTACAAATTTATTGCTGCAATCTGAACGTGTCTCGAAAAATCAAATCTACCACCATTTTCTTGATTGGCCGCTATTTATACTCCGATATCGGCCTTTAAGATTGTTTCTATTGGGTAGAGAAATATATTTTGCGAGCCTCTTCTATAGCCCAGTTATTCTACCGATAGATTCCTAACAATTCTAGTTGTCTCAAAACGTGATCACTGAGGTTCAAGCTTAATGTCACACGTAATTCTTTGTAAAACAAAGTTCAAAGTTTCAATCTGAACCAACGTTCGTTAATTGTCACTTCTTTGATCACCAGTACACATATTAGATAGTCATCTAATGATATTAGTCTATTTCAATGACCTGAAAACATATATTTAATACAGGACATAGTAAGATGTAACATGACATCATTCATGTTGACCGAAATAATAGCGCAATAATGAGAATTTCGAAAAAATCTGCCGATCGTTGATAGAGTTTGCACTGCGCTGTACTGTTAAAAGTGACCGTCTTGTAGCCTCCCCAACAACTAAGTACGTCAATTTTTTGATTGATTTTTGTTTTATGTCACACCACGAATATTTCACGTATATGGTGACGGCATCTGCCTGATGTGGGGCATACAAATTTTGACCTTTGCAACGGACCCACCCGAAGCAGTGAGGGATCTTTAACGTGCCATGCATACCACGACACGGGGCCTCGGTTTTTACTGTCTCATCCGAAAGACAGGACACCGGCATGACCAGAGCGGGACTCGAACCCCGGCCTCCCGATCAGGAGTCCGACGCGATACCACTAGGCCACGCCGGCTTAAGTACGTCAAAATAGGAATTAATCGGGGAGTGTACATTATCTTGCTCAGTAAAACATCTATTTTGTTATTACTATTTTTTTTAAATAACGATTTTTTAAAAATATTTGCTCGCGCAGAATGCCTGACATGTCATCAGTTTGAGATATGAAAATACATTCGTACTTCCGTAGTAGATCTAATGGTAACTTTTTCAATAACATGCTTAATTCTTAAGATAGTGACTTACTGTTATGGGCTCCCTTTTGTCCTGCATTCTCTCACGTGTAAAGCAGCTTCTTTTTTTCAAATGAAATTCTAATATATAGTCTTAATCCCCAACCTCTGTATTAAATAGCTACAACAGTAAGCATAGTATTTTAAAACATAACTTGAAGAGATTTATCACAAAGAAGAGAGATGGAAAAAAATCAGCTGTATGTTCCCAAGTATTCAAAATGTAGTGAAAGTGACAGTTCTGGGGAAATTGTCAATATAAATGAAGAAATTACGAATTTACATTCATTTTACAAGGAAAAATAAGGGGTTTTGAATTTGTATTAATACGGTGTTTCCTGAACTCGTGAAACAAATCTTCTTTTAAGCCATTGATTAATATGACAAACAGGAATAAGATATGAACAGAAATTGGTGGAATATAAGGAAGGGTAGGAGAAAGTCTTAAAATAAACGTCAAATCCTTATAAGGGGTCATAGGCGGTAAGAAAATTCTTACTTTCTTAAAGTAGAGGTTGACATGTAGAATTCATGTGCCGTGTATTCTGGTCTCTGCCAGAGTTTATTTCCATCGTGTGCCATATTGATGAATCTCCAACAAAAAGCAAATAAATTGACTTTACAAAATTGATATTTTCGAAACGACCTGAAAGACTGGATATATTTGAATTAGCAATAAGCAATGAGGCACATTAATTCCGTTGGATAACATTTATTGCTTTATTCATATGTAGTTAATATGCATTTTATGTTGGTATAGTTTGTTAATGCTTACGCACACATTCTTAATTAAGACAAAAAGTAGATAAATGTATGAGAGAAAGAAGTCAATAACATATTTCTTGTTCCATTGAACAAACAGTATAAAGAATAACGATTTCTCTATAGGTGAACGAGAGGGAAAAGAAGAACAAAAACCAGAAGGTAAGTTGTATTTAGTTATCTATTCAGTAATTCAGTACATATAATATTAAAGGTCTTAATATCACATAGGGGTTTTGGTGTTTTCGACTTGATGGCAAATTTAGGTTTCTATCTTTCGGTTACAGAAAAATATTGTCAAACCTTGTATATAGTCCATTAATTCTTTCAATAGATTCCTAAGACTTCGATGTATCTCAAAACGTGACCGTGGAGGTTGAACCTAAATGTGACACTTATACTTTGTAGAACAAAGTTCAAAGTTTCAAACTGAAGCAGTGGTTATGGCGCTCGTTAACTGTCACTTCTGTGATCACTAGAATACGTACTAGATAGTCATCTACCGATATTAATCTATTTCAATGACTTTAAATCATATGCTTAATACAGGACATAGTAAGATGTAACATCTTTGCGAGAGTGCAATAATGAGAATGTAGAAAAATATCTGCCGAGCGTTAATGGAGTTTGCACTGCGGTGCACAGGGAAATGTAACGGTCTTGTAGCCTTCCCGATAACTTGGTTCGTCAACATAGCAAGGAAAGGGTGTGTGTGTTGGGATTTACATTATTTTACTCAGAAAAACATCTTGGTATTGTTTAAACGTCTTCTTATTAATATTGTTATTATCAGTATTATTATTATTAATATTATTATTATTATTATTATTATTATTATTATCATTATTATTATTATTATTATTACCACACAGAGGAAAGTTGGAAAATTTTCAACTTTATGTTCCGAAGTATTCAAAATGTAATGAAAATGAGAATTCTGGGGAAAATGTGAATATAAAGGAAGAAAATTTTAATTTACACTCATCTTACAAGGGGAGATATACGATTTGAAGTTCTTATTAGTACAATGTCTGTTGCAATAGTGAACAAAACTTCTTTAATTCTTCTTTGATTAATGTGATAAAAGGGAATAAGATATGAAGAGAAATTGGTATAACATAAGGAGGGGAGTAAAGAGTATTAAAATGAACATTAAATCCCTATAAGGGGTAATAGGCTGTAAAAAGTGTTTTACTACCTTAAAGTAGAGGTTGACAAGGATACCCTATGTGCCGTGTATTCTGGTCTCTGCCAGCGTTTACTTCCATCGTGTGCCCAGTTGATGATTCTCAAACTAGCTAGCAACCAAAATGTGTTGACAAAATTGATATTTTCCAGGCATTACGTTGGTAACCATTTATTGCTTTATTCATATGTAGATAATGAGCGTTGTGTGTTGATATAGTTTATTAATGCTGGTGCACACATTCTTAACAAAGACAAAAACTAAATAAATGTATGAGAGGATAAAGTCATTGACATATTTCGTGTTTCACTGAAAAAAACAGTATAAAAAATAAACAATAACGGTTTCTCATTAGGTGAAAGAGAAGGAAAACAAGAACAAAAGCCAGAGGGTAAGTCTAATTTCATTATCTATTCAACACTTCAGTACATGAAATATCAAAGGCCTTAATGTCACATAGGGTTTGGTGTTGTCGACTCGATGGCAAATGTAAGTTTCTTTCTATCGATTAGAGAAATATATTTTCAAGCCTCTTCTATGGCTAACTCTTAGATGAATCTCAAAACGTGACTATGGAGGTTAAACCTAAATGTCACACTTATATTTTGTAGAACAAATTTCAGGAAAAAAATTATAACCCTTAATATCACATAGGTGGTTTGGTGTTTTCGAATTAATGGCAATCTTAAGATTGTTTCTATTGGGTAGAGAAATATATTTTGCGAGCCTCTTCTATAGCCCAGTTATTCTACCGATAGATTCCTAACAATTCTAGTTGTCTCAAAACGTGATCACTGAGGTTCAAGCTTAATATCACACGTTATTCTTTGTAAAACAAAGTTCAAAGTTTCAAACTGAACCAATGGTTATGACGCTCGTTAATTGTCACTTCTTTGATCACCAGTACACGTATTAGATAGTCATCTAATGATATTAGTCTATTTCGGTGACCTGAAAACTTGTATTTAATACAGGACATAGTAAGATGTAACATGACATCATTCATGTTGACCGAGATAATAGCACAATAATGAGAATTTAGAAAAAATCTGCCGATCGTTGATAGAGTTTGCACTGCGCTGTACTGTTAAAAGTGACCGTCTTGTAGCCTCCCCGACAACTAAGTACGTCAAAATAGAAATTATTCGGGGAGTGTACATTATCTTGCTCAGTAAAACATAAATTTTGTTATTACTATTTTTTTTAAATAACGATTTTTTTTAAATATTTGCTCGCGCAGTATGCCTGACATGTCATCAGTTTGAGATATGAAAATACATTCGTACTTCCGTAGTAGATCTAATGGTAACTCTTTCAATAACATGCTTAATTTTTAAGATGGTGACTTACTGTTATGGGCTCCCTTTTGTCCTGCATTCTCTCACGAGTAATGCAGGTTCTTTTTTTCAAATGAAATTCTAATATATAGTCTTAATCCCCATCCTCTGTATTAAATAGCTACAACAGTAAGCATAGTATTTTGAAGCATAACTTGAAGAGATTTATCACAAAGAAGAGAGATGGAAAAAATCAGCTGTATGTTCCCAAGTATTCAAAATGTAGTGAAAGTGACAGTTCTGGGGAAATTGTCAATATAAATGAAGAAATTACGAATTTACACTCATTTTACATGGGAAAATAATGGGGTTTTGAATTTGTTTTTAATACGGTGTTTCCTGAACTCGTGAAACACTTCTTTCAAGCCATTGATTAATATGACAAAAGGGAATAAGATATGAAGAGAAATTGGTATAACATAAGAAAGGGTAGGAGAAAGTCTTAAAATAAACGTCAAATCCTTAAGGGGTCATAGGCATTAAGAAAATTCTTACTTTCTTAAAGTAAAGGTTGACATGTAGAATTCATGTGCCGTGTATTCTGGTCTCTGCCAGAGTTTATTTCCATCGTGTGCCATATTGATGATTCTCCAACCAAAATGAAATAAATTGAGTGTACAAAATTGATATTTTCCTCATAGACGGGTTATATTTGAATTAGCAATAAGTAATGAGGCACATTGATTCCGTTGGATAACATTTATTGCTTTATTCATATGTAGTTAATATGCATTTTATGTTGGTATAGTTTGTTAATGCTAACGCACACATTCTTAATAAAGACAAAAAGCAGATAAATGTATGAGAGAAAGAAGTCAATAACATATTTCTTGTTCCATTGAACAAACAGTATAAAGAATAACGATTTCTCTATAGGTGAACAAGAGGGAAAACAAGAACAAAAACCAGAAGGTAAGTTGTATTTAGTTATCTATTCAGTAATTCAGTACATATAATATTAAAGGTCTTAATATCACATAGGGGTTTTGGTGTTTTCGACTTGATGGCAAATTTAAGTTTCTATCTATCGGTTACAGAAAAATATTGTCAAACCTCGTGTATAGCCCATTTATTCTTTCAATAGATTCCTAACTCTTTGATGTATCTCAGAACGTGACCATGGAGGTTGAACCTAAATGTGACACTTATACTTTGTAGAACAAAGTTCAAAGTTTCAAACTGAACCAGTGGTTATGGCGCTCGTTAACTGTGACTTCTTTGATCACCAGTACACGTATTAGATAGTCATCTACTGGTATTGCGTTATTTCAATGACTTTAAAACATATGCTTAATACAGGTCACAGTAAGATGTAACATCTTTGCGAGAGTGCAATAATGAGAATGTAGAAAAATATCTGCCGAACTTTATAGAGTTTGCACTGCGTTGTACAGTGAAATGCAACGGTCTTGTAGCCTCCCCGACAGCTATGTTCGTCAAAATAGCAACGAATGGGGGGGGGGGGTGGATGGTACATTATTTTTCTCAGTAAAGCATCTGGTTATTTTTAAAATATCTTGTTATTATTATTATTATTATTATTATTATGACTATTATTATTATTATTATTATTATTATTATTATTATATATAACGATTTTTGTAGAATAAAAAAATGTTTGCTTAGTGTGCTTGACATACAATGCCATTTTCAGTTTGAGAAATGAAAATACATTTGTACTTTCGTAGTTCTAATGGTATCTGTAAACTTATACGTATACATGCTTACCCCATAGGATGTGGACTTACTGTTAAGGGCTCACTTTTGACATGCATTCTATCAAAAGTAATGCAACTACTCTTTCAAATGAAATTCCAATATATAACCTTGATCCACATCCTCTATAGTAAACAGCTACAATAGTATATTGAAACATAACTTCAAGATTTCGGTCATAAAATGTGAATCTGAATCTCTGAAAAGGCGGTTGCATCTAAAATCATTTACAAAAAAAAAAAACCATTCTTCCACACTTCACTGGGAATAAAGTGATTTAAATAACAAAACGCTGGAATCAAGAAACTAATGAAATGCTGTTATTTGTTCTACTTGTGTGTGTGTGTGTGATTCTTAAGGGTTGCAAGATATTACATAAATCTGTTGAATTTAAATGAAAGAAATACATGATAGGAAATTCTATTACAGGAGAAGAACCTAAGGCAAGAGGGCTTGGCAGTAAGTAAATATGTCCATTCAGTCAATTTTCAATAATAGCTTATACTGGGATAAGACCTTCTAGTCATAAATGGGTTGTGGCGTCAGCATTGATAACACTTCTTAGTCATGAATGGGTTGTGGCGTCAGCATTGATAACACTTTTTAGTCATAAATAGGTTGTGGCGTCAGCATTGATAACACTTCTTAGTCATAAATGGGTTGTGGCATCAGCATTGATAACACTTCTTAGTCATAATTAGGTTGTGGCGTCAGCTGGGGTAACACTTCAATGTTATAAATGGGTTCTAGCTTCATCTATGATAAGACCTGCTAGTGATAAATGGGTATTTGCTTCAACTGGATTAGTCTAGCTGATAGGTTTCACCAGTTTTTCGCCTTTTATATAATGCTCGATTGTTTATGAGAAAAGGTCCGAAACATTCCAAATGTATAATGGATCATGACTCTGGTTTTATCGTAAGCCAAAATAGAAAATTGTAGTCATATATTATTAACTTTATTGTAAATATATGAATATCAGCATTTGAATTCACTGGTCAAGCATACAAAGATTCTTCAAGCTGAATACCCTATGTTCGCTAGAACAGTGCATATTATAAGTAAATTTATTCTTAATTGTTTTGATTATATATATAAGCCTAAAACGTATTAAAAATGACTTTTGCAAATGTTGTGATCAAATTCGTCGTATTAAGTCAGATATGGCTGTCTAAAACACGATGTTTGTAAACAGAATGTTTACAACCACCTTATCACGTGATCTTATTCGGAAGCCGCATCATGGAGGGCGAGGTAAATAAACTGGAAGAGTAACTTAAAAATCTGCATTCAAGTCTGCTAAAGTTAGTATTTACTGATATTGTTTTCTTTTGGAGTCTCCTTTCATCGTATTTGTTTTTATTAAACTGCGCATGCGTGAAGTCAGGTTATGGTTGTATTTATGGAATACCCACTTTATTTCTGAAGTATTTTAATTTTATTTTGATATCTCCGAGGGTTTGAAGCAATCAAAAATGTTATTAACGCAAAGTTAATAACTTCAGTCTTACAAGAAAAATACAGTTTTTGTTTTACATGCCCTAATTTTTTAAATGATCACAGAAGTGTTGGGTATACAACTTTAATAGTTTTGTTACCCTATGCAATGATCATGGTAAAACAAAAGATCGAAAGATAAGATTTTAAATCCCGAGGGGTATCACTCATGCAAAAGTCACTTGCCTAGTTTTGAACGAACCATATCATATATGGATACATGGATACGGGCTTCACCTTTGATGAGTCTAACTATTTACATGTATAAATAGATATTGGCTCAATATGGTATGTTGGTGGCAGTCTGACTTTCATTTAAATGTCGAAAAAGTGCCATGGTCTTCTAAAAACAAATCAAAACACACAACTCCCAGTTCCCGATTTAAAACAAAGATTGATAGACAGAGAAAGCAAGAAAGAAGAAAAGCCAAACTCAATCACAGATTCAGAAATTGAGAACAAGTTATACCACACCATTCTGTTCTAGATTATAGAAATACTTGAAGTGGTTTTATATGAACAAGCATGTTTAGAAATAATTTACATGTACATTTGTAAAATCTATATGTTTTTACTACTGGATATGTAGCTTCTAATGACCAATATTTTGCGTGAAACATTTTACAGAACAGAGGAAAAGACCTAAAAATGGGGATAGTGACGTGTTATTGGAATACCTCTTAAGGGAATTGAAAGGTATTTATTCATAAATTTTCAACACCCGTTGTTAACAGATAATTTACATCTTATGTTTCTGTCCAATGCATAGTGCACATATTGCACGTCAGTTTTCATAAATGTATGTAAAAATTGAAATGATTTGGAATCCAAAATGCATTTATATGTATACTTCATTAAATCACCCATATATCACAGGATGAAATCAACAGATATGTACAGACTCTGATCTAATGTATCAATAGCTATAAAGACATCTTATTTCACATATATATATCTCATTTCTTATGGGGCTGAGGCGCCGAAGGGGTAGTGATTGATATGCATAGCTACAGATTTTTTTTTATATTTCCCCCTCATCGTATTATAAATAGACTCTTTCACAATACACTGCAGGACTGACGTCTTGAGGGCAGAAATGATCACTGTTCTCGCCAAATGACGTAAGAAACAATCAATGTCTGATTATGACGTCAAATTTTTACGGGAAACGTAACTATTCTTCCTTCAAAAGTTAGTCCCGCACTTAACGTAAAAGGGTCTATATATGTGATAAGTTTTGATGTCCTAGACTACATATACGCTGTTAAAGCATTTGGTACACTTTAATATATCGAAGTACACAGTCTTTAAAGTCACATAAGTCGTATATATACATGATTTGAAGATCACTTTGTATAAGGTTCATGAATACAATGACAAGAATTTCTTCATATCTTCCATTTTCAGCGCTCGTCATACTTAAAACATAACTACGATTTTCTACTTCTTTTGCTATTCCCTTGACATGTTTTTTTTTCATTATTATTATTAGTAGTAGCATTCTTATTATTTGTTTTTAATAATAATCATTTTTATTATTATAAATATCATCATCATCATCATTATTATTATTATTATATTTTTATTATTATTATTATTATTATTATTATTTTAGGAAAATCAAGAGGGCCCAAACCCAAAGGACCCGGCGGTAATTAGAAGAAGGAGGTAAGGATACAATCTATATAACATATATTATCAAATAATAAACATGGTGTCGAATAGAAAATCTTTCGCCGGGAACATTTTACATATAGTACTGTACTCTCGAAAAAATATATATATACAAATAAAGGTAACGTACGGAAACGTATATGGACCTCCTTTATTTTGTAAAAACAAGTATGATATATGAGAAAAATAGTACTTATATCTAATAAAAGGAATCTTTTTCGCTTTTTAATCTTATTATTTGTTGCAAATACATGCGAGTTTTAATGCAGTTTTGCTTTGAAAATAAATATATTCATAAAATGTCATACAATAAATTACAAATAAAGCACCCATTTTTCAATGTATTTAATTTCGATAAATAAGTAATATGGAATTTTATAGTTGACTATCTATAACTTGTGTTATTTTTCAAAAGAAAAATTACATTCTTTTGATCCTAGTGTTTTGTAAATGATTATATCTTGATAGTTGTCTACATGTTTTGTAATTGTTAATAAATATATATACAAAAAATAAACAAATAAAGAAACAGCATGAGTTACAAAAGAAGAAATGATAAATACTAGAAATAATTTTCAATAGTTATGTTTAAAAATATTAAGAAGCTGCATCGATACAAAAAGATAGAATTATTATTATTATAAATATCTTTATGAATTGGCAACATTGGGCAAGAACTTAGAATACAAATATATATATTTCCGCGGCCGTGTTGTCATGCATGCAATTAGCTAATGATTGGCTATTAAAGCTCTATTTTTGTGGAGCTCGGGTAGATCAGTCGGTTAGAGGGTCGGATGCATGACAGCTAGGTGATTCGGTACCACAGGTCGTGGGTTCGAGTCCCAGGCGGGTAACGAATGTAAGTGAAATATAGGGTGCCTTGTTAGCTTTATGAAGAAACATTTTACATTTTATTAGACCAAACCAATATCTTTGTCTATGGGGAAACCGCATTTGTAATGTTGACCTTAACATGTGGCCTCAATATAAAGTAATTATATTTTCTCTTTATCGTTTATAATTATGACTTTGAAGCATTTTATATAAATAGTGTACGAATTGAAATGAAACTACAGCCTTCCTTGTCATTTTCAAAGACTTGCATATGATAATATGTGAATATCATGATAAGTGCTTAAAGTTTTCACAAACAATAATCCTGTATATATTATTTTTTGTAGATAATAATAACTTCAGGATACATGGACACAACTGCGTTCGTACAAATATACAGAGGACACTCTTTCAATGATTATATATTTTTTTTAATTTCAAATAGAATTTTCGTCACCTTTCATAAATAAACTATCTTCCTTCCATCATATTTGTTTTATTTTGTTCAGCATTGTTAGAGAATAAAATTCACTTTCACTGAAAACAAGTATGAGTGTTACCATAATTATGTTGAAAGTCTTCGAAAAAAAAACCCCCACAAAATGAAAAGCTGCAAAAACGAGAGGGGGAGGGAGAGGAACTTCTGGAACTTTCAGACCGTCAGTCTTTCAATCTTGCGTGTGATGGTCCATATCATACAGCGGAGTAAGGTAATTCTCCATCCTCTTTAAAACGAAACATATTTTGCATTTTATTATGGGCTTCGATGTTTGATAGAGGTGGAGTCAGAAGTTGAGAATCTTGTGAGCATTTGGCTAATGTTAAGTTGGAACCCCCCCCCCTTTTTTTTTATAAATACGCCCGTCGTAAACGGACGTGTTGTGGTATGGCGTTGTAGGTCTGTGAGTCTGTGGGCCTGTGGGTCTGTCCGCATCTGGTTAACATAGTACAGACCGTACCGTTTAGGGTAGGACTTTCAAACTTGGTTCCCTTATTTCTTATGGCATGAGGACGAACCCTATTGATCTTCAATATCAAGGTCAAACGTCAAAGTTATGTTTGGGGGCAAAAATAGCAAATGTTTGAGAATGCAACTTGTAAGCAAAGTACAGAAAAAACTGTTTATACTAGAACTTTTAAAACTTTGCTCACTTATTTCTTATAAATGAAGGATGGACCCTATTGATTTTCAAGGTCAAAGGGGAATATTTCCAATCCATACTTTCAAATGACATCAATTCAAAGTAAGAGACTGGCGTATTATTCCACACTAGAAGTTGCTCTTGTTTATTGATGGATCGGTATCTGCCTGTACATTCAAACTCTCCAACTTTCCATTGTCTCGTACTATGGACCAAGTACAGGACATTTTGTCGATATCCAAGAGAGAGGCAAAACACCACGATATAAAACACGACATATATGGAATCTATGTCATTGTTGTTGAAAGATTGATTGATTGATTGAATATTGTTTTAAGTCACTCCACGGTTATTTCACATATATGGTGACGGCATCTGCTTGATGAATTGCAAACAATTTAGACCTTTGCAACGGACCCACCCGAAGCAGCGATGGATATTTTACGTGCCACGCCTACCGTGACACAACACCTGATTTTTACTGTCTCATCTGAAAGACAGAACACCGGTGCGCCCAGGGCGGGAGTCGAACCCGGGAACTCTCGATCACGATCACCTTATCCACTAGACCACACCGGCTTTGTCATTGTTGTTCTTACAACAACGTGCTAAAACAGAACAAAACAAAAACAAAAAATAAAAATAAAAACAAAAAATAAAAACAAGAACAAAACACCGTTAAAAAGCAACAAATTCCCATGGATCTTTATCATATAAGTGTATCAGATATTCCCCGACATAAGATAAGACTGTCACAGTTATGGTGCTTCTAATGTTATCACTTCAGACGGAAATGGTCAGTTTATAGTACAGACCTTTTACTATATATACAATCTTGATATCCTTTCATTCGCAATAATATCTCGGGATAGCATATTTTAAAAAGTGAACTAAGAAGGCGTTATGTGCTCGGCTTGTGGTCCTTGGTTCGAATCTTGTCGATCCAAATAACAGAAATGCAGTTATAGTGAAAAAATCTTGTAATATGTCATAATAGTAACTGGAATTAATGAACCGACTTGACCGTCAATTCAGAAAAAAAAAATAAAACCTATAACGTGGTAGAAGGTGGAGGGAAAAAAGCCTGCTTTGCAGAGTTTATACTGTATAAACAGATCATGAGGATAATATTTTCTATTCACTTCTACTTCATTTATAAAAGGACAAAAAGTTTTGGGTATTGAATCAGAATTCAAGCGTCAAATCAGTATTTTCCTAACTATAATATAGTATGATAGCCCCCCTTTCTTTGATTAGGCTAGACATATGCACATAATTGACATATTATCTGCCTGGTAAAAGTCAGAGACGGGACTGGCAAACATTAACCAAGAAAATATTTCAATGTATTAAAAAAAAGAAAGACCTGTCGTTTATTATTATCTTCAAACTTGAGTAGGCTTTGTTTGAATTCGTATTTTGTAAAGTATTATTTATTCTCTTATGCCTCACTGCTTAAGATGGATCCGCCATGCAGGTAGATGCCTCACTGCTTAAGATGGGTCTGTTACACAGGAAAATGCCTCACTGCTTAAGATGGGTCCGTCAACCAGGTAGCTGCCTCACTGCTTTAGATAGGTCCGCCATGCGGGCAGTTGCCTCACTGCTTTAGATGGGTCCGTCATGCAGGTAGCTGCCTCACTGCTTAAGATGGGTTCGTCACACAAGTAATTGCCTCACTGCTTAAGTTGGGTCCGTCATGCAGGTAAATATCCATGAAAACATGCACCAAACTGGCATCGTTATCGCATAAGTAAAATAATCTTGGCCTGACGTAAAACCCCCATAACCAACCAACCAATCAACAAAACAACCAAACTAGCTATAATGGAAACCAACTGTAATGGAATATAAATATATCTTTTTGTTTTGCTTATTCTAAGAATTGTTAATCGTTTAATGCCACACCGGGGGCATTTCACCCACGCTTTACACTGAAAAACATCAATCCGAAGTAGCCTCTGATCTTTTACGACCGAACATCTATAGGGACCTCAGTTTTATTTATCCAAATGACAGATTAAGATATATATATATATATATATATATATATATCGGAATAAAACTCTGGTTATAAGAGAAGAAGTCTAGTACGAAACCTCAGGGCAACTCTGATACATGCATAAAACAATTCTTAGATAGCATCAAGCTATTCACACCCTAGGTCTAAATTTTCACATGCATACGTCATGCCATAAGTATTTCACTTATATGTTGAGGGCATCTGCTGTTGCACAGTTTAGCCCGATGAATTGGTTTTTACGTACTAAAGTCTACCCTGAAATGGGACCTGGGTTTTACTATTTCGAAGAACAAGACACCAACGTGATGGCTTTTGGTTTTCGAACATGAGACCTTGTATCCTCGAGCCATTCACTCTCAGGCATGGTTGGGGCAATCAGTGTTTGCTTCGTCCGTCCTTCCATCACACATTTGGTTTCAGGATGACAAAGCTCAAAACGTCCTTTCCAAACCAAATTCGAATAAAAGAAGACTTATCGAAAGGGAATAATGTTGTCAGTTATGGGGTCAATATGTCAAATATCAAGGTGGCAACTGGTAAAAATTGACGGAAACTATTGGTTTCCAGATGACAAATCAAATACCATTTATCCTTTACAAGCAAATGGGAAAGATGCCTCTAAATTTTGTGGTCATTATATCAAGGCCACTACTGGTTATATTGTATAGGAGTTATGGCCCATGAAACATACAATGAATACAGGAATATTGCTGCTATGAAATAAGCGGGCGCATATTTTTACAAATATGTTCTAGTGTCGTATAGATATTTCTTTTTTAATTTTATAAGAACATTTAGATCGATATGTGAATAAATAGCATGTTTATGTTTTAAGTTTTCACACCACATCAAGATTATTTGATTTATATGATGACGGCACCTATCTGGTACACGGTCTCTAAGAGTTTTACTTGTGTAACGGATTTAATCGTAGGATCCTTGGTGCAGTAATTCCGACGCTTAGCTAGTGTTATCAGCTCTCTAGTCCGAGCTGGCTGACATCGTATTTAGCCCAATTACAGTATTTCGATCTCGTTTCATTAGAGAAATAACTTGCGGGCAAATCTAAGGCGCTGAACAATTTAATGAAATCTTATTGAATAAAACTCACTAAAATTCATACTGTGTGTAGACATTTAACCTTGTGGTGAAAACGATCTACGAAAATGGAAGCATATAAAAACCGGTTATTTCTTGTAAGTTATTTTCTTATTTGATGCATAGCTATTTCAGTACACATTGAGGTTTTATGTTATTCTTAAACGGGACTTGAGCTGGCGCAGTCGGAAGCATGTTTGACTCATGGCCGAGTGGTCCCGGGTTAAATTTCACTGGCGTACCCGGTAGCATGCTTGATTCAGGGAAGAGATGTCTCGGGATAGATCTCGTCGGTGCTGTCGGTAGCATGCTTGGCTCAAGGCCGAGAGGTCCCGAGTTATACTTCACCGACGCAGTCGGTAGCATGCTTGGCACAGGCTGAGAGATTCCGAGTTAGACCTTACCAGCGCAATCAGTAGCATGCTTGATTCAGGGCCGAGAGGTCCCGGGTTATACCTCAGTGGCGCAGTCGGTAGCATGCTTGGCACAGGACCGAGAGGTCCCGGGTTATACCTTACCAACGCAGTCGATAGCATGCTTGATTCAGGGTGAAAGGTTCCGGGTTACACCTACCGGCGCAGTCGGTAGCATGCTTGGCACAGGACCGAGAGGTCCCGGGTTATACCTTACCAACGCAGTCGATAGCATGCTTGATTCAGGGTTGAAAGGTCACGGGTTACACCTAACCGGTGCAGCCGGGTTATAACTCACCGGAGCGGTCGGTAGCATGCTTTGTAAAGGACTGAGAGATCCTGCGTTAGATCTAAACTGCGCAGTCGGCAGCATGCTTGGCTGAGGACGGAGAGGTCCCAGGTTAGACCTCACTATCGCAGTCTACGCCAGTGACGTATTAGGTATGGCTTTTAATTTTCTTATTCGCTTTGTGATTACAATCTTTGTTTTTCCTCCTTAGATTGCTCCACTCATAGGATATCTCCTATTGGTGACATCATCTAGTGTCCACAGCAATACAAGTAAGCTAAGGGTCCAGCGCCATAAACTGAGAAAATGCTTCAGTTAATTATTTCATTTTATTTTATTCCACCATCAAACATTCAAATAAGTTGTCATGTTGTCGTGCAGAATGCTTTGATTTTATTCGACAGAAAAAAACTCAACAAAATGCAAATCGCAGTCATTAATTAATTGTAGAATAAAAGAATATGAGATTATGACTCAAATATTTTCTGAGCTTATGGCGCCGGAGCAAGGTCTTTTAAAATTCGTACTGCTAATAACATAGCATATTTGAACTGCTTTGTGTTATAGCTCTATTTATTTCCCCAGCCGTTGCAGTTCAGTCTGTAGCATGCTCACCACACAACCAAGAGATACCAGGTTAGAATCCGACAGGCGACCCATCAATGTGTTTTTATTGACACAGTGCAGTCCGAGGCTCCATGTCACGAAGGCTCCCCCTACCCTGCAAGCTCCAGTTATTTGATGGTTTTAGGGCCTAAAATTGCGCAATGTCACCCTCTCAAATCAGTTCCACAGTTGCAGTTGCCTTCTAATCGAATAAGTCTTTGATATTATTCATGTCTTTTTTAAACCTACTTACTTTGGTTGTACCTGGGATAGACTTTGTCGTACAGCTCAGTTAGATCTGATTTTCTAATATATCTGACTCAGTGGTATCGCGAAATCCGCCATCATCTCTTGCCTTCTCTCACGTACATTGCTTCAGGTGGACAGTACAGAAGTATCATATATAGACACAATGGGTTTTTTTTAATTGCCACCTGCCATGTATGCGGTTTAGTCAGGAAAAGATAAAGATTGGTTTTGAAGCCCTAAACCAAAATGACCAGGAGAAGTCGAGTAGTATCTGCAATTACAAAGGAATGTATCTTCCTCCCTGTGTCTGTCTGTCTCTCTCTCTCTCTTCAGGAGGGGGAGGAGGCGCGAACTTCCCCTCCGCTCCATCTGAATCCGCCACTGTGATAAAAAAACCACCATATATCATGAGAAGTTGATGTAAACGAAATCGATTCCTTTATTTCCCACAAGTCACAATTACATGTATATATATTTATCTTGTATCTATATACTGTGTAGTGCATTTCCTCTCATTATAGATATATGTTGGTCTTTTCTAATTACTTCGTTGCAGTTAACTTGGCGGATCATTGTCATGGATATAAATCAGCCATTTCATCATTCTTTGGAAAGGCCAAAAAGTCTAACATTGCTATAAAAAACGAACAAAAGTACGAAATAACGTGGTCTGGAGATTTCAATTTGTCTCAGCCATTTTGCAACGTAATATTCAAGGGCCCTACTGGAAAATGTTTTGAACTGGAGGATTTTGATGTGGATAGGGAATTCATGCTGGAGATAGCTTTTGGATACAATATAACCAACATTTATACATACTCGGTAAGCACTTCTTTCTTTATATAACAATTAGCATTTAATTTACACATTTATTCTCTCTCTCTCTCTCTCTCTAAATATATATATATATATATATATATATATATATATATATATATATATATATATATATATATATATATATATATATATATATATATATATATGTGCAAGCCAGGTCACTGCAATATTGGAAAAATATTTTTGATATCAAAATAGTCATGCAACAGAAAATAAAGGAAATCACATTTTGTTATATTAATTAAATTCGTGGTTTAAAAAAAAGAAAATTAAACACTATTGTTTCTAAATCGTTGTAGGACTCTCTTGGAGAAAAGATATGCACGAAGAAACCCGAAAACCTCCGAGTGTCATTAACATTAAATATTGAATACGCTGATCACACAATGGCTGATAAAAGTTTTCATTACATAAGGATCAAAGCTATAGTGCATAGTTCAAGAAAAGAAAACGATGAAGGTACGTTATAAAGTCCTACCTATCTATTTTGGTACATATTGAAGCCCGAGGTGTCCAAGTGACCAGATTCTAAGTTTGTGGGTTCGTGTTTAGCTGCAGACATAAATAGGTTCTATGCACTGAAAAAAGGGTGGGGGAGGGAGTTGTCAATTCAGTGCCTAAGATAAAAGGTAAGTTTTGGTTCACTGATAAATTTACCGGTAATATTCAAAAACGTAGGTAACAGCAGGAAGTGATGTACATGTATCGAATTTATTCAAGGCAGTTTGGCCTGGTGGATGAGATGCTCGGCCTGTGATCGAAAGGTCACGGGTACGATTCCCGCCCTGGGCTTTCGGATGAGACAGTAAAAGCCGAGGTCCCGTGTCACGGTAGGTGTGGTGCGTAAAGGATACGTACCTTCCCGCTTCGGGTGGGTCCGTTGCACATACCGGTATACGCGAAATAGTCATGGAGTGACGTAAAAAAACAAACAATCAATCAATTATTCAATACGAGTGTGCTATACTTTCCTACAAATTATTACCACCTAGTCGATACCACCGGTGGTGGTTCATTTATAATACATAAAATATAGGATATTTTACGTGCCGCGTTCACCGTGACACGGGACTTTGGTTTTTGAATTCCCAAGTGAAAGACAAGACACCCAAAAGCTAATGGTGGGACTTGAACCTTGGAACTTTCTGTCACGAGCAGATCTTACTACCTTATTGAGCAATACAGGCTCAAAACAAATTAAAAGAATAGTTTTTAATATGCTATTATCTGATCTTCCAAATTTATCAATTTCGACATGAAAAATCTGTAATATCACATCTTTTAGTTTTGTTATTTTTAAAGCATCGTCTGTCATTGGTATTCAGGATATCTGTACGGCTCAAATGATACCTGATTGTATTTTGCAGATTCAGGGTTATCCATAGGTATTATCGTGGGTATAGTAATAGCTGGCGTGGTTGTTATAGCACTGTCCTTTGCTATCGGCGCAGTGATATACTCACACGTGTTTGCAAAGAGAAATGACGCAACTTCCGGTCACGTACTTCAAGGAATCTCACAGCCAGTGTACGAACAGGAAGATGGGAAAGGTATATAAGTAGTGAATTTCTCAAATAAAAGACCTACAGACAACCACTAAAATTTAACAGAAGTTGTTAAGGTATTCCGCCCATAATAAGCATATTATTAATAATATTATTCCACCCCCCCCCCAATAAATAAATAAATGAAATAGCAGATATACTGCACAATGAACGTATGAAAATTAATAAATTGAAATATTACTGAACTTAAAACGATGAATTTTTCCAAGATTTTGTCGTTTGTCAATAAAATATGAGCAAACTATACTAATTCTCACAAGGTTCAACACAAAATATAAAAATCCCCATTTCAATGGAATAACATTATTTTCAAAAATTCTTTCGCTAAAAGGCCTTATTTTGTAAAATGCTTTTAAATGATAAATTCATTTCAAAGATTAGAGTTATATCTATTGAGATCTAACAAGTGCTTATCACGTACTGAACACCTTATTACATATTCCTTTCAAGTTTTATTATAAAGCGCTTGTATTTTAAAAGGCAGTTGTGTCTGCTTTGTTTTGTGCCAAAAGTTTTCGAGCGTGGCAATTTTTGCTGTTGTTTTATAACTGAAATTAATCTGAAAGATGACGTAAAACATATCAGGAAGGCAAAGTATTGGACTATGATGCCGTAGAACGTGTTCGCTAGTTTGTTGTCTGCTTGGTTGGGTTCATGCTCTTGTTTAACATCTACTAGTAATTCACATACAACGTGGATACCGATTTTTCCTTAGATTAAATCACTAGTTGGTAGATATTGTGTATTATCTATACAGCACGCTTTCTCTCATTCGTTTGTGATTGGAAAGTAGTAGAAATTGTTAAAGTGCTTTTTCTCACCTATGGCGAAAGCGACAGATACCAAAACATTTTACTTAAGTTTCACAAACACACGTTTACATCCAATACTGCTGTGTGAAAGTATCAAATAATATTCACTCTCTAAATGTTTTTCCATCCAAGCTTTATAGATAGATAAATAAATAAATAAATAAATAAATAAATAAATAAATAAATAAATAAATAAATAAATAAATAAATAAATAAATAATAATAATAATGATAATAATAAAATAGATAAATAAAAGATAAACAACGAAATAAACAATTACTACTAACAATAATTATAATGAATGTTTAATCATGTGATTAAGTTCCTAAAGAGGTAATGCAGAATTCAGTAAGTGAAAAGTCAGCAGCTACATTAATTGTATGACTGGATCTGAGTCAACTTAGTTCACTTGGTAACACACTAGGGTCAGGGCAAAGGGGTTACGGGCTGGAGTCACTGCGTAATCTTGTAAAAAAATAATGTAGAACAAATCAGGGGTCTTCTGAAGGGAAGTGTGAATAACATACACATTAACAAACCCACTCGATGTCCACAAGGTTTTGGCTGATTGGTCTCTATCAAGATGAAGCACAAAAATAACATAATTTCTAAGTAAAATCTATGTCTCCTGGTTATATCAGCCTAGCGAAATATTTTTCCTTTCATTTTATTTTACGTTTGGCATGATAAAGCTTGAGTCACCGAAAATTAGTAGACATAGACATTTTCTTGTAAGTTATATCATTTAGAAAAAAAAATTGATTTACTAGAATATATCACAGTATCCAGTATTCCTTCATCAGTTAGAAATGGGCATGTAAGGAAGTAATCAAGATGTATATATTTGAATTTTATCTAATGTTGAATTATTTAAAATTTATAGCGCAATCAGACCTCAGAAGAGACGATAACCATAACGACATTAAAGGAAAAAATGTGCAAGGAGTTGCCGTTCCTAATCTGTACGTCATAGATGTCAACAATGATGTAATAACGGAAGAGGATCGCAATCAGAATATCTACGACACCATTGAATAAGAAAATACCTCGGCGGAAAAGATATTTACGAAACTGTGCAGCAATAAACTTACAACGTAGACACCAATGTGTTTGCAATATTGTGAATAAACACCATAAACAAAATGTGAACAAAGTCACGTGATAATGCAATCTTAATCACAGCATGTTTACGAAACTGTGGAATGACACCGCAGTCAAATAAAATCACAGCGAATAATATTTACTTTGGAGGTATTGATAAACCATAGTGTGAAAATAAAAATCAAAAGCTATTACTCAGATTTTGTTTTCTTTACTGATATATTTACTCAATTTTCCCCATATTCACTTGAGAAATGAACTGTTTCAGAGCGAAGGTTTCGTATTAGTGTTTAGTCTCTCTCTCTCTCTCTCTCTCAGAATAATTATTTCGTAATCAAGATTCATCAAATAAGGAATATAGGTGTACAGCTTCATTACTTTATCCTATGCACGAACCACTCCTAGCATTTCAAGGTATAGATGTGTACAACCGTGATATAAAGTAAAAGGTTTCCCTATAAAATGTCAACGATTTGTGTACCTAACTGAGTACATTTCCTTAGAATATGAATACATTTATAAGATTATTACGCACTTGAATTTGTGATCAAAAGACACACATGTATTTCGATTAACATAAGAAAATCAAACTGATAGTCGCTTGAAACCTGTTTTATTCAATTTAATATTTTCATTTTTTTTTTAATTCAAGAATTCAAGACACAGCAATATTTGTTTTCAAATATTTAATGACTTCCTGAAATTGGATTTAATTTACAATTATCATAATTAGATTATATTAATGCATTGTCTACATTGAACAAGAACCCTTTATTTATTTATTCATTTATTTATTTATTTATTTATTTAGTTATTTATTTATTTATTTATTCATTTCTTTCTTTCTTTTTTTTTCTTTCTTTCTTTCTTTATTTATTGTTTTGTTCTACAACTGGTTTAGTAATATTTCAATGTATACATTTAACAAATATATTTGGATGTGAAGTAATACAAGTGCAATGGTCTTGTGACGTAAACCAAGAATGATACAAAGAAAATGTCTGAGGTTTCTGAGTTTAATCCTTAAATGTTCTTCAGTTATGACCGAAAACAAAACAAAAGTAATGACTGATATTTTATTATATCAAAATAGAAAAATATCTCAGAAGTTATGAAATACATTTTTTTGGGTCGTAAAGACTACACAAAGTGAAAAGTATTTTCAAGATTAAAAAAGCTACTAAAATGTACTTTTTAAATTGTAACAATAGAAAGTGTATAATGGGCTGCTAGGAAAAGCGTATAATGAAGAAAATTAGAGAAACTAAAATGGCTACTGACGTCGAATATCATTAGGATAATATACTGGTCAAAAAGGTTACTATACATAAAAGGTAAGATTTGTTTGTTTGGAATGTGGAATATATATTATATATAATTAGTCATTGTTTGAATGAATAACTAGGAAACAGCAAAGAAATGTTGTCAGAATATTCACGTTACATAAGACAAAGAAAAAAAAAATTGTCCGACAAAATGAAAGTTACCCTAGGTGCCAAAGAAATGTCATCTCCCAGAAGTCGGTCTCTCCTGGCTACAAGATATATACGTACATTGTATCTGTATTTCATTTCAAACTCTACCAATCATTGACAGGATCCCTGTGAACATCTATATCCAGTGGAAAAGTGTGCCATTGAATTGATAAAAGTGGGGTTTATTTAACATAAGATCTAAAATACTATTTAAAATCTTAGTAAGTCAGTTTTAGGTTCAAGTAATTTTAAATTTCCGGTAAAACATATTTTGAACAAAAACTTAAGCATGCAATCTAAATTGTGAACTTTCAATTGGTCTGTCTTTTATCTGAAGATATTATACTTACACATTTTAAAGATAATATTTCATATGAAGATAAAATCTTTTTTTTTATCCTATTACAATATAGCTGTTACCAAATGTCTGACCACTGCCAGACAAATTGAGAGCTATTGAACCCAACATAAACTTTGTGATTTCAAGTATATATAATTTATGGGTCGGAAGTAATGACCTTGCCATTGTTCATGTTACCTTGGCAAGAACAAGACACTTCACCATCCTACATTCAACTCTTACTATTAAATATGAATCAATCTCAAGAAAATCTTCTTAAAATTTTAACAGTTACCTTATAAGATGTGACATTGGGTCGAGGTCATGACACACATAAGAAACATTTATAACAAGCATAAACTTTCTGGAATCAAGTATAATGATTTTATTATTCGAAAAAAAATATCACCAGTCCACAGTGACCTTGATCTTGGACCTATATCCCTGGCTCAAGATCATGACACATCACCTTCCCATAAGGATCTAAAGTTATGCCCATAAGACATGTAAAATGTGCGAAAACGTATGGAAGAGTATCGCTGTAATAACATAATACTTCTAGTCTCTTGTGCGTCGTCGTTGTACGTCGTAAACTTTTCACATTTTCGACTTCTAATCTGCAACCGCTTTTCAGAATTTTACCAAACCTTACTCAAAGTCCTCTACTAAGTGTGTGTTTTTCGATTTGATCCGTCATTCAAGATGGTCGCCATCGGTTGACACATTTTCGACTTCTCCTCTGCAACCACTTTACAGAATTTCCAGGAAGTAAGTACTAAAGATTTTCTACCCTATCCATCATCCAAGATGGCTGCCAAGGTCTCTCATATGGCATATTTTCGACTTCTCATTAACTGCTTCCACAGAATTTTACCAAATCTTGCAGGAATTAAGTGCTTAAGGTTTTCTACACAGAAATTTACAAATATTATAGGATATAAGTACTCAAGGTCCTCTACCAAAATTATATCTTTCGACCAAATCATTCTAGATGGCTGTCAAAGGCCCTGTTTGGCAGACACATTTCTGACTTCAGTATCTGCTGCACAGAATATCACCAAACCTTACAGGAAATGTTGTCAAGGTGTCATACCAAAATTGTACCTTTTGACCCAAATTGTCATTCAAAATGGCCACCAAGAGCTATCACTGACTGACATATTTTTTCGACTTCTTGCATTAAATGCCTCAAAGAGTTTCACCTAATTTTATAGAACATAAGTAACTTAAGCTGTCATTTGTTTGTGAATAAGCAAATTGTGCTCAGATGAGCGATATAGGCCCATTTGGGCCTCTTATCTTTTCAAAATGTAAATAACTTTATGACAAGATACCGAGGTATTAAAAGATTTAACGAACTACTGGATTATTAACACAGACCTCTGAAACCGGTTTTTACTACAAATATGTGAATAAATAAGTAGCATTGCTTTCAATTTAAAAGAATAATTTAGCCGTATGATGCAATATGTTGCATCTCACGGGCACGTGGTTTCATAGTGTCAATGTACGTCACCATGACGCTGAGTTGATGGTATTACCTCAGTGACACTGACTCAGCCAGTCACTTCTATGTTTTAATTGTTTGAGTGACCATTGTTTCTTCACTTGACCGTCCTAAGGGACCATGCAATATTTATCACCGGGGTGGGACCGCTGCATTTGGAAATTTGATTTTAAAAAATCTATATGTCCCATGCATTCTTCTTTCAGAAACAGTAATTGTTCCATATGAATTTTAAGTGAAAAAAAGTACATGTCCCATCACAAATCACAGTGTTTGGTATAGTTTTAATGTTTATGTATGTATAAACATCTTATCAGCTAACACACATTATAAACTGTTTGTACATGTATGTGTATTTGGAAATATCAAATTTATGACATTGTTTTATGAAGTTACAAAGAGTAATATTGCAATATCAGTGGTAAACGGATGGGACGGCATGATGTATGGGAAACAACAGGCAGAAATTCAGATTCACTTTCTTCAGATTCGTTTGCAGATTTTTCAAATTCAGTTTCATTGTCATCAAATTACAGTTTTTTTCATTACCCATGTACAGTTATTTCTCTAATACCATCAGCAGCAGAGATCATGCTTGCCTTAAATCATTAACAGAAGCTGGCTGTTTTCGTGACGAGACACTTGACTATGTTTCCTCTTTTATGTAATAATTCTAGTGATTGTATAACTTTAAGTGTTGGATGATATTTCATATTTCAGTCATAATTTTTATGATGCAAAGCCAAAGACTGGTTGTTTTATGGTTTTGTTAAAGTTTATCAAGGTTTGCTTTTATTTTTATGTTATGGTTATCCATGTTTTAGTTGTTCAAAGTTTATTAAATCATCAAAAAAATTCAGTGCATTGTTGTAAAAAAGTAGTTGTCTCATGCAGAATCTCTCTGTCCCATGTTGTATGGTCATAAAAAAAGAGTATGTCCCATCACATTTTGCACTGGTTCCACCCGGGCGGATAAATATTGCATGGTTCCTAAGACGGTACCAAAATTGAATAACATTCGAATTTTCTTCTTTGCTCTGCGTTTTCACGGTGGCTCTATCATACAAATAATTCAGAAGGAAGAAGAGAAATGGTAGCTCGGGAATAGAAGGCTATTATCACATACAATTGATTTTCTGTACCCGAATATCCAGATTGGAAAAATCATAAGCCCCCAGTCAGATTTATGAGGCTTTATCGTAAGTTTTAAATTCAGCTCCTGATCAGATGTATTTGCTCCTAACATTCGACTAATTGAGGGATGACAGTCATTACTCATACCTTATCAGGTATCTTTTCTATCAATTTCGCTACTAGATGTCCATCAACCTTAATATTTACCGATCGTAGTTTGAATCCAAATTACTGCAATTTGGATTTTTTTTTTCAGTTTTCCCGATGAAGACAAGTAGTTTCATCTCGGTGATTCGACAATGGCAATGCCGCAGAGAGACAAGAGCCCGACTTCTTTGTCCTCCTCTCATTGTTTGACAACTTAAACCATCTTACCATGTTTCTAAACACTAAATTGACAAAACTACGTAGTTATACTATGTAATTCAATCAATAAAAAAATAAAATAAATAAATAAATGAAAACTTGTAAGTCTTTTTATTATTTTTACATTGCACATTCATGATGTATGTTATTACTTTTTAACATACCAAACCGAAGTTGTAGTCTCTGGAACCGGATTAAGACAGGGTTCAAATCTGTATCCTACAACCCAATTACAGACTTTGATTGGCTTGTATGTTGTTGATGGTGTAAGATATAATCCACTATAGGTTCCCGTGCCACCAGAGGAGCCAGATGTATCTTCCACCTCTTTGATCTTCTGTACACAGGTAGCATATTTATAGTAACAATCCAATTTGTCTTCCCTTCTGTATGGACACACCGACTGAAAAAACCCCAAAGAGAATCAGTAAAATTGATGGATGCTCCCCGAACGGCAGTTATACTTACAATGCAGAAAATTGATGACTCAATTCTTATACAAGAAAATCAGTAAAACTGATGGATGCTCCAAGGAGCACAGCAATAATGAATGAAATGAATGACTTAATATATGTAGGAAATCATTGTATTGATTGATGATGATTTCAAATCTCAATGTACCATATGGATATCCCATTGACTGTCAACTGTAGAACAACAAGTGATTACAGTATTGTAAACTAAAATGAGTAAGTTTGATCTTGATTAGTTATAAAATAAAACTTTTTATCGCGACCTTGACCTTTCAGAAATGACATCGAATGACCTTTGTCCAAAAGCTCTTAACCTAAATAACACTTTGGGGCAGTTTGATAAAAATTTGAGGAAATGTGTAGGAGATATAAATACTTCATGGTATTTTAAGCCGTAGTTAATCAGTGACCCTGACCTTTCAGAAATGGCCTTGAGTGACCTTTGTCCCAAAGCCCTTAACCTAATAAAGAGTTTGGTGAAGTATCAAATTCTGATGAAAGGTGTAGGGAATATTAGTTTTGCATGGTATTTTATGTCATAGTTATTAATTGACCTTGACCTTTCAGAAATGACTTAGAATGACCTTTGTCTAAAAGCCCTTAACCTGAAAAAAATTTTGGTGAAGTGTAATTAACTTCTAATGGAAGAGGTAGGAGATATAAGTACTATAGGGTATTTAAAGTCATAGTTAATAAGTGACCTAGGCCTTTAAGAAATGACCTTAAGTGACCTTTGTTCGAAAGCCCTTAACCTAAATTACATTTTAGTGAAGCATGATTAAATTCTGATGAAAGGTGTAGGAGATATAAGCACTTCATTGTATTTTAAGTCATAGTTAATAAGTGACATTGACCTTTCAGAAATAACGTTGAGTTACCTCTACCCCAAACCTTTAACCTAAATAATATTTTGGTGAAGTATGATCAGATTCTGATGAAAGGTGTAGGAGATATGAGCTCGGACAGTCGAACGGACGGACAGACACACGGACACGACGGTGACTATATGCTCCCCCAAAAGTTTTCGGGGAGCATAAAAATCATGATGTCATGATGTTATGACAGCATTCAGAACAAAAACTTTTATGTAGTTGTACGACTAAATAAGTGTGAATAAGTTTATGCGAAAAAAAGACACCTGAATACCGTGACAAAAAATTGCCACAGACATGCAGTACAAACAAAAATCACAAAAAAGCATCACAAAAATAATCGATTGTGAAAGTAAGATGAGAGAAATACACGACGACTCACTCTCAGCGACAGCAAAAAGAAACACCAATAGACTATTTTCCAGTTTTCGTAAACTTGCTTTAAAGAGTACCTGCATTAAACAACCGCCTTTCTATGGTCCTTACTACCACTTGTTAATGCAAAATCAACCTGGATTAAACAAGACAAATCAGATGCAAATTGGCTTAATAATATTACTTTTCGGGATGATATAATTTTCCCTTACGACTAGTTCACTTGTAATCCTTTTGTTGAAAATAATTTAGTTCAAACCACGGACCTACGGATAACACTTTCACTTGAATTTCAGACTTTGCTACAGAAGAAACTCGGAGATGGTTTACTGGAAAAGAGTATTATTGTTCGAAAACATTTTATAGAGAATATAATGTAGTTATGTCGATATCTAATGTTAATATTTAAAATTGCTATATTTTCAGTTGTCGCTGATCAACAACAACGTCAACAACAGACAACAATTACCTGGCACATCTCATTGTCGGCATAGCGTCTGCTCTCCGATATAGAGTTTTTCTGATGCGCAGTGACCTGACTCCAACAAGAAACCCAATCACAATTGTCAATGACGTAATCTCCATCCTGAATTTTACCTGTACAGTACAATATAGTTTTTACTTTACTTATCTCAGGTTGAGTCAGCAATTTTACAATGTATATAAAAAGGTACTTGTTGGCATAAATTGTTGGCAGTACTGCTATAAAAGTGTTTTTCGGTGATTCTAATATTCTTGGGAAAAATATCCGTTTTAATTGAAGTTTACAATTTATGACAGAATTTCAACATACAGTATTATTAGTATGTATTCTTTCATGTCTTAATTACTTTTCCAGGTATAAAATTACGATAATTTGATTAATATTTTCCCATCAATGAACGAAAAAATACATCAGCTTAAATAGGTATATTTAAGCTTTGAATTTTTGTACCAACTTTTGTCAATATACTGAAACAAAAATAATGGTCTTACTTAGAACACAAATATTTTGTAATAAAATAATTCGTC
Source organism: Pteria penguin (assembly GCA_035048485.1). Taxonomy (NCBI): domain Eukaryota; kingdom Metazoa; phylum Mollusca; class Bivalvia; order Pterioida; family Pteriidae; genus Pteria; species Pteria penguin. The sequence continues at coordinate 20,238,711 of CM068588.1, read as the reverse complement.
ACAAATATCAAACATAACCTGATGATATATGTTTGATTAATTGTGTGTGTGTGTAGGTGTGTGTTTGTGTGTGTGTGATGGTGTGTATGTATGTGTGTGTAGCTGTGTGTAAGTATGTGTTAAGAGCCATTGTCATTAAATGAAATAGAACTTTTAATTCAGTGTTTGTTTTATGAATTTCTGTTAAAATTTTTCTGAAATATCACACCAAAGCGCATACAGTTTGAGAATGAATTTGTTCATTGAAACGAAAATAAAAATCAATAACGTTACTTTTTTTTACTCAGATTTTGATTAATTTCAAATGAAATGAAAATAATAACAATCACCATTTCGTCTCAAATAGAAGTTATGACATTGTCAGCACACAAAATAAAAATAAATAAATTATTACTGGTCATTGTTTTAAATATAATTATTATTATTAAAATATCTTTAGATAACATTTCAAAAAACAAAATGAGATAATGACGCCTATCGTGTTATATGAAACTTGACGATTATCATAAGTGAAAAAAGTAAACTTGGTGTCACGGGAAACTTGCTATAGAATACTGAAATATCAGAAACATGTGCAAAGTAAACATAATATTGAGTTCACTTGAATAAACCTTATGACTGCTTTCCTGGACATACATGTAAAAGCAGACATGACGCGCACTTGTTCAGTGCACAAGAGAATAATGTTAGGATTGCACCTAATTGTATAGAAAATATCTATAAAATTGGTTTAAAAATGCAATTTATTAGATCTACAAATACAAACAGAAAAAAAAGTTTAAATTCAGATTAACGACTTTGGTTTGATATTTTAGACTAGAATTTAAAAGAAAAAATATTTCGTAGTGGATGATAGAACTTTATCGAAAATATACAATAGATAATTGATATTAAAATTAACTAGAAGCTACACTTCTCTTGTACATAATGTCAATAACTATGATAGGACTTATTTACTTCTTACATTTACATACCTGAAATAAAGTAGGTCTTCCCTATTTCAAGATTTGGTACACCGCATCTTTCAGTTGAAGCAGCCGTTACTATTGTTAGTTTCTGTGTAGTACTTACACTACCCTACGATTAAAACAAGTGAATGGACGTCAATTTGTTTGTGAAGCATACCACGAGTTGTCTTTCTTTGACTTACCGTTTAAGAATACAAATATGCTGTTCTATTACACTGACCAAGTAATACCTCATTTGTTCCTCTTCTTGAAAAGAAAAACTAAACTCCCAGTGAAAAAGTAAATAGATAACAAAAAAAAAAAAATGAAAATTAATAAGGGATAAACTCATTACTTATAGTCTATTTTTAATTTACTATATCAAATGCGGCGCCGACGATCAGGGTTCGATTCCCGGGTTGCGCCACTATGTTTAAGAGGTTGGTAACCTCCTGCTTCCATGTCGCGATATAACTGAAAAATTGTTGAAAGCGACGTAAAACACCAAATCCACCACCACTATATCAAATGCGCACTTTGACAGTAAAGTAGGCAAGGCTTTGAAATTAAATTTGACAAATATAATGCGGTAAAGATAAACTTAGAATATTTATTTATTTAAATATTTTATAAGAATTCGGTGCGGTAGAATTTCACTGTTAATGTTCCTATTTGGCTTATTGTATTATACCTTATACACTTCATGTACAGACACAATATATCGTATATCGTCTTCCTGATGAGAAGGATCAGTAGGGAAGCCGTATGACGTATCTCCGTGACACTGGAAATAATCCTTCTCTATCACTGTGGCCCTTATAACTAGAATAGACCATTGTTAAAACATGTTCATGTATCGTATGAAAATGTAAAAAATGACAGCGATTTGTTTTGGTAAGATGGTATTTCAGGAAGATGAAAGAATTAACAATATTGTCAATACATGCATTTTGTAAACACTCATTAGGTCAAAAGAATTATAAAATTAACAAATTTCTTCCCTTTCTTCGTAATGTAGGTAAATTTCAAAATTCGTGGAAACAGATTCTTCATTGATTTATAACCATTCAGTTGGAGTGAAAAGCTGAACAGTAGTCAAAACTATGGAAAGATCGGTCAGTTAGTGCAATGGACTCACAACTTGAAAAATTCCAACAAATTGGATATACATGTATGTAAATTTAGAATGCTCATAACATGGATACATTAACTGACACTAATCGTGATTCTCAGCTTTAAGTACTCTCGGAATCCGATTTGACACAAGAAAAATGTGTCGGCACCAGTACTTGGTTCATATTTAGATCTATTTCAGTATAGGAAGCATATAAAATCTATTTTGTGCATTGTTTCAGGTTCAAACTGATTTGCGAATGATAATGATCAGAAAAGACCAAGTCTGAAATGTCCTGGTCTCGAATCCAACTGGCAGGGTGGGTTTTTTTTGTCTTCTTTGCTTCGGATGAGATAGTAGATCAGGGTCCAATGGGACAATAGACGAGGTCATGTTAAATGTGAGACCTTGCGCAAATAAGAATAAGTTTTTATCGGAAAATGATTTCTAGTTACAGATTGGATAAGACAAAATGTCACCGACCTCAAAATACGATCCTCGACACTTATTTAAAGTGAAAACAAATGAATACTGATCATTGACATTTTTGATAAAACTGGTATTGAGATGCCAATGCGACAAGGGTTTTATTAAACATAACGAGTCATATGGTATTTCTATCACAGCTGTACTGATGAGGGTTATATGCCAGTAACAAGGGTAAAGTACATTGCAATAACGAGGGTTATATACCAGCAACACGCCTAAAGTACATTGTACTGATGAGGCATATATACCCGTAACTGGCGTAAAGTACATTGCATTGATGAGGGATACATACCAATAATTGCGGTAAAATACATTGCACTGATGAAGGATATATATCCGTAATTGGCGTAAAGTATACAACACCGATGATGGCTATATATGCGTAACACACATAAAGCACATTGCACTGATGAGGGTTATATATCAGTCAGTAATACGCGTACTGTCCATTGCACTGGTGAGGGATATATACCCGTAATTGGCGATCAGTACTTTGTACTGATGAGGGTTATGTGCAAGAAACATGCGTATGATACATTGAACTGATGAGGGTTATATATCCGTAACACGCGTAACAAATTGCACTGATGAGGTTTATATACCCTTAACATGTAAAGTACATTGCACTGATAAGGGTTATATACCAGTTACATGTAAAATGCATTGCACTGATGAGGGTTATACACCCGTAACGCGTAAAGTGCATTACACTGATAAGGGTTATGTGCAAGTAACACGTACACTACTCTGTGCTGCTGATGAAGTAAAATTTCCAAAACAAGTGTACAATACTGATGAGGATACCCAAAAACGTATTCAGTACTTTGTTCTGCACCTGAGAGTATATATTATTGAAGAGAATTTTACATAGGTAATTTATATCATTGAAAATAGAATTATACAATTTACATATTACTTCGTAGATACTCACCCCACTCTGCTAAGTTAAATTTTACTTGCGGATGTTGATCACCAACACAGACGCATTCATGAACGCTATAGGCGAAGATGATGTGTGGACATAAAACAGCAAGGGAAACGAATACTATTAGACAAAAATCCATCTACAATGAAAAGCAAACCAGTATTCATTTATTTGTATTTATAGATTCAAAGGTTTATTTGCATGATTTTATATATTTTTAATGCAGCATTATTTCTCACATCTAAGGTATGTACATCGTTAATTACTGCGTATCATCGGTATTTCTCTATATTAACGATCTTCTTGTTCAACATGTAATCTCGTAGACCTTTAAACACTTCAGTATATTGCCTTTTTCACTTCAGTTCACCGTTTTACAATCTTGCAAGTATGAACCGCAAGAGCAATTGTATCATATGTGTTTACATTGTCCCTTTTATGCTCATTAATATATAGCATATACTTGTATATCTTTAGCAAATGCCGTCCTTCGGCTGATGTTGTGTATTATTTTCTTTACTTTTTCTTTCTTTTGTAATTTGCTCCTTGTTTCATACATTGCAATTAAGACAAATATTACAGACAAATATGTACATAATACTTGAAAGTATTCACTTTTCAACATTAGAGGAGCAAACGCTGTTAAATTTTGAAACAATGTAAAAGCTCTTATTTGTTGACTGGACCTTTGACTTACACAATTCTCTACTCAGAGTTATAGCTCCTTAATCTTGCCTATATCTTTGTCAACGCTTCAGAAATAGTTTGGTATGGCGGACACGCCCGAAAAGGAAGCTAAAATTGATTGATTTGTTTGTTTGTCTAAAATTACCATTACTTTTAATCTTAACCATGATTACTTTGACATTCAACCGTGTGTACAACCTAGGTCAATACGCATATTATAAGAAAGAGTTTTGAATTAAATGAATTAAAATTCATGAAAAAACGATTTAAGATGCATTACAGTAAAAATAAAATCTAAATCTGAATCTATAGGTCTTAAGCGTTGACAGAGGTGTAGTGCTCGTAGCGCACGGAACCCTGGGTAGAGAGTGGCCTTAGACTTACAAGTAAGGCATGCTTGTGTTATTCGGTGATTTACAGGTCATAAATTGCGTTTGGCACGACGCGTAAGCGGAGTCCAAAAACGGATAATTGCAACCTGTAAATCATTGCAAAGCATGCAATCATTGTTATCCCCAGTCTAATGCAAACTGTGTACATTACATTTGAGATGTCTACAGATATACAATGTACAGTCTAAGTCAAATCGCTGATTGTGCCGATTTACTTACATTATATGAATATTATGCACCCGCATTACAAAATACATCGCATTTTGAATTGGAGTAAACGTCTCGCATGAATGATAAAGAAGTATGATTGAATTGAAACAATATCATTCAATCATCGTTATGTTCCTATCTATAGCGTTTATGTCGTCTGCAAGCGTGAGTTCTAATTTATCTTCACGAAAACTATCTAGACTACCTGAGATAAAACCTCATCGTCCCTCTCAGAGCCTACTGTATGTTTGAAATATCCTCTTTTCTATTATTTTCTGTACATTAAATTCAACTCAGAATTTCAATTAAATAAAAATATTGTGGTGAATCCCCTTAGTTCGACCCGGCATGTTTTCGAGATCCGCCATACTGTTTACATTGACAGTCATCCATAACGTACATTAATACAAATTTAGATATCATGTTACTTATATATCTGCATTAGAATATATATTTACCAACATCATGCTTAATGACTGTGTGAGTGGAAGAATTGTTTTTTTCATTATTTAGTAGGGTATTTCAGAGAGTGAAACACTTATTTCAAATGTCATTTGACTGTTTGTGAAAGAGCATTTCGAATTTCATATTTAGGTAATAATTGGATAATTTTCTTTATTAGTGAAACTTATACAATTGTCGTTTCAGCATACTTTTCACATGGCCAGCTCATCATCCAGTATTCTTCATATGTTAAATGCGCTACGATTCCGAACGGTACTGAAACAAGAATGTGCATGATGCAAAATGGGACATACAGTTAATAACAAACTCCTGAAAGAAGCAGAGCTGGGATCAGGTAATACGGCGAAGTAAGCTTCCATTGTTGGTCTGTCGTACTCGCCGTGATGCTATAGAGTTTGCAAGCTAATGTAACGCGTTCGGTAGAAATGGTGTAACTTGAGTTATAATCTCTGTAAAACGTCATATAAATGTTGTGATATTGTATCACCACAATACAAACTATCTGATAAGAATGCCAATACAATAAGCAAGTCAAGACAACGATTTCTGATATGTGCAAAGAAGGTCTTTATAGCGACCGGTAAATTTGACGTGCGGCACGGTATTTGGGATCATAGTAATACATGTATTTACTTTTCAGTAAGTTGCCTGCTTCCGTAATGTAGAGACCGTACTCATAAGAAACTGTAGCATATCGAATCAGGTGAGACATGTTGACACCTGACGCAGGTGATAACGGCATGAAATTGCAATAAAACGTTAACAATAAGGAATTTCAAGTAGTCATATTTGTTCTCCTATTTGTTTAATTATCCTTAATAGACCTAAATCAGCTGCTTGCGGCTCCTCTCAAAAGAATGTTGTGGTTCATTGATACATACTTTATGCATTGTTTAAGTGTAACAATTATCAAACTGCTCTGTGTTGTGAAGAAGCCAGAAAATATTTACAATCCGAATCCTTGAATATTTTATCCGTTTCATTTTTATAAAATAGTATGTTACTCGATGATGCACTAAATCGAAGTTCAAAACTTAAAATTCATTATTTGGAAAAGAAACAATCATTGAACTCTGAAAGAAACAACTGAGGGATTCGCTGCCATTAAATAGTAAGCATATTTTATCAATCGTTAATGTCCGTCGTCGTGGTGCTATAGATTTTATCAAGCTAGTGAAATCATTAAGTACATAACATTATTAAGGTTACACCATAGGCATATTTACTAGATAGTCTCGATTAGTTTGAATAGTATGAAATTACAGAATCCTAATAAGAAATACAATCAAACACGGAATACATCTTATCACATAACAATTATTTCTGATATCTCCAGCAATGTACTTGATGTCTTAACCTTTAATTTGTTCGCCATTATGGCGCCTAGCTTTGATTTACCGCCTATTTTGACGCGGTAGTTTTAATAAGACGTTTTTGTTTTCTATATATCAGTTTCATCTATTCTGACGCTTTCATTTGCAGTTGAATCAAAATGATGATCTCAGCGGGTTTGACATTATTTTAAATATTCATTCAATAACCTTTACACCCACGTATGACCTGCAAAATCAATCATTTTAATTAACTTTTAAATCTATTTCTTATTTTCATTTCACGTTGAATTCAACACTTGGATAAAATGTATTCAATTGGAAACAATAAATATTATACGGGGATAAAAAAAAAGAGGACAGAAGACAGTTGACCAGTCTGTATGATACAAGTCACCAAGGACATGCACATAAAACATATTTATAGTCAAATAAACACAGAGCACGACATTACAAGTTTATTCAATCGTATTGCAGATATGATTCCGACTTAGGACGGTCAATTAAAGTAACGAACGTCACTCAGTCGGCGTGGTTAATTTGTTTACGGATGCTCATTTCCCATAGAGACAGCACAATCAAAGGTTACACTTACACAAAAAGGAACTTGGGCAGCATGTACACTTGGAGGAAAAAGGTTTTATGTATCTGCAGCATTCACAACCATGCACAACAGACAACAATTGTTGATCGTTAAATTCAGAGTTGAGGCCAGGTGTCCAGAAGGAGGGCATCTTTTGTTTATATAAATTTACTCATCATAAATGGCAAAGTATCAGAGAAAGAATTAAATGTTAATCAAAAGTAAGCATTCCTGGTAGACTATTCGCAGCTTCATTGATAAACCAGTTTATCCAATGGTAATTTATCCAAAATTATGTAAAAACATAATTGTACGAGTAAATGTTTGGATATTATACATAGTAATGATATAATGGTATGTAACAGACGGAAAATAGAACAGTAAGTTTGTTTGATGATACATCATCATCATCATCATTATCATCATCATCATCATCATCATCATTTTAGGACCTATCTACAGCGTGAAAAATATTAGTGCTTTGATAAAAAATTTTCAAAAGAGAAAATAAAAAAAAATTATGTGAGGATTATATCTTTTTCATAGTTAAAAAGAAATTTAAGTACATACATTATTAGATCACATTCTATGATTGCGCTCAGAGAGAATTGATGGCTACGCGTTAAATGTTTATTTTTTCGTCCTATTGACCTTAATATTTTATTGAAATATTGAATTAATAGCACACAGAGATGTTCTAGATTTAACTAAGCTGTGAATATTAAGAAATAATTACTGAGATGAAACGGGTTTTATTATTTCTTCCGAAAGATCAAGATATTTTTAGGGATACTTTTATATACAAGTGTTTTGGTACCTTTTTATTATAGCACCTACGTGATATCCTTCTTTTCTTACTCATAATTTGATAAATGATTCTCGGAATGCTATAAAATTTTAAAACAATTTTAAGCGAAACCCTAGTAAAATATACAGATTTTAAGCCTACAATCAGTCATTTTTGAAAAATATCCACGTTCAAAGTGTCATCAAATATTTACAATTTGTCTCTTAAGTTCTTGAATGAAAGAGGTTCTCGGTCTACTTGAAATGACTTTAACGCGTGTTTTAGAATTTATAATAAAATAACGGACAAAACACATGGATTTTATAAAATTTACTTATGTTATTGTATTTTGGGGTCTTATTCACAAAGAAATTTAAGTATAAGTCTTAGAATTGAGACCTAAATACCATGTGTCATTACTCTAAGAATTTGTCGAAAGTTTGTATGTGAATAGCTTGTCAGATATATTGTTTACAGAAACTTTTATTAATTCTTAGAATCAAGACACATGCTATCATATAGGTTTCAATTCTTAGACTTAGACTTAAGTTTCTTTGTGAATAAGGCCCCTGATTTTCTTAAATTGAAATGTACAAAATAGCAGAGAAAACACGCCGATTTTACTGATAAGACTCGTGTTATTGTATTCAGTATTACTGACGGGTATACCTTGCTAATGAGAGATGCTTTACAGGTTTTTAAGATAGGAAATCTGCTTTTTTTCATTTGTATGCTGATATAACAAAATCAGTTCGTTTTTTAAGGAGATCGGAGGTTCTAGAAAGCAGGGAGAAACACATAGGTATAAAGCAGCAATACCGTCAGTTGACACTGCTTACATTTCTTATGATTCAACATCTGTGAAATAAAAATGACTCGATACCTGTTAATGTAATGTGGATCAAACGGGGGCTAGGATTATTAATAATAATGTACGAAATTACGAATGTAACTGGTGTCACATGACTGTGGCACTAACAACAATGTACCACAGTGGACATTCACAGACCCCTGAAATTCAGAGTTGAGACAAGGTACCCGGGAGGAGTCAGCGTCACTGCAGCATAACATCAGGAAAAAGGGTATAATAACACTTAAGTCAAATCCTAGTAACACTCTTGTCATGTACGTTCGGCTACTTGACATTTATCAGGGGTATTAAACATCGGAGTTTTTTTGTTTTACCTGTTAAATGCCAGGTGGCCGGAAAATTGTGAAGAAATAATGTTATTATTTGTTGTAAAAAACTTCTCCCTTAAAGATTTCACTCGATATTTGTAAGAAAACTGTTTTGAGAAAATAATACCTAAACAGAAAGATGTTAAAAGGTCATTGGCCTGATGATTTTTCAACTTGTCCTCACGTTATCTATATGTATCTCATCATTGAGAAATCAGGTCAGAATTAAAGATCGCATGCGATTATTTGTTCCGATTCTTGTTAAACAATAAACGTTAATTAGAGAAGGAGAATAGAATGCAACCACCAGCATAGGTATCAATAAGTTATTTATAAACATGTATAAATCTTGAAATCTTTTATAGACAAACATAATTCATTGTTTCTTCATATAAATTTATACATGTTGTTGGAAAATATCTACTCATTTTGTCCATTTTATTAGTGAAATCGCTAGAATTATTTACTATGTACCTTTGTATATAAGTTTTCATTCTATCTTGAGTATTTGTATGACGATTACAATTTTATGTTTGTAGTCATTATTATACAGAGAGATGAATTTGTATAAGTATTCATTTACTTGATTTCAAATCTCTAATGTAATATTTAATTATGTAATTTAATATTGTTAGGTATATTCTTATGAAATAAATGTTTAAACTAAAACCTGGCATGACTGCTTGGTTGTTGCGAAGGTCGCTGACTTAGGTGAGATTCCCCACAGAAGGCGATGGGTCAAAAACGCAGATGTGATTATAATTAGTGGTTACGATGTTTGTAGGACAATTACCGAAGTTATTCTATATTTTTAGATACATTCTATGTATTGTAATATATTTACAGCAATGAATGTCTTTAATTTGAATGACATTTATACATGATAATCCGACTTCCTTTTTATTTTCACTTTTATTATTATTAATTCTTTTTATAACTATATATGATTTCATTTTGTTTATTGATCAAAATTTGAATCGTAAAAATTTGCTATGCTCTTGCTTTGAGAAATGTCACATTCTAATCAGTAAAAAAACCCATACAAGATGGCGTTTAGTGAAAAAGAAAAAAAGTAAATAAACCCTCAAAGAACAAATACATAAATAAATAAATAGATAAATAAATAAATTAAAATGAATGAATAAATAAATAAATAAATAAATATAAAAAAATACACAAAGAAAACTAAATAAATACATAAATAAATAATAATAGTAATGATAAATAAAAAATAGATAAATAAATAAAGAACAAAAAGAAAACAGAACAAAACTCCTATAATGTATTCAAGCCGATGTGGCCTAGTGGATATGGTGCGCAGCTCGTGATCGAGAAATATCGGGTTAGACTCCCACCCTATTCAAAAATAATTCTCCATACGGAGAACATGGATCAACAGGCTTCTCAAGACGAGAGGTCATAAATTTTTTTTACACATAAAACATTTATAGAATAGTATGCTGCTATCAAATATATGTAAGGCGACACCAACATATGTAAACCGAGTTCTGCTCGTCTGTAAGCGAGCTCAGATCATAGATCAATAGGAGTCCCGAAAAGAACATCCGCTTTGAATCAAATAAGAAAAATAATGCAATGAATAGTCTAAATATTTGATGGAAAACGAATTATGTAATTCTTTCTGATGTCGAGTGAATAATTTTGAAGTGCTTGCCAGTCACTTGTTTCTGGTAACCGGTACATATTCTTAGTAACCAGTGTTTTAAACTACTTGATAGTTTTCGGATTCCTTTATACTGATTATTAATTCAGAATTCCTAGTATATATTATTGATTCCTAGATAGCTTTTCCTAGTTCTAATTCTTGTTTATTAATTCCTAGAATACTTATTCAAAGATTCGAACATGGAAATTATTTTTACCGATACACCCTTTCACCGTTACAGCGGGATTAACATTTTGGTTGACAAATAATAACGTTTCCCGTAAAATTTGTAACATCATAATAAGTAATCGATTGTCTCTGTCGTCATTTTGCGGGAACAGTTATCATTTTGCCAACCAAAATCTTAGTCCCGCAGTAACAGTGAAAGGGTTTGTTGATTATTGTGGTTATGTTTGAAATATACATTTGATTTATGAGAAATTGGAGAGGATAAAGATCATCTGAAAATCACGATAGATGATATTTCACTCAATTTTCTCACTGTCAGTTTTGATAATGGTAGTGAATACATAACTCAATTTTTGTGAAAATGTGTAGAAATAAAATGTGAAAATATATAGAAAAAAACCAATCAAGAACTATTTACTGGGAATGGTAAATGGGGAACGATTACTATTAATTAGTAACCAGAAGGTAGTAACTAAAAGCCAAAAGTTGAAGCTTAGTCTACAGATGTCTCTTTGAAAGTATCACCTTGCCTTCTACCGATTTACATGGCAGTACACCTAAGTTACGGTTGCATTCTATTTTAATGTGCATTGAAGCACTTCAATAAATGTTTTACCAACGATTTAAACATTCCAAACAATTATAGAATATCTTATCATAGGACAAAAAATAATCTAATGAAATGTCTTAAAAGTATTAGTGATAATTTTGCTTATGATTCAATAAAGCAAGAAAAATATATATGGTATTATAGTCATAGCTTACTAATTTTGTCTTTTGTGCTATAGTCATGTGACACCAGTTACATTTGTATTTTACTTTCACTTTTAACTACATACATGTACGTCTGAAATAATATTAAATATTAATAATTCAAAGATAATATTTAATGAAGGTAATGCATGGGTAACAATGGCATTTTATATCAATTCTCAAATCTAGGCTTACAGACAATACATATTACATATAATCGAAAATGTAATTCTTTTTTATTTTAAATTTACAGATGTAAACTGTGAGATAAGTGTCAAATTACCATATTTTACGTTTAATGACCTGCTTATATTGCCATATTTATCTTACCTTGTCCAGAGTATGTTGCAAGTGAAAAAGAGCACAGTTCCAGTGGGAAATGGGAAGAATTAATTGGTGCTTAGACTTATATACAAAGTATGAAATAAGGAGGTAACATTTGTCGGAAATGGTTAATCAATTTAAAATTAACATACAACACATTACCTTATTTTACCTAATACTGAAGTGGAAAATAGGAAACCAATATCTAATACCTGCATCTATATCAGTCCTATTTCAAACTACATCTTGGAACTCTGTAAGCTAGTCTCGTAATCGAAGTGTTTAAGAAGAGAAAACAGAAGACATCTGATAAAGCTGTTTGACACAAATCACCAAGGACCTGCACACAGAAAATGACAATAGCATAATATACACGGAACGACATTACAAAAATATTCGATTGTGCTGCGGTTACGATACCGACTTAGGACGGTCAATTGAAGCTACAAACTTCACTCAATTTGTATGGTTAACCGGTTTACGGGGCCCATCTTCCCATTCACCGCAAAAGCAGCACAATCAAAGGACACATATTTAAAAATTTATAAATAATCCGCCATATAGAGAACAACGATCAACAGGTTTTTGAAGGAGAGAGGTCATAAAAATTTATCACACACGAAACAATTATAGAATAATATGTTGCTATCAAAAATATGTAAGAAGATATCAACATAGGTAAACCGTGCTCTGCCCGTCTGAAAGCCAGCTCAAATCCTTGATCAATAGGAGTCCCAACTAACAGTCAGAGGGGACAAGGATCAGGACCTTGTATCCTCTGAAAAGGTTTGGACAAGGCCCGTCATAGAATCCCCACCGCTCTGTTAGTCAGCGTGCAACGCTCAAGTAAACGTCTGCATTGGGTTGTCGAGGGACCCAATACAAGATCTATGGTCTTCGCGATGATCTCGGGGTCATACTGTCGATGTCGAAGGCGTTTAATAATTTTAGAACCAGCCAATATGAAATTATCAGAACCTTTGACCCTCCTTAGTTTGTACACTAGATCACCGTAGAAATTGGGATGGGAAATTCCTCTGGATGCATAATGTTGAAAAGTAATATTTCCGAATTTAGATAATACGAGGGGTGTTCCGAAATTATTGTTACTTGCCCAATATCTCGTGGAAATAGTGCTAAATGAGCTTAAAACTACCTCATGGCGATAGCGTGATATCTGAAGCGTGGTATAGGTAAATTTCTCGCTCACAATTACACTGACCTTGGTGCTGTGTACATTGTTTTGTAGCGTACTCGTTACACTCTATATAAATATGGTTGGCAAGAGAGCTGAAAACGTAATTGAAATTAGGGCCTATATCAAAGGTAGGTCTCTACTTGGCTTAAAGGCGGTAGATATTCATCGTGAGGTGTGTGATATTTATGGGAAGGGTCAAATGTCATATATGACTATTTGTAGGTGGGTTGCTCGATTTAAGTCGGGACACCAGCAGCTGAAAGATGCTGCTCACACAGGTCGCCCTGCAACAACAACAACAAAGCATAACATTGAACGAATTCGGCAAATCCTTGAAAAAGATGCAAGGTACACTGTTAGGCAGTTAGCTAAAATGACAGGCTTGTCTTTAGCACGTATTCACTGTATTTTAAAGAAACATCTTAAGCTGGGCAAGATCAATGCCAGGTGGATACCCCATTTACTAACTGACGACCAAAAAAGGTCCCGGGTTGACAAGGCCAAATTCTTATTGAAGAAATACCCAAAATACAGCAAAAAGGCTTTTGATAATTTGGTCACAGGTGATGAAACATGGGTGTATTTTTTCGAGCCCAAAAGAAAATGCTCTAATTGAATCTGGGCAAACAAAAACGCCAGGCGCCCTAGCATTGCTAAAAGAATACGCACCGTGAGGAAGGTTTTGTATGTCATATTCTTTGATAACAAGGGTCCAATCATGCAAATCCCTGTTCCGAAAGGCAAAACTGCCACAGCAAAGTATTATAGAGACGTTGTACTTCGAAAACTGAAGAAAGTCTACAAACGCCGCCGCCCACATACAGGTTTGAAGTACCTCAGGCACTTGCATGGCAATGCGCCAGCACACAAGGCGCGTATTGTAACGGAGGTTTTGAAGTCAGAAAAGGTCACTGTCCTCCCCCACCCTGCATTTTCACCAGACTTGGCCCCCTGTGACTTTTTCTTGTTCCCCAAACTAAAATTACACCTATCTGGAAAAAATATAAATCAAGAAATGCCCTTGGCTCTGTTATTCACCAGTATCTTATGAGTATACCAATTCAAGAGTACGAAAACTGTTTCCAAAAGTGGATTGATCGGTTGAAACGATGCATAAATGCAGAGGGGGAGTACTTCGAAGGACAGGGCAAAGTAAAATGATCACAATTACTTCTATCAAAAAGAAATCGCCAAAGTAACAATAATTTTGGAACATCCCCGTTTGACTGAATAAGATCTATAAAATTTACCAAAAGTTTTTCGAAGTTTATGATATCTATAACCCTGAGTAAGAAGTTTATGATATCTATAACCCTGAGTAAGAAGATTAAAAGGTTCAATTATCGCAGAATTAATGTTTTTGTTTTGTATCTAACTTATGTGCGAAAGAATAAGAAAAGAAATCCTGAAAGAAATGTTATCTTTAACAATGCTTCTTTCTTCCCCACCAGTAAAAGCGGAGGGGACCATGGATTTCTACTCCGTCTGTCTATCCATTCAACTGTCTCTCACGTTGGTTTTCCAGACTTATCTTAGCCATGTTTATAGAATCAAGCTAAAACTTGGTAAAAACCTTTGCTATGAGAAGTTTCAGATCAAGTTTGACTTTGATCATGGTTGACATACTTCTTTTTAAGAATTATTGCCCTTTGTTCAAAATCAATGTTCTGTACTTTACTTGTCCATGCTTACAGATATCAAGCTGAAACTTGGAAACAACCTTTCCCATCAGAGGTTACAGATCTAGATCGACTTTGGTCACGGATGAGGTACTTTTTCGATAGTTATTGCTCTTTGTTCAAAATCAGTTTCCCACACTTTTCTTGGTCGTGCTTACAGATATCAAGCTGAAATATGGTAGCAAGCTTCCCAATGCGAAGCTACTGATAGACACGTAATAAAACTCTTAGAATGCCTTTACCCTTCGCTGCCACTGACCTACTTTTATTGCTTTCGCAATACTCTCAAAATACTTGGTAATATATAACACGAAATATAGAAGTAGAATATAATATACTCACCATATCTACGGTACTGATGAACAAAATGAAGATATGAAAAGAAAAAAACCAAAAACAAATGTGGAAAGAATTCTAAAAGCTTTTGAGCCGAAATCAATGTAAAGATAAACATTTCTCCAGTATTATTATAGTGGAACGGAAGCCGGCGTGGCCTAGTGGTATCGCGCTGGACTCCCAATCGGGAGGCCGGGGTTCGAGTCCCGCTCTGATCATGCCGGTGTTCTGTATTTCGGATGAGACAGTAAAAACCGAGGCCCCGTGTCTTGGTATGCATGGTACGTTAAGGATCCCTCACTGCTTCGGGTGGGTCCGTTGCAAAGGTCAAAATTTGTATGCCCTGCATCAGGCAGATGCCGTCACCAGAAACGTGAAATATTCGTGGTGTGACGTTAAACAAAAATCAATCAATCAATCAATTGGACTGCGAGCTATGATAGTAAAATACATGTATGTTGCGGCCATAATTGTATCCTTTCATTGAAAATTGATACAGCTTATTTTTTCACAGTCCTATGGAACGCCATGATCTAGACATTTCTATCAAGGACATTACTATGTCGAGGTAATAAAGAACAAGATAGTGGCAAAACCGAAGATGTGTTTTTTTTTAAGTTCATATTGAGTGTGTTACAGTATACGTAAAAGATTGTCACCATCTGTAATAGGTTGAAATGTTTGGACAACATATCGGACAAAAAGTGAAATTTATAAAATACTGCGTCGATAATTGTTTTTACAAACTATAAGATTGGTATTTCTACTCATATAGTGCATCCATGTTTCAGTTAACAAATTACTATCGTCATCTTTACTCAAAACAACTTAAACTGCCCTTTCAGTATTTGTTTTTATCATGACTACAGGAACATTCAAAGTGAGAGTTTCGATCATTTTAATACAAATATATTGTGTTTGATTTATACACCTATTTAAAACTGATGTTTCTTAATTAGTCGCCTTCTAGAGAAGAATAAGCCAAACAAATAGATTTTGAAAAAAATCTAAACAAAACTACATTATGACTTCAGATATGTCTGTCACTTTGTTGGCATTTGTGTAATATGATAATGTAGGATTATTAATCTTTATTAATATCGTATATCATATAATAAGATTTGAAATGATGTTATACATTGACGTTATAGTCTTATAAGAAATGCTTACAACACAATAGGTCTCACCTCGGAATTTTTCAGTATTTCGGGGTTCACAACAGTTTCTTTTTGAAACTTACACGATTTTGTATCTGTCCTTGGGCTTTGAGAATGATTAACGGTTTGGTACTTCTTTGATGTTGATTCAATACATTCACGTATGCTGGTGTATATTCAATAGATCGAATAAGCATTTATATTGTGTTTTTAACTTCCATATCTCACAAATTTTAATTCAAGCGACAACACTTCCTCTTATTTTATTTCTCTATCTCTATTCCATAAACTATTCGTAATAAATGATGTTACAAATAGTCACTATAAATATATCTAAAATAATTTAATTAAATTTACTAAAGTCATGCAGTAAGATAATACAGAGATGAACTAATTTTCCCATATACAATGTTTGGAATCACTAAAAAAGAAAATGCTACATCATACAATTATATAGATTTTGAAGATGTGGGTTCAATACGAAATTTGATGTAGTAACAGCTAGAAAATAAGTTATTGAATACACATAGTCAGAAAGGATGGACTTCGTGCCGATTACATTTATTACATAATTACATAAACAATTCACACATAGTATAAAATTGCAGTATATTCCTATTATGATTTTTTCTTTAAATAATGGATAATACGAGAACAATTGCTGAAATAGATATATTTTTACCTCTCTTGTTCTTTTAACAAATAGCTATCTTTTTCGATTTATATATAGAATTATGACATCATCATGAATGACATCAAACTGAGGTTTTGTTAAGGTCCCGATAATCTCAAAATACCAGAATTATTTATTTGTCCGACTTTAGAAAGAATGTTTTCTTTGTTGCAGGACTTTTGCGACGGGTGTTGCATGCAACCATGGGGCGCTTACACCTCCCGGGCACCTGGTCTCACCTCGATTTTATTGTGTTAGCATTTGCCTGAATATGACACTGACCTCAGTGGTCACATCATTTCTGTTGGGGGATTTATTCATATATGAATAAGTACAAATATATAAATGAAGTATAGATAAATAAATATATAAAATTGAATATTTGTCGAATGGTTAAATCGTCGCTGTTTATGTTGTATATGGCATCTGTCTCACATGTATTTGAATAAAGTATTTAGAGTGATTTTTGGAGTAAATCACTAGCTATCCATATCTGTCACCGAATTTTTTTTCCCAAGATGGCCGATATCGTTACTAAAACTATTAAGAGAGAAGAATTGAAATGTAATACAAACATTTTGTTTGATTTCTTCTTTCAATGGCTTCCTCAGCTTGAGAAGTGTAACAGCTGATTTTTCTTACCTTAGTGACAAACGTGTATGTTGCAAGTTATAGTAATAACACCAGCCAAATGGGCGAATGTAATTGGTATTCAGTTATGGTAGTTTATATCTCCACTACTACTCATTGTATCATAAAGATGAAATATCTTGATAAAATTGAATAAATACATGGGAACCATACAACATAATAATCTCAAGAAAGTTATTATCTATACAAATATTCAGAGGTTCTCATGTGAATTTTCATTAAATATTATGTTTTATGAATTTTATTTTGTGTTTTTATCCTTTTGTCAAAACTATCACATGCTATTGAATGTGCATTATTTCTCGATATTTTTATGATATTTTACTGCTTTGAAATTGAATCATTACTTTCCTTCTTGAATAATGCTACGTCACACACTCACAGACGTCATACATGAAATGTCACGTAAAACGTTCCTACACGTGAATAATAACATCAAATAATGAGATATAATTGTCATAATCGATAACCTTCATATCATGTCATGATTAGAATTATAAATTTAGCATTTTAATTTTCATGTACATAGAGCGCATGCACATTTTTATTTCTATTTGTTACAGACAGCAAATTTGCATATATGATTTTAAGTTGAAAATTATAAGTTGAAGAACAAATAATTATCAGCTAGTAAATAAAAGAGATCTGGGATTAATGTTTTGTATATATGTTCCTTGTATCCTTTTACTGCACATTCAGGGATATTTTGAAGCAAACTTAAAAACAAACGTTTATTCTATACACTGTAGTAATTTATCGTGACGGGTTTTTTGTACCTGATCACCTATACTATGTATGTAATGTTTTCAGTAAGTTAAGTACTTTACAAATGACGCGAGTGAGCATAAATTGTATTTTCATGTAAATGATTTTTTCTAAAAGGTCTTTATCAAACTCATGATTCTACAGAAAATCAAGATGATGACGATTTAAAAGTGTGATGACATATTATTTTCAAATTAAAGTTTAAGAAAGCCGAATTTTTAATGATCATTAAAAGGTGATTTGTCCTTTCCTCTTTCATATGTTTGGAATTATTTATAAATCATATATTTGTGGTCTGATTTCACACAATTTATGGCATACATTATGACCGCCTCTTTCTCACTTGAGAGAAGATTACAAAGCTCGTGCTTGAGGTATTATTGCTAAATGTTCAATGAAATTTCGATTAGTTACACAGAACGACAAACTACAAAAGAAACAATAGAAATATTTCGGTATATAATTGAACCTTCCTTACAACATGCCGTGCAATCTACATGCGTAGGTCGTAGGGGCTTTGACGCGGAAACTTCAAAGACATACGTAAGTTACATTCAGTTTTTTGTATAAATATAATCTGTTCATAATTTTCTTGCTGTTTCATTTGAGTCAATAAGAGTAATTCAATAAAATTGGGAGAAGTGTGTTTCAGTTTTTTATCATTATATATGTATATAAAGGAACATATGAACTGTATTAATATTTGAAAGGAAATTAAGAAATGCATAACGTTCATTTGTATACCTGAATGCCTTTTTCTTTCTTCGATCTGCAAATAATTTTGAAATAATTGCTTCTTCATTGTTTTACGTATTCTCGGTTTTAGAAGAAATGCAGGAACAAAATAACAAGTCTCATTAAATTCGAATAAAGTACAAAATTCAGTTCTACAATTCCCTATCAACGGGCTTAAGTCATGTATTACTGTTCACTAGGGTGATGAAAACTCTCTCATGACATTTGATTCCTCTGCTACCTCTCCAGAAGTTCCTCTTTGCAATCATATGATTATGTATAAAAGTTACTCAATTATTCCAAATATTGGTAAATACATTAATTTTATTATCTTATGCTTTATTTTAGAGTGCATATGTACTCCACAAAATCTTGATATTTTAAGTTGATACTTAGAAGAATTATTTACTATAGCCTATTCGTTTTTCAGCAATTGAGAGTCGCAGGCCAGTAAAAATACACAATACATATTATTGAAATTCTTTATGCTTTTATACATTGTGTTCGGTAACTTTCACGTCTATGATGTCTGTGTATGTGTGTGTTTTTCATAGAATGCACAAATTATCAAAGTGTATGAAGTAAAAAAATGCCTCTACGTTGTAGGAAATTTGTAAATATGAAGAGAATGGCATTAACCGTAAGTGTATTTGTCCTGCTCGCTGTCATTGAATCCGTTGTTTGTCACCCTCATACATGTATGTGCCAACTCCATGAACCACGTGAGCAGTATAGTCATCCACAAGTATTATTCAATCAAGCAGATTTCTGTGAGTACTAAGGGGTATAAGAAAACTAGTAGATTACACTTGATAGAAAGAGTGAAATAAAACATTCAGATAACATGCCTGTTAAATTCAATTCATGCTATTTAAAAAAACCAACACATCGATTTTACTAGCTTTATCTTTTATGCCACTTCACCATTTCTCATAAAGTATGAGGGGTTGTTTTGTTTGTTTGTTTGTTTTTCTTTTGTTTTTGATTTGCTTTTGCAATCGCCTATAGTTAATGAAGGCATGGACATATTCTGGTAACTTAAGTCAAATAATGGATAAGAGTTTTATTCATTATTAAATGTCTTTTACGTGTCAAGATTCGCACAACGTCCTCGCTGTGTTGTTTATCATTAATTCTTAATGTTTATCAATTGATTTCGTTATGATTCTAGTTTTTACAGAATGATTATGAAAATGATAATAAATAAACAATTAAAAGAAACCGATACGGTTACAAATGTAAAATTTGATAAGGAAATTAAAATAACAAAGAACGATAATTCAATAGGGGGAAGAATAATCATATTACCATATGATATTCTTATAAGGAATACAAACAATCCTTAATTTTCTGGTGGTTAAATTTCTATCAAACTTGTGAGTACATTGATTGAAAAATGTTGTTCCTACATGAATTAAATATTTTGTCGTTTTCTGTTCTTTCCTTCCTCTTTTTGTCTCCTTCAGAATGATTCACATTATTGTTAGACATTATATCTTATTCCCTGCTAACGTAGAATCGAATAACGATTTTCAAACACCATTACACACACATCTCGTTTTTATTTCATGATAGATTGAATTTTCACTGATTCATACCTAACATATTTAATTTGTGCTAAAGTTCATATATAACCCTTTGTATCGTAGGCGTAATCTGATATAAGTTAATACAAATTCTCATATTTGGTCACGCAATACTATAAGTTATAGTACATCTTTTCGTAGAAACATATCGAAAGTGGTATATATAATATAATGAATCAGCGAAAGAGTGCAGCGATTGGAACTATTAAAATGTGAGACTTTATCCATCTCCCCCAAAATCATTATGCACATCTAATAGAGGACATGACCCAGTATTTACTTGATATTATCATTAAAACGATGATTCAATCTGATAAAGAACTTTCCTGTAGAACAATGGAATATGTTAAGGTATTTTGTTTTCCTTCATTAGCCATTAAAGCAAAAATCACAAAAGTTTTCCGCACACGATATCCATGGGAATGGTTCCGATTAAAGAAATACCAGTGGGCAAACAAAGAAGAGGATTTACGCTGTCTCCGAGATAGAATCTATGAAGTAGAAGTCATACAAGTTTACAAGGTATTGCTCTTATGACGGTCTAAATTAAGATATTAACTTCCGTCCGAATGGTAATACTTATTACGGAATAAAGTTCAGATGAATTATATTTTGATGTAATCCCTGTCGTGAAATGGTTATTGATTCTGAACGAATTTTAAGAAAAATTAACGTTAATCGTAGTCATAAAAATAAGGATTTATCGAACAAGTTCAATTATGTCAAGATTTTTCCCCTTCACGTTTTGAAAAATTGGCGAACATCATTTTATCATTTTACTGTTTAAGCTGATAAAAACTTACCATAGTGTATCATTCATATTAGTATACATTGTTTCATTTTAATCTTATCTCCGGCCAATTGCTTTTAAACACTCGTGGATAGAATGGCCGTATTATGTAATGGCGCTGCTGTCCGTCTTGAGTCAAGTTTTCCGGTATTTCACTCAGTAATGGATGCAGATACAGTGTTGAAATTTGGTCACAATGTTTATCTAAAAAGCGAGTTTAGAGTTTATATTTTAACAAGACTGGTGCATTGGGCCTACTTTATGACTTAGAGTAAGTCAAACAGTTTTCTGTACTTTTATCTTTATGGTTCCAGATATTGTCTAGAAATTTACTCACAAACCTCCTTTCAGAAAAATACTAATTCAATTTCACCTTTGTACCGAGACCTACTCATTGAAATAAAGGTTGGTCGAACAGTTTTCAGATTTACCTTTGGCTACAGATGTTGCCCAAAAATGAAAACCTTCTTCTCAAAATAAAATAACTTCAGTTCACATGTCAGTTGGAGTGGTGCGCCGCGACCTGTGGTAAGGCTAAAAGTACATGTACGTCAAACAATATTTTTTTTCATAATTGATACAGGTATCGCGATGAAAATTAATCACAACCTTCCTCTCAGAAAAATAAACTTTCAGTTTAAATTTCAGGTTGATTTATGTATCATGAATTTCAATGCATTCTGTTTGTAACACGCATTCTGATTGTTGAAACGTTTAAAAAACTGCGAGGGAATTAACGTTTCACTGCAGTTTTCGCTATGGTGTCACACGCCCGTTGGCAACGTCATTGACGATGTAGTTCAACGCTAACATTTATAAGATTTTTTCAAGGTCAAAACCTTAAAATAGGGTTACCATTCTAGTGTTTAAAAAATGATAGACTCTCGCCTCGCAGTAAAACTCAATTTCTGACAAGGGTTTCGCCGATACTCTGTCAGTTATTTTTAAGAAACTAGCATAGTAACTTCTAAGTACTTGTACTTTATAGTTAAAAATAGGTTTTCCGGATTATCTCTCATTATGAATACGGGTATAAAATAATAACAAAATATTATTTGCGCTGGGTCATATTACCGGCAGTAATGGATTTCACATAGATGTCTTCCTTGTATTTGTTTCCACTTGGTGAAGGCAAAACTGTCGAAACTTCGAGGACTCATTACATGATACGGTTATAATTCTGAAATTAAATCACAACTTTATTTTCAGAGAAATACACTTTATATTAAAATGTCATTTTGATTGGAGCACTGTAACCTACCTAGGCTAAAATTAAGTCAAACTGTTTTCCGGGGGTTTTTTCCGTTATGATTGATTGACTGATTTTTGTTGAACGTCACACCGCCAATATTTCACGTATATGGTGACGGCATCTGCCTGCTGCGGGGCATACAAATTTTGACCTTTGCAACGGACCCACACGAAGCAGTGAGTGATCTTTTACGTGCCATGCATATCACGACACGGGGCCTCGGTTTTTACTGTCTCGTCCGAAAGACACCGGCACGGCCAGAGCGGGACTAGAACCCCGGCCTACCGATCAGGAGTCCAGCGCGATACCACTAGGCTACGCCGGCTTTTTTCCGTTATGAACGTTGTAGCCTAATTCGACAAGAGCTATTGCTATATGTAGAAATTAGCGACGTACGTATAATGCAATACAGACATATGCAATGAGAAGATAGAAGACGTTTGGCCAAGTTGTATGATACTAATTACCAAAGACATCACATAAAACACGAGAATAGTAAAAATAGTAACAAATTTGAGTTATTTCCCGTAGTGCGCCACTACGCCATTGGAAGCACTTCCGGTGAAATTGTCCGTTTCAAATAAGCTTTCCAGATAATTTGTGGATATATAAAGATGAGTTCTGTGTAGAATGATTAATTTTGTATCGTGTATACCGTTTTATAAGCATTTTACATCCCAACTGGTTTCCATAATGGATATTGAGGATCAAACCGAATCCATTGACGTTTCTTATACAAAGAAACTAGAAGCTCTGAAAATATTTCGTGTAAAGAAGGGACTGAGTAAGGAGGGAACAAATGCATAGTGGTTACAAGCAAAATAATCCGATCCTGTAAAATCTTTTCACAGGTCGAGGCGGTAAACACAATTGAATATGGAAAACGTAAATTACGGCTCCTCAGAGCATATTGATCTTCCTTACAATTTCAGGAAATCGTCCAGTTTTAATAATTTCAGAACTTTAATTGCAAACACAGCCTGTGCAAATAATAACACCGCTGCTGCATACCTAATAAGGTATTTGCATTCCTGTTTGTTGTGTATACTTGTAAGGATTAATGTAATACATTGCAATGTAGTAACGGGATATCAAAATGATGTTTTAATATGGATAAAGATGTCATATAGACAATAAAATACGTCTGTATTATACACTGAAACATTGAATTATGATAATAGAATCTTCAAAGTCCTCCAAAGGAGAAGTCCAATATATAAAACACAAACACTCAATAAGCAAATGGTTTATTATTATTATTATTATTATTATTATTGTTGTTGTTGTTGTTATTATTATTATTATAATTATTATTATTATTATTATTATTATTATTATTATTATTATTATTATTGTTGTTGTTGTTGTTATTATTATTTTTTTAATTATTATTATTATTATTATTAAATATGGATTTCACATAGTTCTGAAACAAAATCATTTTTCTACACCAGATGCTGAAAATTTCTGTACCTGAGTGTTTGTGTTTTATCAATTGTAAACTATGCCATACAGAACCATTATTTACTACCTCTGAGAGTGTTACCTATCAACAATGGGCTTTGAATATAATTAGAAAAAATGTTCATCATACGCATTAGTAATCTCACAAACCAAGATTGATGCCACTGCATCAGAAAAAAATCAGAACTAAACTTGTACTTTCTTTGAGTTAACATAGTAAATACTTATTGCAAAAATCAGCCATCATTTAAGCTTACTTACAATTTAAATGAAAGACCCAGATATGTATATTGGCTGCAAACATGTGTTTAAAAATGATTAATGCGATTCGTTGAAAGTACTTTCTGTCGGACAACTGAGGTGGACTGTAGGGTATTAAAATTAGAAGTTTACTTTCCAGGCATTTGCTTAAATGTATAATTACCATGATTATATGCAGGATCAAGTTGAAGCAATTGTATATTTTTAAGCAGTTGATTGGCAAAACCTAGCATTGTTCCTTATCTTCCCGTTATATGCCTCCTATGCCGAGAGATGTCATACTCTTTCATTTTTCAACCGTATCCCCTCACCCCAGCCCAGCCTGTCAAGTTTCACAAGTTTCTATGAGACGAAAAATATATAGAATATTAAAAAAAAAAAGCAGTGTTGTTTCACCCACATCTCACTTAGACTGTACATGTATGTCTTGTTCTGTAGTTTTATGCTAGTAACTGCTTGTTAAATGATCAGCTTTTCTGAAATGCCCTTACTCTGAAGTGATAACTATATTCGGGAACCGGTAATTTTTTAATGGCATTAAGGTTTTAATGACAGTGCAGTGGGTTATTCAGGATACATGCATAAGCATTGCTTTTGTTAATTCTATATTTATGAATGATAAATTTTGCATCCGTTATTTTCATATTCTACATTGTGTTTATGAATATGTGACATATGGTAATGAATTACAGCATTTTCATATCACATGTTTTGATTGAAAATTATCATTCTTATCGTTAAATGTACAATAAAGTATTTAAATGTATATTGCTGCCACATAGGGTAAAGATTTCCATCCAGGCTGCGTAAAGCGAATTCGGTCCTATGGTACCGTGGGATGTCCTGAAAAGTGTGGATTGACTAATCTTACCCGATACGAAACCTATTTACTTAGTGGTATGTACAACCATGAATGTAAATTCCGTTTCAGGGTTTCTATCCTCTAGTGTCACTTTGAAAATTGTTTTAATGTATGAATATTATAAGCAAAAGACTTTATTTGATTACTTTTGTGTTTGGCATGCAGTAAACGATACGGGTTCGATTCCCTGATGCACCACTCTATGTAGCAATTAGTTAGTCCTCTATATTGCAGTATAACAGAAAATTGTTGAATGCGACATGAACATCTATTAAAGGAACCATTAGGGCATCTGACTCAGTTGTATGACAAACTTCATCACAGACAAAAAAGCAAAAATATACAACCAAAGATTTTATTATTGATTTTATAATACAACAACAACAAATATTATTGTTTGTATTATTATGATTATTGTTGTTGTAGTTCTGGTTGTTCTTGTTATGATCAGTATTACCATTATTATGATGTAGGCCTCTTTAACAACTTACATTTTCTCTGTAAATGTCCATATTATTCATTTCACAATCCAGGGAACATTAAGGAAAACAATTACTACATCGACATTTGCGGTCTCAACATGCGCTGGAGTGACGTCACACCGCATCAGAAAAATTCATTAAAAGGATTGTATGCTGGAAGTAAAGACTGCGCGGTAAGTCTAAATGTAGTATGTGTATATACAGTGTAGAAAGAACAAATCAGATAGGAGGAATCATTAGGTGAAGGAGTTCGAAATGAAAATGTATACATCACGGGGGTTTCTTCATAATGTATATTTCTTTTTTCTATGAATCTCAATACTTCCTTATCTAGAAATCAAAGTACTAGAAAGAAAAAACCAAAGTGGAGAATATTCTGATTATAGAAGATTGAAAACTACAACACATATTGTAGTTTTTTATGTAAATGAATGTAAGTGTGTTGCTGAGTGTTTTGCTCACTGGGTAATTGTTACCTGACTTTGACAATGTATCACATATGAATTGCGAAAACAAAAATTAAACGTGCGTCAGCATTACGCTAGGCGAAGGGCAAGGACAGACGATATACAGGTAGAGGCTCTTAACTTAGAGAATGAATCCAATTCATTTATGGTTTGCTTAGATAAAAAATTTAGAAAGATACAACGCATTTTACATACTGAGTCTCTTTTAAATATTGTCTATGTGAATAGAGAGGTTTCATTTCTCAGGGACCTGTATCATAAAAGTACGAATAACGGTTACATAAAAGAAATATTACTTTAACAAATTAAAGATCGAATTAGAGTTAGATTCGGCGTCTACAAATGCACAAGTAATTGACAAATATTTACATGTATCTTTTCTAAGGTTGGTACTGGCATAGGTGAATAAAATTTATCCTTGTATTTCTTACTATTGCATTTCGAAAGCAATGTGGCCAATTTTAACTTAAATGCAAAAAATCCCTTAAATCAACGTAATATTGTTAACTCATGTAAGAGCTCCATAAAGTCAGAAAAATATCCATCAAAACCTCAATACTTTTGAAAAGTACTATAACATAGTTTTCTATTGAAGTGGTGGTATTGTTAAAGTAAGTAAAAATGAATTTGAAAATTACTTTATGAACATTTAAATTCTGATGTTACAATGAATATAATTTTATTAAGTCATTTTCGACACTTTTTCATCAAAAAGTGCGGGACTGACTTTCCGAAACTGTTCTTTCACTACCAGAAATGTCGAATACATATTCCAATAGATCTTTAACCATGATAAAACTTATTTTGTTATAAGATACTGCTAGCAAGCGGGAGATGATACTCTCCCCGGTCATTTGATAACACTCGTGTTTGGCTGCTAACATATAACGCTGTGAGTTATTTTCTGTTTACATTTTTGTTGATGCATGTCCTACTGCGTTGCTTTTATTCATTACATCTTCATACGTTTTGGCTCGAATCATTGATGACGGTTTGTTACTGAAGCCATATCTATCGCCGTACGAATTCTAACCAGTTTTTATATAATGCGCTGTAATTCTGATGTTTCATTACATGTAAATGTTTAACACTAAATACATGCATTTTGGATTACACACACTTTATGAAATTTCATCTAATATTCTATTTCAGACGAAATGTATCTTCAGCACCTCATGCAGTGTAGACTGTTATTACAAATATGCTACCTGTACACGACAAGGATATGACAAATACGGACACTGTATCTGTGGTTGGAAGAAAGGAATATCATTTCCAAAATGTGCTGCTGGAAAGCTACTATCATAAACATTACTTCATACTCAGCTTGGTAATTACCGTACAAAAATGTTAAAGAAATGTTAACGATTTAATAAACAACAAATCGAATAAAATTTGTTCTAACATATTTACTTCATACTCAAATCAAACATCTGTCATTACTAATACTACAGAATAAAGCAGCTTGGTAATTACCGTACAAAAATGTTAAAGAAATGTTAACGATTTAATAAACAACAAATCGAATAAAATTTGTTCTAAGATATCTATTCAAGGTATTCAAAGCTAAACAGGTTAAAAATCATAATTAACAAGCCCCTTAGACAATACTCCCATTCCAAATTTGTGTCTCAGTACACTCCAGAGTCAACAAGTGTCTCAAGTTGAGAAATCATGGAAATGTATCAACACGTATAGTAATGCAACCCCCCCCCCAAAAAAAGAAGAAAAAATAAAAGAAAAAACTCCTGGTATCAAAAAGATAAAAGTGACATCAAAATGAGGAAACAGTGCTCTGTCAGTCTGGAAGGGAGCTCAGAACCTTAATTTTTAGGAGTTCCGTTTAACAGTCAGAGGGGACGAGTTTCAGGACCATGTCTCCTCTCAAGGAGGTTTCAACAAGGCCCGTCTTTTACCTCCCACCGCGATGTGAGTCAGCGTACAACATTAAGGTAAAAGTCTATATAAGGCTGTAGCAAGGCCCAATACCAGATTTATAGTCTTTATGATGATCTCCGGGTCATATTGTCAATTACGAAGGCGTTTAATTATTTTACAACCCGACGGAAGAAGTTGTCGGAACCTTTGACTCTCCTAAGTTTGTATACAAGATCACCGTAGAAAATTGGGATGGGAAATTTCATTGGATACATATTGTTAAAAAGTGATATTTCCGAATTTAGATAAAAAGAGAAAACATAAGATATTTGACAAAGCTGTATGTCACACATCACCAAGGACATGCACACAAAACATGATAATAGTAAACTATACACGGAAAAACGACATTACAAATATATTCGATTGTACTGCGGTTACGAAGAATTTGCCAAATGTATGGTAGTATTTTTGTGTATGAAGTACGTAATGTAATTGATTTTGATTCAAAACATGTCCATTTTGAAAGATACAATATTATCATGTTGTTTTCACTCTCTTCTAACATCACTTGAAAACTCCCAGCTGTTTTTGACTTGCAAACATATCTGAAAGGAAACGAATGGACCTTGCTAAATGATCATTGCTAGAAATATGAGCTCAGTGCTCACTGTCTCTCGCCCCGAATGTTTATGTTGCTTTTCACACAAAGGTACAACATATGAAATTCCGATTGAGTATCCTGAAGCAGACATCACATCATGGTTGTTCTGTAACTTACAAACTTCTGAGGTTGAATTATATTTCTTATATGTAATTCTAACATCGATTGGACTCAATCATGTAAGTATACCTTTGGCTTGGCATGGTGACATGGATTTCATTTATAATAAATACCGTTTTTTTATAATAATTCGTATCTAATATCACTAGGTCCATTATGTTAACCTGAAATCTTCCAAATATTTTGATCTTGAGTGCTCAGATGCGATTTGTCGCGACCACAGAATAAATCTGTTCATGTAGACAGTTAAAATATAAGATAATAGCTCATTAACAAAACATTAAAAATACAATAAGAAATGCAGCTTATCAGCTTAAACTTGGCACGTAAGCTCATACATGTAATACAGAAAAATGACGACAAGAAATACCTCATGGGACATGGAACAAAGTTTACGGTAATCATTAATAATTCCTATAAAATATTCACCTATAACTGAAATTCATCCCTATACCGATCACATCATATAAACTACAGTACATGTACCTACATGTATGTAATGGCAAAGTTCTTGGGGTAGATTTACGAAAGTGGGAATTCAATAGAGGGCATAAAGACTTAGCAGTATGAAAAAGGCGTCGCAGAGAGAGAGAGAGAGAGAGAGAGAGAGAGAGAGAGAGAGAGAGAGAGAGAGAGAGCACCCAATAAAGATATAGAAGACATCACAAATAAATAATTCAACTGTAATGCAGCTAATGCATCAACTTAGAACGGTCAATTGTAATAACGCTAGTTACTCAATTAATGTTGGTAACCGGTTTACGGGCCCACCATACCACAAGGGCAGAAAATTAAAGGACATGCATTTAAGAATATATAAATGACTTTCTATATACAGACCAACAGACTACATAATTTAAGAGGTCTTAAAAATATACACAAAACATTTGTAATGGGTAAAAAGTTTCTGTTTAAAATAAAATACCTGACGTCAATTTGAACCTATCGTGCTCTACTCCTCTAAGATCGAGCTGTGGTCCTTGTTTCATCGGAGTTCATATGATGGGAGTTTAGGATCATCACCATCTAACCTCAAAACCTAGCAATAGGAAATCCGAAGTCTTTTCGTCTACCGTAAATACTAAGGTGTATATAGTTGTTATTATTATTTTTCATAAATCTTGCTACTGAGGTCCAAAAAGTTAATTCTTTATAAATTTTGTTGGATGTGTTGGTTGAAGTTCCGAAGGATAAATATCTGTGATATATTTTTAAACTCAGGGTTATCAATGGTAAGTATATCATCCAGATATTTAGATTTGTTGTTAAACTTATCAATAAATTAAAAAAAAAATCCATTTTTTACGTTGAATTACATTATTTAAAAAAAAGGATTTTCTTGATGAGATTAACTTATAAAATGTCACAAAAGGCATTGTCATAGAGGCAAGCAGAAGATAGCTATTTAAAATGTTTTCAACTAGAGTCTCGGTTTGCGTGAGACAGATTTAAGAATTCTTAAGTTTCCTTGTTTAGGAGTAAACAACGAAGAAGTAACCAGTAACCATATCTCGTAGTCCATGGAATAAAACGACAATATCGTGTAGAGTGTCATATTCAGACGAGTTCGAACCCCAATTAAATCGAGGCGAGACCAGGTGACCGGGAAGAGTAAGCGTACCATGGTTGCATGAAACACCCGTCGCTTAAATCCTGCAACAAATTTTTAAGTCCAAGAAGTAAATACATAAATATATACATATGAGCACTTGAAGGAAAGAAAATCACTAGGTCAAATTCAACGAACAAGCGGACAAAATTTGAGAAAAAAATATTCTTGTTAAGTGCTATGCTACTTATATACAAGAAGTTTTAACCAAAATATTAATCTTATAATATCCCGTTTGAATACAAATTAAACATACATTTTTAAATCTTTGTACATTTCATTGTTAAATATTCTTTGAAAAACAGATACCTCTGTAATGACCCGAAACATATACTTAAGATTTTCTGTTACAAAATTTAAATTATTCTAAAAACTAATGAGTATCTCCCTCCTCTAAAGATTTGTCCTTTAATGTGTTCTTTTGGCTCATACGTTTTCATCAATTTGAAAATCAGTTTGCTCTTCAAATATATGTAACTATTTTAGATTTCCACAATTTAAGCCCTGAATATCACTGAAGGGACATAAGTTTTTCGAAATGCCCACATGGTGCACTTAATTATCACTAGATTAAATATTGATATTTATCATACAAAATAGGAAAATAACTGGTGTAACTTGACTGTACAATATACATATTTAGCTTTAGATATATATTTTTCTGTTCTTTTAATCACTTGATCGCCAAAATCTAACAAATAAATCAACGTATATATGTTTTGATATTTATCCAAATTATCATGTAGATTATAGACGCATGGCAAATCAGTAACTAAAGGCATTTTCATGCCTTTATTATTATCTGGAGCACTTCAATTTAAATCCTATCTTATGAATCTTGACGTTTGTATTGTACTATTGAATCTACAGAGTTATTTCTAATATATCATTTCCCGTAATTTTACACCAGTCTCCATAGAACTGATTGACGTCACAAAGGTTTGACATCAGATACCTGCTTATATGGGAAATAACTTTGTATAACGAAAAGACCCAATAATACAAAAGACAAAAAGGTTAAAAGAAGTTCATACGGTAAGAATTAGAATTTCCAGCTGTGTCACGCACGAAAAGAAAGCTAAATTTAATATTATTATTATTATCATTATTATTTTTGTTGTTGTTCGTCTTCTTCTTGTTATTACACTCACTATTGAAACTAAACTAAATTGGTGATGAAGGTATTTATAATGTATGTGCTCAGTACAAAATTGATGTATATTTAATTCATGATGGCGGAAAATAAGAGAAATGAAAATCAGACAAATCCTGTAAATATATGAGACCTACATTAACAAATAAAGCCAAAAGAAAGAGAAATTACGAATATTATGTAATATATGTGCTATATTAGTACAAAGAATCAAAAATAAATAAAAAGGACAGTTTATCCTTGAAAAAAGACCAGTCTGTTCAACTATGAAAAAAACATTTTTACCTTTATTTTAAACTCAAAAATAAAGCAATTCACATGACCATGTCAACTTTGATGTACGATATCGTTTTGAAGCTTGAAAATGTAAATTTACCAACAACATTTGCGGAAATGTTACTGTTGTTTAAGAAAAACGCCTTGAGTATATATGACGATTTCTACCTGATGAGTTGCATAGAAATACCTTTGCAAACAGATGTTAGTGATCACTATAAATTATCAGATAAAGAGTTAGTCAGTATTTAAACAAAATACTCTGTTAAAATCCCTCCTTCCTCTATGAAATTAAAACGTCAGATATTACTTCAATTACTTCTGATCTATATCGAAATAGAAAGAACAAGTGATCGTTATAATTTTCGAGGTTTTGCTTAAAGTAAGGATACAAAACGAGTGTAATAATTATCGATTGTACTATTTTTCTTCTAGTGTAACTGAAACCTCTCTATATCGTTTTGACTTTCAGTGCGTTCCAAGGTCCTTTGTCATACAGACCATTTTTCATCAGAAATGCTGAAAATACATAACACTAGTTTACAATATTATACAATACTTAACAATGAAGGCTTTCGCGTATGTAAATTACATTTCAGTTCAACTTTCCTTTATGTAATTATCGGAACAATTGTACCGTTGTATAGGGAGAAACGGTTGATAATGTAACAGAGTTTTACTGAATTTATGTTTTAATACACTGTAAATATACTTAATGTTTCTCTTTTCTACTGGTAAATGTCCGTAGGTGATAGGTACTAAAGATTTGATGTCTCTGCTGCATTTTCTTGTGTGCTAATTCATCACCATAGCAGACAATTTTTACCTAAAGTTTAAAGAGGAAAAACATTGCAAGATCCTGGGGATTCTATGCGGATATATGTGCATTAGTGGTCTTTCGTGCATTTGGAATTCTGGGCAATAGGGAGCTTAGTTTATCACCTCGACTGTAGAAGACAATATGATGATACAGTATTTGTGTAAGCTCAGCATGTACAAAAATTATACTATGTAATGTTTGAGTCTTAATGTTTTCTCTCTGGTTTTCTTGTATACCACTTATGAAAATAAGTAGAAAATTGGTGTTAAATTGCGGTATAAATGACAACAGTGCTTCTAGCTTATGGATTACCGATAATCTGAGTGGAAATATCCGAAAGGCGAAGAAGAGATTTTATATAACCAATAACAGAAATAATGAAAGTCTTTGGTAAAATTAAAGTGGTATGACATTGTAGCTACAAAATAGGACCTTTTTCATTTCTTTAATTGTTGTTTGTTTGGATGGATGTCTGTTGGTTGTTTGTTTGTTTGTATTTTATTTCCATGGTGCTTTCTTGTTCATAAATCAAAAGTGACTCTATTTTTGATCGGTGAAGAGACAAATTCATATCAAATAAAAAGAATTTTATTATATGTCTATGTGCTAGAACAGTCCTATGTATGCAATAACAATACTGCAGCCAAGAGAAGCACTGTTAATGCACACAGGAAGAATGGGTCCACTAAAAGCACCCGCCAAATAAAATTGGGTATATCAAATAAATACCACAATCAAGCAAATGTTATTTGTGTAGAAGAATACATGATAAAATAACGAGACAAATAAGGAAATTACAGGTCGCAAGTTTCATAAAACAGGTATAATAGATGAGGAGGAGTTGAATATAATGCTTTAATCGAGTCAGTGTCAAGACTGATATATCTACTGGAAGCTTCCATATAAATACTAGACTTACAGAATATACAATGAGTGAAGAACTTTATTGTGTAATGTAACGTCGACGTCTCATTGTATAAATAAATAAATACATGAATAAATAAATAAATAACAATAATGAAATCTACAATCTTTTAATTTATTTTGAGGGGCAGGCTTGGTGTAGTGGTTAAGCGCTTGGCTTGCGGCGCCGACGATCCGGGTTCGATTCCCGGGTTGCGCCACTATGTTTAAGAGGTTGGTAACCTCCTGCTTCCATGTCGCGATATAACTGAAATATTGTTGAAAGCGACGTAAAACACCAATCAACCAACCAACCAAATTAATTTATTTTGGGTAATTAATTTATAATCACTATTGTTGGTCAGAGATTCATCCAGACATGATGCAAAATTGATTGAAACAAAAGCGGTTTTTTTTATCTCTAGCATTAAATTTATTAGGGACATAAAGATTGTTTGATGATAAAACATCATTTATCTATCGGAAAGTGAAATTGAATTTTTGATTCTAATGTTTGCACCTGAAACGGTATTGTATAAATTCCGCTTCATAGAAATATAAAAAGAAATCAGTAACCTCAATGTTAAGTCTATGTTTCCATTAATCATGGGAATTGGGCATAAATGGAATCTTATCAAGTATTTTAATACGATCTGCCTGCGACAAACAGTAAGACTAGATCTCTGGAGACCAATTTCTATACTTTTAAGAGATTGTGTCAGCAGTTTTAAAAGAAGTTTGGCAGATCAAATTTAATACATCGCGGTGAATTTAAATAAGATAAATAAAATTAGAATAATTTGGAATACGACTTGATGCCAACTCTTTCGCTTAACTGTTGACATATTGTTTTCTAGGTTTTACATAAGCGTGGTTGCACGTATTTCAGTATTTAGATCTGAATACTTTCGATTTTGTAAACACAAATGGATAGTGAAACACAAGACGCTTACTCCTCTTGGGTAGTTTGTCTCACTTCTGTTTATTCACGGATTAATGATTGTCAGTTGTTATATATATATTTTTTCAAGAGTTGGGGATTGGTATGGTTCTGAACATTTAAACCTTATAAATAGTTTTAAGTAATTTTGACCACAGCACGAAATAGCAAATGATATATATTCTGTTGAAGATATCAAATCATTAGCCATATACAAACGGTATAAGGAATATGGTATGGCATGACTTACGGCTACCATACAATTATGAAAGAAGAAAGATTTTCTTGATCAGGTACGAGTGGTTGGTGAAATTCATTTTTAAAAATAAATCTTCACAGAGAAGTTGCTGATATCGACAACACACAGAGTATCGATATAATTACGTATTATGATATGGCAATCATAACAATTGCAATATTCCACCTTCATCTTTGCAGGCACGGATAACACTTCATCATTTACTATCATACTTTATCATTCATCTCTTGTATGTACTATTGAACTGTTGTTGGTGTGTATGTTTTTTTAATTGTTGGTAATTGTGGCTAGTCAAATAGAAGACGATTATCTCCCTTGTGGGCGCCTGGTCTCAACTCTTTTTATGTACCTCGTTGTACTTAACTACTTTATTTAACTATTTCCTGTCAAACTCTACATGTAATTTTTAATCTATGTCAGTCTTAGTATGTAATTTTAGGGTGTTTACTGTAGCATATTGATAAAATGGATAATAATAGAGGTCCTAGGAAATGTAAAACTGCGAGCACAATTCAAAGTTAAGACGATAAAATAATTTACATCGTGAAATCCGAGGGTTTTTGGTATTATTTCTCGTAGCAAAAGAAACATTAAATGAAAGCAAAACTTAATAAGTCAGACTGCAGGTAACACACTCAGTATTAAAAACAGCAGCTGGAAGGAAAGGTGATCATACAATGATGAAAAATCTCTCAAGAGAAATTATCATATCCAGTGTGTCCAATGTCTAGGCACGACCTCGTACTCAGATCAGGAATAAAATAAGGGGATGTTTAACGTTAAGGAAACGATTGTAAGACGTCACGTGATCACGTCATGTGCTATCTAAATATTGAAATGTTACGTGTTCTCGTACTTCCAGTATGATGCAATGGCAGACGTAATCAAAACACACAAAAGGGAAAGTGAAGTTTGCCAGTAAAATATCTGCGGAAAGATCAAAACCACTAAAATATTTTAATAAAATCCAAAATAAAAAAGCAAGGGCAATTTAGCATTCGTTTAGGGTTGGAAATGTAAAGATGATGGATAAATCCAAACCATAAGTCAAAAAATCATGAAACCAGAGGACATACAAAATCAGTGAAAATGAAAACTAAGTGGAAAATAGCAAAATATGTCTACTTGAAGAGCATAAGGGTTGGAAATGTAAAGATGATGGATAAATCCAAACCATAAGTAAAAAAATCATGAAATCAGAGGACATAAAAAATCAGTGAAAATGAAAACTAAGTGGAAAATAACAAAATATGTCTACAATGTACTTGAAGAGCATATGTGAACCCCTATGATGGAGTGAGATCAGGTGCCTGGGGAGAGTGAACATCTCCTGCTTGCTAGCAACACCCATCACATATACCCAGTAGAAAGAGTCAAATCGTGTAAATTCCATATATATTTATATATGGAGAAGTCAAAGTAGGTAACTTTCCAGTATAGAAGGTGTCACATCTATTAAATGATCGGAATCGGTCTCAGTCCAGAATACCATTTAAAAGTCTGGATAACGAGATATCATATGGAGTAATAAGAGTCTCGTAACGACCGCAGAACTTCCTCAGTGACGTTGCTAGTCTAGCACATATATAACCCTGGTTGAGTAGCTTATCTGAAAGTCGCCTAGCCCTCAAAACAAAGGCATTGTAATGTGGACATGCTCTGGAATGACGTATGATATTCTGGACTGAGACCGATTCCGATCATTTTACACAGATTTGACACCTTCTATACTAGAAGGTTACCTACTTCGACTTCTCCATATATGAATACATATGGAATTTACACGATCTGACTCTTTCTACTGGGTATATGTGACGGGTGTTGCTAGCAAGCAGGAGATGCTCACTCTCCCCGGGCACCTGATCTCACTCCATCACAGGGGTTCATATATGCTCTTCAAGTAGACATATTTTGTTATTTGCCATTTGTTTTTCATTTTCACTGATTTTATATGTCCTCTGGTTTTATGATTTTTGGACTTGTGCTTTGGATTTATCCATCATCTTTACATTTTAATTTCTGATGAGGGATCGTTGTGTAAAGAGTCGAAAAGTCAAAAGACTTGAAGGAGTGAATTTTAGTAAAACTTTTTGATTTTAGATGTTATAACAACTCTTTTGAATTTTTAAGGATCCACATTTAATTCATTCCACTTCTGGAATATACTGTTTCGCAATACCTATGAAGGCCAGATTTAATATCTGATAATATTTTTGTGAGTAGCATCGATGTGTAACAGTTCAAAGAACCAGCGATAAATCGTTGTTTGTAAGGATTTATGTGCATTTTTGGAATGCAGTACAAATATGGAAGTTCTAAATTTAATTTATTTGTGTCAGTACCAAACGTATTGAGGACAGAGTTATGATTTTCAAGTACTTCCGAAACCGAAAAGTTCGTGAGAGTAAAGATTGAGACCCAGTAAAGATGTATATACCATAGTCTTGATAATATGAATTGAGATAAAGCTGTGTATCAATAATGATTTTCACCTAGCTGTGTTTCACTTCAACCCAAGGTCATATGCAAAGGTCAGGGCTACAAATATTAAGCATTTCTTGTTGTTTAAAAATTTAATGTTCAAAGGTTTAGAGTAACATTGAGGTCATTC
Organism: Pteria penguin; assembly: GCA_035048485.1. Classification (NCBI taxonomy): domain Eukaryota; kingdom Metazoa; phylum Mollusca; class Bivalvia; order Pterioida; family Pteriidae; genus Pteria; species Pteria penguin. The sequence continues at coordinate 20,201,079 of CM068588.1, read as the reverse complement.
CTGCACTTAGATACTTTGAATGATATATTGATTTTTTGTTCATAAAGAGCTATAAAATGCCCTTGAAATTAAAACAATAAAATAAAATATTCAATGGTTAGATCTCTTATTGGGAGGAAAATGTCACTTTATGTGATAAAAATATTTTGGAAAAAATGTCAAATTCTTTTAAATACCTTGCTGCAACTTTTTGTCTGACTAGATGTGCTACTGATATTACTGTATGTATTAAATGTGAAATAGTGCATTTGATATGAGCTATTATCAGTCAATTTATTAATTTTTATAAAAGGAAAAATATGCCTGTTCAAATTTTCATATTGTTTTCATTATTTCATCAGGAAAGGTATACAAAGGGAAACAAGTCTAGCTGCCAAACCAAGCTCTAATTGAATACTTAAATTTAAACAAAATCTCACATGATATACAGAAGTGTCATATCAAAAAATTAAAAATAAAATTCAGTGGATTCTAGTGCTCATTGAAATCACTACCTTAATAAGAAAACACATGCATAACAATAAATAGAAAATAAGAAGACATATACATATATCAATAAAGTGCACCATATGCGCATATCAACAACTTGTGTCTCTCCAGTGATGTTCGAAGCGGAAATTATTTGTTATTATTGCCATAGCATAAAATTAAATATCTGGAGACCGTATGGCATTTGTCTTATACATCATTTATATGTCAGCGAACTTTGGTACACTACATTATACACCTATCTACAAAGGAAATAAGTTTAAGCTGGCTCAAAAGTACATCACTCACATGATACAGTTTTTGTATCTTATTAAATATGAACTGTATTTTTGTCGTATAAATCCTTTAAGAGAAGGCGTTGCATAAAATAGGTATTCTTCCCTGGCCGTTTGATGTCCATAGTATTGCCGAACCCAACAATACACATAATGCATTAGTGGTAGATATAATTCTTTTTGTTATTAACCACAGTGGGATGGCCTCTATCTATACGTTTCCATTGAACATACCGTGAAATAATTGTATTATCAATGGGTGTGTAAATATGACACGTGTTTCCTCCTCTGTTAAAAACTACGACAAATTTACGAAAAGGAAATATATAATTCGGTCTTTACAATGACCAACATTATCAAGGCGAGATCTAATTACACGTCGATAGCGATTGATGTGAAAGTATTAAAATTCCAATCCATTGCATCTGGGTTGGTGGTTAATCAATGAATGATGTTTTTGGTCGTCGGTACTTATTAATGTCACATATCCATGAATAATATAACAACATATCAATGATAGGTACAGATGTGACAGGCCATGAATAGAGATCTTTTATATGTATCTCTTCTCTAAAACTGAAAAATTATATGGTTCGTCTTCACTTTTACTGAGGAGTTGGAAAACATTGCACATCTAGGGTTCTGTCAACCAAGAGGTAAATAGTATAAGACTAGGTTTATTATATAGAAAACTATATGTAGAGAGACATTAAAAGAAACTGTTGCTGATATTTAATCATAGTTTTGAAACGGTGAAATCATTTCTACGTAAAACCCATGACGTCTTGTTGTTTAATCTAGTCGTAATTTTGACAAATTTTATTCAGTGATTAAGACCTGGAAGGCATTTGGAAAACACAATAAAGTGGTTTTGATTATCGGGGAATTTACCTCTGTGAATTATTTGTCCTTGCATTACAGAGGTAAATATGGGAACTGGAAAGTGAGTTTTATACAGGTAGTCATGGCAACTGGAAAGGAATTTGTATAAAGTCATGGGAACTGGAGAGAGGGTTGTATAAAGGTTTCGTAAATACTATTAATGTTATTTTTATTATTTGATTTGTCCCTTCACTACAGTGAAAGATGATAAATCAGGTAGCTGTCACATTTAAAGAAGTTTCTGTCTTTGAGAAAAGGTTGTTGGCATCTGAATTCTGAAAAGTTTTATACAAAGGCTGTTGTATCACGACGGCATGAAGCATAGTGTCATAAATAAAATATTCTATTCATGTTTTCAGATTTTAATATACTTCAGCAGTACCGATATACGAGTTTAAACAATATTTATAGTAGCAAAAGGTATATATATATATATATTATATATATATATATATATATATATATATATATATATATATATATATATATATATATATATATAATATATATATATATATATATATTCTGTCGCCAAATGTATTGGAGTTGATCATGTATTGGGCTAATATATCACTTTACACAGATTTGACACCTTCTGTACTATAAGGTTACCTACTTCGACTTCTCCATATATAAATACATATGGAATTCACACGATTTGACTCCTTTCTACGGGGTATATGTGACGGGTGTTGCTAGCAAGCAGGAGATGCTCACTCTCCCCGGGCACCTGATCTCACTCCATCACAGGGGTTCATATACGCTCTTCAATTAGATATATTTTGTTATTTTCCATTTTTTCATTTTCACTGATTTTGTATGTCCTATGGTTTCATGATTTTTTTTACTTATGGTTTGGATTTATCCATCATCTTTACATAGATCATATTTTATCTGTATTGTGTGCATATATTTAACAATCTGTAAAACAATACCATTGTTTTTCATTACCACGCAGACAATATGCATGGAAGGCTCATACGTCAGTTGTAAAGCAGTATTTTAATCTGTTGAAGGAAAAACTGAATTTTGTTTGTTTTTGTTTTCGTATAAAGCATTTCAGTGTTTAAAAATTAATATATTTGCATTTATTATGCAATTCTTAGCAAACTATCTGTTCAAAGTTGTAGTACCAGTACATTTAACAACTACATTTAAATATTTGACATTGATATAAAGTACTGTAGAATTATCTGAATCATTCGAAATAATTCTTAGGTTTTAGTGTACGTCTTTCCCATTTATTCTGTTTGTAAAGTTCTAATTGATAAATGATCGGGAAATTATTCCTCATATATTGCTGTTAAGTTTGGAACAATAGATGTAATTACCTCAAGGGCATTCTTAATTTACGAATATTGCACAACAATTAAATTCTGATGTACCATTTGATTATAGCATTTCTGTATCTGTTTTCATGATAATTTACTCCATTTGGTATATTGTAATATTTAACATATTATAGAAATGTTTATATGAATACATACAAACATTTGTTCACGTACATTACCGAAACCGGAATTTTAGTCCAACCGCATATCGCGAAGGTGATAATGAAATATAGTGTCCTTGTCTCCTCCATGGGCTCATTTGTGTTGATATGTATTTATTTCCTGAATCTGAATAGTTGTTGCAGGATTTCGACGGGTGTTTCATGCAAGCAAAGGACGCCTACTTCATCTGGACACCTGGTCTCACCGCAGCTTTATTGGGTTCACATTTGTCTGAATATGACATTGTACACGATCTTGTCCTTTTATTCCATGGACTTTGAGATGCGATTTACCTTTCAGAACTTCTTGGTTGTTTGGCTAGTTCTTCTTTTTTCTAATAATTGTTAAGAAGTACAACTAAGACATGAACTTACTTTCGAAGTCGGACATCCGGGTATTTGGGCAAAGCTTCAGATTTCATCACAAAGAGCAATGTGTATTCTGGAGGAATTTTGGTGAAAAGGAATAATCAAAATAATTCATCATTCAAACAAGAAACTTCCTAATACATACTGTACACATTTCCTATCGTATTTTATGAGCAAAACCTTTTAGAATTGATGCAGAGGAACGATTTTTATCGCTTACGATAATTCCTGAGTTTTACCCTAAGTGCCATGACCAGACTCCTCGGGTATCTATATAGAGCAATAGACACAGGAACTTCACACCGACCACTAGAACACAATTCTTACATAATGAGGGAATATAATTCAAATTTTCATATCTTTCATGTATTGCTCCGTCCTTAGATGGGTATTTGCCATCTATGATTTTTTCAAAATTTGATATGCATTTACACCATTTAAATATATGTCATTTCATAGTCTTCAGCATCACTAAAGAGACGTAAGAGAACGAAATGCGCATATGGTGTAATAAATTAAAAGGCTTATTATTTATGAGAACATATGTGTGTATACATTTGTTCCTATTGTTAATGACATGATAAACACATTTATTTATAATTGGGCATGCCATTTCTTTATTTTTAGAATGTCACTGTCAATATTACCAGTTTTTCTACTGATGGCGATGATGAGAATAGACTTCATATCATGTTGCAGTTGCGAGGTCCGTCATCCGCAGACAATATTCTGTTCAACAGATTTTGGTAGGAATATCATTTGCTTTTACTTAAATGTATCACTGAATGTCTTGTTTCTCTGTACTGCAACTTGACCAAGTTGTCTTCACTCAAGGTAAAATGTTTGCAACTAATGTTGTAATCATGTTTCAAAAATATAAATTAAATCTCCTTAAAGAGACTGTGGATGTGATTGAAAAAAATTCCAATACATTATATTTAAAGTATCGATTTTCCGAGGAAAGTTTAGATCAATTATTAATATAATTCCTTTCTGTACCTAAATATATCTGACCTTAGTATTCAAGGTCCTGTTAAAAACGACTTGTACTTCGTTCCTCTGCAATACTCGTCATGTACAAGATCTTACATATGCTGATTCGAGGTCATCTCAGTATGGCCTTTCAGTACAGCCAATCACAATTCGAGTAACAGCTCTTTCAGTGTTGCATACAGACGATACGAAACGGGTTATAATTCAAATTCTGACGACATGTGACCTGGTGAAGCAGTTTTTTAATGGTACTTGTCTTTTATTGCATTCGTGGTTGCTTCCGGACCATATGCAACGTTTAGTGTCTACCAGTTAAAAAAAACCAAAAAACAGGTTTATTGGCTCGAGAAAGTATTGGAGAAATGAACCTTGCATGTTATATTTGTTTCGTCTGTATGTAAGGGCATTCACGGCGGGTGTGGCTAGCCAAACATGATACCCTCGTTCCTCGCGGGCACCTAGTCTCGCCTCTGAATTTCAGGGGTCCATGAATGTCAACTGTGGAACATTGCTGTCTGTGCCATATGATACCAGTTCCTTTCGTATGTTACATTAGAGGTATTTATTGCATTTTTATGTAGTTTAACATTTGTGGGTTTAAAAACAGAAATATTACGGTGAAAATCCGTATAACTTAAATATCAGAGGTAAGACTCTGCAGGGGTAAAACTGTTCCGTTCGCCGTCATATCTGTCAGTGATGCATCCACAAGTGGTAGGCAATAAAAATCAAAATGATAACAAATCATTTCCTTGTAATGTTTGCTATGGATTAGTACTAAAGTGAATGTAGAATATTTTATTTGGTTATACTTGCATATTTTCAAAAAAAAAAAAAAAAAAAAAAAAAAAAAAAAAAAAAAACAAAAAAAAAAAAAAAACAAAAAACCAACAACTACAAATTGCCGACGCCGCAACCACTTTCTATTCTTTTTCTTTTTTAGTACGGTAGTATTTAACATATGTTTAAAAACCATGTAGAGTGGCACTAAATGTGCAGTATTTAGTTCAAATAACTTTTTGTTTAAAGTCAGTAAAATATGGAGAAATTGCAATAAAATCCGCCCATTCTATGTTGACAATTGCTACAGTGGCACATTATAGTTCTCCTTACATTATAATCTGTCAATGTGCACATATAGGACAAAAAAAAAGAAAAATTATTGAACATATATTTTCAGTTTTTCGTCTCGTGATACATAAGTATTATATACTGGCGGAAAAAAGAAATTGTAAACTTAAAAGTTGAATAAAAACATAAAAAGTATTTTACATTGTTCTTTATTCTAATTTATAGTTTAATATACTAAAGGCGTGTTTGAGCACTGCTGGTGGACTGATAGTACCCGAGGGCATCATAAGTCTAGTTTTCAGTGCTTTTGTACTGACATGATATATATACTTCAAATTTTCAGTCATCAATTTCAGTAAATCACTCTTAAACTAAGGAGTATCTCCCTCATGCATAGCTTTGTCCTTAGATAGATTCTTTGGTTCACTTTTCGGTCATTTTGGCTTCAACATTGCTCTTCAGATATTTATATATTATGAGAATTCCAATCATTCGGCTACGAGCACCACTGAAGAGACATAACTTGTCGAAATGCGCATATGGTGCACAAAATTGAAGGGTATATACATGTATGTTCTATATTTATTCAAATATCGCGTTCGACTCGCCTTGATGGCCACAGCACGCTTCTCTGGAATATCGACACGTGGTTAGTAAGCGATTATAAAGAGAGGTCATGCATTCATTGACAGTTGAAACATAAAAACATTGGATTTTAGAGTAAAATTTTGATTGAGAGGTGCCTCAAATGATTGAAAATAATCGTTTGCGTGCTGTTGGGATGCTGAGATGTTTCAAAGCAACGTGGCAAGGCAATTTTGAGTTGATATTAATACTGTAAATGTTATATAGAGATTACAGCGAAGTGACACTGTTCGGGACCGCCCACGATCAGGACGTCAGCGTCAAATTTGCGTAATCTATTCCAATCGGCCTGTTTGAACACTAGAAGCGTCCCTGGGTATTGACGGATAAGTACTTGTACCGTAAGAAACAGATTACAAGAGACCAGCATCTGTCGTTGACGTCCTTCTTTAAGTCCTGTTCTATTCTGTTCCGCGTCACCGTGTTGCGATGTTAGTCGGTGAAGGAGGAATCGTCGTTTTAATAACAGAGATTAGGCAGATGTTTACGGACAGGTCAATATTGCATTCCGACTGCCTTGATTGTCATGCTCGGGCTTACCGTTGTGCCGAAGAACGTTACATTGAAGTCTGCACTATTCAGCACCGCCAATTCGGCAGAGGGGGGCGTTATGGTCTAGGATGGAATAAGAACACATTGAAAGACCCCTTTGGTGATAGTGTAGGGCAGTTTAACAGGCGTATGCTACGAAACTGTACGTCAGGATGTCATTCCATTCATTTACAACAATCAGCGTAATGTCATTCTGCAGCAGGCCAACGCACGACCGCACACGTTGTTAGTAACAATGTTGTAGTAGTGAATGTGCTGCCTTCCCCTGCTCTGTCACCGGATTATTGCCTATAGAACTTGTTTTGGATGAAATTGAACGAAATCAACGTCAAGAGCCAAAGTCCCCAGCTATATTGGACGCTTTGCGTCGTTCTTTATTCGACTATAGCGGAACATTCCCCAGGCATTTTGCATACAATTATTCGTTCAATACGTCGTAGGTGTGAAATATACACCGCTGCAAATGGCAGTCATATACGCTGTAAAACTAATGAAACTTTTTTGCAACCATCCCTTACTTTCAGTGGATATTCGTATCAACAGTAATGGACATGATCACTGATTTAATGTTTGAATTGAAAGGCAATGCAAACTATTAAATAATGATATACATAAGATATTTTGAATTCATATATGAATCCATAAATGAAATTACGTTTTTCCATTACTTTATATAAAAATATGCAAGAGTTATTTATGCGTTCTTAAGTTTTTGCGGAATGTTATGCTTTAATCAAAATCACCGAAATTACTGAATATTTCATTTCTCAAGAGTCAAATCAATCCCTTTTGACTGAGAGTATCGCACATGTATTCTTTCATTGTGTTTGCATACTTTCAATTATATTCTTTGCAATTCACAATTTTGAAAAATTGATATTAAGAAAGTAAGAATTGAAAATTGTGGCATGTTCTACGAATAGATAAGGGTTAGTTTATATAAAATGCAAAATGTTTAAATTAGTCTATTTATTTTAAATGAGGAATATATTTGGTGTACTGATTTATCTGCATTAGATTGCCACAATAATGCAGATATTTATTTATATAAGTATTAGCATAAGTATATTTATAAGTATATTTATAAACTAAATATTAATGTTAGGAATCTGATAGGATTGATCTTCGCTTTATCTACATCTCGTTTACATTAGTTTCATTAATCTAGAAATAAGGACAGAACATTATTAGATTAAGAAGTATATATATATGTATTATCAAAGGAGAAAGATGAGATGCCATTACAAATCTAATAATGATTGTTTCCTTAAACCCATAGATAATGTACTTTAAACGAAGGTAATGCCATTCATTCTTATTAGTCAGGAAGATAATAATAAATAAACAAAAATAGTAGCGAATAATGAGATGACATCAACGCATGTATGTTCCATATTCCTTTCTCCAATTTTACAGAATGAAAGAGGCTTAACAACATATGATGTTTTGCCAATCAGATTTGCGTCATATTACTGTGACGTCACAATTCGAACAGAAACGTCATATTAAAAATAAAACCAGTTGAAAAGTGATTTGTCGGTCATTAGCTCCTTACATCGTGTAAAATTGGTGGATGTTGTATTATATTACGAGAAAATTCATGTAATGTACTGGCCGATCTATTCAATTCTATTATTACATACGCAGTACTCACATTATATATTGTTGATGAATCCCACAACTCGTATCATATATTGACTAAATAACATCCAGGTGTCACATGTTTAAATACTTCAAATTCTCGTGTACATGCGCGCGAGCTTGGGGACGGATATTGTATTACATATTACGTAAGTATTTAGTGAATACAGTACAAATATTGCTATCATTTTTTATCACAAATAAAGTCCTACTTAATCCTAGTTTGCAGTTCAAAGAAAAGGAGAGTTAATTTATTCCTTACTTCCTATGTCAGTACCAAAATTTGTAATTATGCTCCATGACATTTTATGACATTTTCTATCTTATACTGATAATGTTATGAATAGAAATAAAACACGCAAAATTTACTATAAGTCTTGCATTGGGCCCCTTTACAACCTTATACAAACTTTTATTCGAACTTTGTTGAAACATCCTTCTGAGGAAACATGGTCTTGAATCTTGTCCCCTCTGACTGTTGGTCAGGACTCCTAAGGACCAGGGTCTTAGCTCGCTTCCAGACCGGCAGATCTCTGTTTTCTAATTTTGATGTCACTTAAAATATTGTTGATACCTTGATGTTTTTCTGCATAACCATACGTGATTACATATTTTCATGACCTCTCAACTTGAGACACTTGCTGACCCCTGATCTCTATATGGAAGAATATATTTTGAATATGTGTCCTTTGGTTATTCTGTTGTTGCAGTGAGTGGGAAGGTGGGCCCGTAAACCGGTTAACCACACCAATTGATTGACTGTTGTCATATGAAATGACCGTCCTAAGTCGGTTTGGTAATTGCATTATAACCAAATATTTTTTTTTTATGTCCTTATGTGTTTTTGCGTATCATTACATTAAATACTGTATATTTCCGTAGTGACTTTTGTCATATGGCTGAGTCAATAACTTTTCTTTCTTTCTTTGGACTAATAACATTTTACAGTAGTACATCTACCATCTATCTGCACGGAGTTGGGTAATAAATCATATTTTCATTATGGCCTAATTCAATATACATTAACGTAAATGCATTTTGCATTAACCTGAGGTACGTCACTCTACCGACTGCCCGAAGTCGGTGCAATTGCCACTTTGTTGTCCAACATTTTGTGACGTTGTGTCTATTTTGTATTATTCCAAAATCATGTCAATAACGTCCCACAAGTTAAAATATTTTATTTTTGAAAGGTTATATCACACTGAAAGATCAAAGTTTCATCAATTGAATATGTCGAGAAATTTAATGTGAAATTTTTCATGGTAATATATGTTATGAAAAAACATATTTCAAGGATATTACAACACTGATATTAACTTTAATTAAATTATTATTGACACTACTACGTATCCTTTAACTCTATATCATTAGTTATATGGTTTATTACTGACCTACCATGGAATCATAGAGGCTCAGTAAAATCCATTAGGGGCGAGGCCGAAGGACCTTTTTATACCCTGTTATGAATGGACAAAGGTTTACCCATGTACCGGTGAACCACTCCAAGTGACGATCGTCGCCCACAGTAGATACCATAAACATAATTCAATCGATGATTTATTATCCTATCAACAAGATTTTCTTACCGAACTTCGTCTAATGTTTCTGTTCTTACATCATACAGCTTTTACATAATATGTATATATTTATCGCACAACATCGATTTCCAATCGTGTCGTCTGAACAAATCGAGTCATACTTGTCAAAAAACTAGATTGCCGAGACGCTTTCAATTTACCTGAGGTCACGCACACTGAGGGAGCTAACTCGAAAATGTCCATTGAACAACTGTGGATGAACTATTTATTTTTTGGTTTATATTGTTTAAAGGTACAGGCGGCGGCCATATTGCCCCCTAACAAATTTTACTTAACCCCTATGAGGGTCGCCACATGACACGTATTTACCCATAGAAATGCGACAATTTTGCCCGAGGTGCGATAAAATAAAATATGTATGTGTTTCATGCAAAGACTGAACTTTAAATTTGAAAACATAAATGGGTATTTTAACACAATGAAAACTTAAATCTTACAGCCCTGAAGGGGAAAGTGCTAGATTCCCGTATCAGAATTGAAACGAGTTTTAGTAATGTAGGAAACCCCTATCAAGATGCCGATGAAATTGAAGAAACTCATACGGAGTATACGGAATTCAGAACGGAGGTGATTGATGTTTTTAAGGTATGTGAAATACGTGGTAATGAAGTATGAACAGTGTCAAAATCACTATGTATATTGTGAAAAAAGATGAATCATTTGGACCTCTGGGAAAATAAATGTTACTAAAGAAGTTATTAATTTCCGGTTACACCAACCATGAGACACACCAAAGTGTTAAATGTGTCTAATGATCATTGGCACAAAAGCCAGTGTGGCTAGTGGATAAGGTGCTCGGCTCGTGATCCCGGGTTCGACTCCCGCCGTGGGCACACCCGGTGTTCTGTCTTTCGGGTGCGACAGTAAAAACGAGGTCCCTTGCCACGGTAGGCGTGGCACCCAAAAGATCCCTCACTGCTTTGGGTGGGTCCGTTGCAAAGGTCTAAATTTGTTTGCAATGCATCAGGTAGATGCCGTCACCATATATGTGAAACAATCGTGGAGTGACGTAAAACAATAATCAATCATTGGCACAATGGACATAGCAAAAGTTCTTTGTGGTCAAAGTAAATTTTTGCATTAAAGTTAGGAGTTATATTTATCGGTTAGCGGTTATACAACGCGTTTAGATATAAGACACATTTATACTAGAATTTGCTTTATTTAAATGTTATATCTGGGAGAAGAAAGTATCAAGCTTAGTTTTTCTGACATTAAATGAGAAACGTAAACCTGTACCCTCGAAGACGACTTTGCCTCTCTCACAGAAGTGTCATTCGTCTGTTTTCGTTATAGTATAACAATTTGGATGGAGTTAACTCTTTTCAGAACCATTCAGCAATATACATGTTAACATGCATCTCTTGTATTAGGAGCAGTTGATTTAACTTTGTTTATTTGCATTGGTATTATTGCAGTAAAATTTCGAGGGGAAATGTAAATAGCTCTTACACAACATTATAAGCATAAAGTGTTCAATTGATTTTTTGAGATGTTCTATGGAGAAAAGATGACTTCATGATAAAGAGATAAAGAAAACATTCATTCTCACCTTCACACTTTTAGTTATCGCGCAATAAACCAGAAACATGTGTATTATTGGTTGATATCGACAAAGTCTATGCAACATTTTTATCGAGAGATGTTCGAGTCTATTTTAAGGAAAAGGGCGATGTACTAGAAAATAGTACAAAACGTATAATTAAACTAATGACAAAAAAGGTTAGAAAAACAGGGGGAAAAGCAATGCAGTGTGACACGCATGACTAAGTGTATGTTTTGTCCATTTCAACCTGCAAACCATAACTGTGTGTAGTGATAATATTTTAAGAAGTAGATATTAGTAATAAGTATATATATATTCAAATAAACCGGTTAGGTGAACAAGATTTCCTGGGTTTGAGTCCCCCTGGTGGCCCGTTGATGTTTTGCATTTCATATGAGACAGTAAACACTAATGTGCCGTCTCATGTCGGCACGTAAAGTTACCTTGGCGGTCATTACATAAGGTAGAAGCCTTTGCTAGGAAAATGCAATAATTTTGATGTGAGATAACACAGGAATCAAACAAATAAACCGTATTCGAATTACATTTTAAAAGGCATTATGAAATAAATTCTGGCTTTTTATTGTAATACTGGCAAATGTTATTTGAGAAATATAACAAGTTTATAGAAGTGGGTATAAAAATCACAATACTAAATAAATTTTTGTGTATAATTGTCACAAAACATGAATTGTTTATTGGTTCTCCTGACGTGTAGTAATTAGAATCATCTATAAAAAAATTCTAAAATAAAGCTATATTTGGTTAGCTTAAGTTTTATTAAAACGCTGACGTTTACAATGGTCATTGAATGTATAGGAATTGAGCAATTTCATTACACAAACAATGCTGTTCTTTCTTATAATTGTTCTCTATTCTAGGGCAATATGATAAGAGATAATATTTACAAAATACTGTCAGAGAATAAAGAGAATTGTAAACTACATCTGCAAAACTCAACAACGTATCTCATAACAGGTAAGCATGTCTCTCTTAACATAAATCACGTACCTTAGATAAAAACAAAGAAAAAGAGGAGCTTAGTATTATGAGTCAAAATAACTCGAATCAGTCCAAGACAAAGCACGAACAGAACAAACATTACTGATTCGATAACATATTGATAAATATGAGAACGTGTATGCTTATATTCATTTTTGCATCCCATGCACATTTTGACAACTTATATACTTGAGAGTATTTTACGATGATGAATTAATTCAAAGCAGTAGTCCTAACATCATGAAATCGAAAGGCATACAAATTCAGAAAATCATAAAATTGATCGAAAACCAAAATAAAGAACATCTATCACCAAAGACCATAAGTGAATTCCCTCAAAAGAGAGTGAAATAAGGTGGCCGGGTAGAGTAATTATCTCCTGCTTACTAACAACGCCCTTACCTCAAATCTTGTGGATACTGCTGAATCAAGTGAATACCGAGTATAAGTGTCTTCCAAAGGGTTTAGGAGGAGTTGTAAAGACCAGATATTTTGCATAGAAAATTCTAAGAAATGTTAAGTCCAAAGGATATAACTCTTGTAATGTGTTTTGGACAGCATTCATCTGCGAATTTGCACATCTTCAGAGGGGGTTCTTTTTTGTACCAAATTTCATCAAAATTCCCTTGAGGATTTAGGAGTTGAGAAGACTAGTATTTTAAGAAAATCTAATTCCAAGGGCTATAACTCATGTAATTGGTTTTTGGACAGCATGCCCTTTGCAATATGCATATCTTCATTGTACCAAGTTTCATCAGATTCCCTACAAGGTTTAAGGAGGGGTAACGTTGTGGAGACAAGTTAGGTCGGACAGACGAACAGCAGTAGTATAGCATAATACGCTCACATTCAATGCAGGTGTATAAACATCAAAGTGCTGGTTGAGAATGTTCAACTATTCTTTCATTTGTTAACTGGAATATTTCCGTATTGTGACACTTACTGAAAATGCAATACTTTTAATATTTGAATGTATAATGTACAGTGGTTTGGAAAAAATAATCAGCGCTATTCTTAGGTTTAAAGCGAAGTGGAAACATTATTTCAATCGGTCTCTCAGGTGAAGGATAACAAGAACATTTTTGTATAAATAATAAAATTTCGTTTATTGCTTGCAATATATGAATACAGTGTCATGCCCAATACGCAATGAAATTGAAACTCAAGGTACGTAAAATTAAGTGTATACTACATGCACATATATTTCTTCTACGATGTTTGAAGATGGATAATTTGTCAAATTACCTGGATAATCTGCATTTATTGGGTAAAAATTGTTTCTAATAGGCATAACATAGAAATTTGATGTATATTATAATTTAAATATCACAATATAACCATGGTTTAGTAACAGTATATTTTCACACTATGTGCAATGATGTTCTTAAAATATTTTGAGTTTATAATGATAACAGTTTTAAGTTTAATAAATATTGTAATCGATCAACACAGTTTGAATATTACTTATTTATGCATTTCATATCTCGGCATGCCATTCGATTTCATGATTTTTCGACCTCTGAATTGTTTTATTCATAATACACTCTATGAATATCATGCAAACGACAGGAGTGCAGCATAGAGTTCGAAGAAACAGGATCTTAATTGGAGAAAGCAAAGAATGATGACCATTTAACAAAGTTCATTCACATCAGAAAGTTGAAAAATCTCCGCTGAGTTCTGCTCTGGAAATTGACAAGATTGATTATGATTGTGTCTTAGTCAAATACAGATTGTGTTGGTCAAAAATAAAGTTAGAACGGAGCAGAGATAATTTGAAACTGCTAGAGGGAGGGATATATCACACTCCGTATATTAACGGAAGTGAAGCGTGAAAAGAAACAGTGTGGAATTGGTGACATCTTTATCAGGATTCGGGATAGCAGGAGGGAGATATTGAAAAAACGCATCTCAGCTAGAAAGGATACTATTTACATTATCATACGAATATAACATCAGGATAAGTTCGTCTTACTTGTGTGGGGGAAGGTGGCTTCTTATCGTAAAACACAGAATCTTCGTGTCATGACCATTCCTGCTCAAGATGCAATCAATCCACACTGTTTCTCATCTCCAATCCTTCGTTCTGACTTTGCCAATTACAAATACAGAATAATTCGAAATACTTTATCTTAGCTTGAAAAATGGTATACATTTTAAACAAACATTTTTCGTACCAAACCTATAAAAGTTTTAAATATTCGACAGTGAAAATATACAAGCAATATAGACCCATGTTTTGTTCCAACAGAATGAATCAGAATTCAGTCGTAAGGTTAACACACAGTAATTTCCATTGTCTACGATCGTGCACGATTCTTCAGATCTCTATGTTTGACAAATATACAGTGTAACGTATGTTAGCTTTTTGATGTAAAGTGGCCGCTCCGCTGAAATCTCCACTGAGGATGCATGTAGGACCTCCACAATTTAAGATCAAACTAGATTTGAAGTACCGCTTACCCAATGTATTCAAGATCATCTCACAAAGAGATATATCTGGATGCGATCTGGCAATGTAAACTTTAAAGTTTTAGTTTATTTAAACTTTATACAACTATTTTTGAACGATGCCCTTTTCACATAACTTAGTAATAGACATATACTTACGTAGACAAGCTATCTAAATGAGCAATGCTATTCCGACGATAAGGGACCTATCGAAACTGCCATTAGTAATATACTTACGTTTTCAAAGATAGAACAAGTGTGTAAACAGACTGAATAAAGGGGTTTGGTGGAAAATAGAAAATGGGGTTAGCCTTTAGCGAGCTGAGAGCAGATTTATTAAGGATTCGCGATAGCGATTCTCTGTCAAAAAGAGTGTATTTTACATGTCCATGTACTTTTAAATTGATTGATAAGGAATAAGCGTGATTATGATGCTACAGTAAGAGTACAGTTTAACTATAATGAATACCAAAGATATATAATTCTGACTTATATTGATATAATGATACATTTATAATGTAATAAGGTCTCTTTGAATGTATGATTTCTGTGTATAGTATGCATTTAAACCAATAAATACTTAACTCTTATAGATAAATAATCGGTTTCTCATGAGAAATCATCAATAACTTTGGCAGAGTTATAAAGGTCAGTGTATATGGAACAGTTCAATTATTATATAAATTTTTCATACGGAGTTAATAAACAGTAAACAAAATGTGATAAGGAACATTCCAGCACCTACATTTATATGCAATATGAACACGAGTACATCTTCTGTCTTCATTTAACTCAATCTCGTTTAATTTTTTCAAAGGCTACATCAGAGAAAATACATTGTACACAAATCCTTGTGAATGGATTGAAGAAATCGACAGACTAACCCTTTTCCAGAAGCAGCAATTAGAAACAGGCTATGATAACTGCAACGGAAAAGTGAGTAAAATTCACTTCATTCAGTAAGCAGTATTTGGTCAGGAATAAGTCCCTCAGATGCATAATATACTTGTAATTAGATGTTGAGGTCAGGTAAGGTGTTTTATGTGAATAGAAAGTCTAAGGGGTTTTTTTTAAATTCTATACCCTCGCCATGAAATAAAACATTACCTGACCATGATCTTTTTGTATTTTTACGACATATACAGGGACATTTAGACTCACACTAAACCTCACTGAAGTTTTCATATTGACACCTGAACATCTATTATGTACAAATATACTGTTTGTATGTTTGATTTTTTTTCAGGGAGAACTAATATAAATTTCCTGTTTTGGCCCAATAAACAGTATTTCTTTTGTTCTTACTTTCATATAGTCATAACCTATCTCCAATATCAGGTTAGGATTTCTGTCAAGGAAAGAATGTATACATGAGGAAAATAATCCAGATGTGTAATTGCTAAACCCCAGAAGAAACAGGAACAAAACTCGGCAGGAAACACATTGTCAAGCTGGTTAAACAGTCACTGTTTTACATTTTTTTTTTCGTTTGGAGGAATAACCTGTCTAAACTTCTGAATTCTTCCATGCAATTGATGTTCATAGCAGTTTATCGAATCTCGATATTGATTGAAGGATGTGCAAATCTTTAGCATGTTGAGCTGAAATCATGTGTATGTCTCCTTAACTGTAGGTAACTTTGTAGTCTAGTGGTATTAAACACAAGACGGTACAACGATTATCGTACAAGTATAAGAGGTTGGCTGCATACTGTCGAAATATGGTAACGAAGAAGACCAATGTTCGCTCTCCTTTTAGGTGCTTCTTTTGAATACGCAGTAATGTTAAGGCACTTCATGATGTCATCGACTTATTAGTCTACTGAAAACTGGATTACTAAGTAAATGAAGATTATTATGCACACACGGTAAAAATTTCAATTGTTGAACAAGTCTAAAAAATTATTTGAACATTCTGGCGATTTGCATTCACGAGATTGCTATATATAGCATACATGTATGTTGTATTAACAGCAAACATTTAAAAAACGCAAGGGTACGCTGCCTAAGTTGGTAATCAAATTTTGTTTTAAACCATAAATGGATGCCTATCAATAACATCTGCAGTGGGTCAGTGACGTCACAGTGACGTCATATTATATTTTGGCGGGTTTTCTGCAACATTAGATAATTATGTGTGGCCTTAGCTCAGCTGCATTTATTGATATGAAAAAAAAAATCGCCCGATGTAAAGGATTTTACTTGTCCCTCTAGGTGTATTACATGACTTCAATAGAGAAGTATTTTATACGATTTATCAGGTAATTGACGTGGTGTTATTTTTCTTTTTTACCTTAAAAAAGGAGCAATATGAAAATAATTTATCTTCAGTTATCATATTTAAAAAAAAAATTACAATATGATCCATAAAAGAAATATAACTTTTAAAATTTATTTACTTTAGAAGAATGTGTTTTCCAATACTTTATA
Source organism: Pteria penguin (assembly GCA_035048485.1). Classification (NCBI taxonomy): domain Eukaryota; kingdom Metazoa; phylum Mollusca; class Bivalvia; order Pterioida; family Pteriidae; genus Pteria; species Pteria penguin. The sequence continues at coordinate 20,183,641 of CM068588.1, read as the reverse complement.
GGAATAATGTTACTGTAAACACCGTTGTAGTGTTTTAAATCAAATTGTTCCAGAAAGCAAAACCGGATTCAAAACATTGAAAACTGAAGACATTGTTTAGGAAAAATCTTGCTTTATTACAAAACTCGTTCGAAAAAATGGGCAATTAATAATAATATTCAATAAAGATTATGTCATATAATGAAACTGAGTTAAGTATCTTCATGCTGAAGTTGGGAATCGCCCATTTTAAAAATCTTGTTAAAAGATAAATGTACTGAAGATTTGAAGTAAAAAACAAAGAAGTACCGAAGAGTAAACTATATCTCATAGTCCATGGAATAAAGGGGACAATATCGTGTTTAGTGTCATATTCAGACAAATGCAAACCCCAATAAAATCGAGGTGAGACCACGTGCCCGGGAGGAGTAAGTGTCCCCTGGTTGCAATATATTGATTGACAAAAATCCGTCCAAAGTATAGTTCCCATACTCCCGATACAACAAGTCTTAATGTTTCTTATATAGCTATACACAATCAGTTTCATCACGTTTTTCAATTACAAAGCTCCTCTTTCTCTTGAAAACCCATACTATGTACTATGTAAAAAACATTGATATTATTATGGACTCATGTGAGGAATATGCAAGACTGCAAGACACGGTGGGCATAACAAAGATCAAGTTGAACATACATGTAACACTCTTTCTGAGTGGATAAAGCCGAAATCAAACTTTAATGGTCTATCAACACACGATATGAGCCCCGGCCTTGATGTTGTCAGAGAACTCTCCCATTTCATTCAGAATTACGTAATTTTGGAAGACAAACTAATTCAGTAGTCTAATAAAGAAACTTCGATTTCATTCATTCATTGTCTGGAAAATCCTTTTTACACTCTTACAGATTTTCATTCTCTGAAATATAAGAAAAGCATAAATGTAATACGATAATTGGAACAAAACTAGTGACGCCGAACTCGAATGCTCTAGATTTATTGGATTACAAAAAGCACAAAATCAATATGCTTCTATATATATATACTTCGAATTTGAAAAGACAAAATTTTGTAGATTATTATAAAAGTAAGGATTTTTTCCTCATGCATATGTCTGTCTTTAGATGAGTTCTTTAGTTCTTTGGCTTTCACTTTTAGGTCAGTCATTAAATTCCTTTGCTTTTGAAATATTTATACTTTCGATTTCCATTGCCTGAAGCATCACTGAAGTAATATAATTTGTAGAAATGCTCATACTGTGCATTAAATTGATACACATATATATGTTTTGTATATTCATTATAATCACTGGAACGATACCCTGCGGTAATCACAAGCCTACTGTTAGTACTTTTGAATTGATATATATACTTCAAATTTGCTTTTGTTATATTCTTCTTAAAATGTATTCATTGCCAGTTCATCTAAGTGCTTCATCAAGACTTTATTCCTTTTACTTTCAAAAATACTGAAATAAACGAAGCAAGGTCTTCCGACGTACAAAGCATCAGCATAACCTAAAAGCGAGGTTGATGAAATATGGATCCTTAAATTAAAATAAATTTTTGGAATTTCTTAAATATCATACTTTCAGACACCAAACATCTGCATCAAGTATTTATAGGTTTTCTATCCCCGTCTAAATATTCTTTATCAGACAATTAAATACAAACTAGCTTGCATTATAAGTAATTCCTTTGTGTATAAAAATTACATAGATATAGACCCTAGTTTAAGGCCTTAAAGATTCTCATTTTGTGTTGGAACACTGGATCAAACAGGTATACTTAAGACGATATCGTTAAGATGCTAGAGTTTGTAGTGGACAATACGTTGTGTTTGTGGCAGGTTGTGGGTATTCCAATTGGTGAGTCCTTCTTCCGTCTGATCTCTTTTGTACTCTTAGGAAGCAGAGTTCACTCATTATTCTCTACTAGACAGAAGCAGTTAGCATCTCATACAAATCCGACGTCGTGTCCAAAAATTATCCACACTCTCAGAATTACGATGTTCATATGAATCCACACTAAGAATTACGATGGTCATAATAATCCACACTCTCAGAATTACGATTGATTGATTGATTTTTGTTTAACGTCACACCACGAATATTTCACGTATATGGTGACCTCAGAATTACGATGGTCATATGAATCCATACTTTAAGAAATACGATGGTCATATGAATCCACACTCTCAGAATTACGATGGAGTTGTGGATAAAGATACGCGACAGAGCAAATATCATAATTTTTCTCGCAGAATGGTCCTTACTATTTTAAATATTTTACAAGACAAATTAATTGAACCTTCGCTTTCATGGAAAATTGCTTGAATTTTGTGATGTCACAATACATTTCAAATGTTTTCCCGAGATATGACCTAGGTGTAAGGTATTGTGACGTCTTCTAATCTAATAATATTAAATGGAAGGGTCAGTTACAAAATGCGCTTCAAATTAAGAGAAAATATGCAATTTAACACAGAGCGTTGCATGAGATATATAATTCTTACTACGTCATTTATTATTAAATTATCACAGATCAAATAAAATAACTTTTAAACACTGTCTTCCCATGTGACTCATACAGACAATCACCAACAGGAAAAACCTACTTCTCTCGGACACCTGTTCACACCTTTAGTTTCTAAGGGTGTCATCGGCATATAGACAAGTTCAGCAAAGTAATTCTAATACATGTTTGATTATTAACTTATATTGGTCTGAAAGATAAGGCATGAAATTATTATCAATATTTATTATATTGGCAGATGATAACAAGATGTGACTGTTTCAAATGTACAGCTCCTTCCGAAGACACATGCGTATGGTATGTCGGGAAGAAATGGGACTGCAGATACAGATATTCTAGGTGTAACAGTAAAGGGAAATGGGAGTGCCATTCTTCTTTCCACTTCGCAATTTGTCAGAGGAGTATAATGCAGCTCTTTTGTGGTTCAGTGAATGAAAATCTTGTATCGTGTTAATAAACTGTACATTTCTCTTCAAATCTCTTTTTTTCTGTTTTCTGTGTGACAAAACTAAAAAAAAACCCACATTTACAACCAAAAAAAAAAAAAACCCCTCCAGAAATTACCTTTGCATTCATTTGTCGTTCTTTTTATTCATTTTTTATTTTTGTTTGTTTGTTTGTTTTGGGGGTTTTTTGATTGTTTATTTGTTTTGTTTTTATGTTGGTTTTTTTGGAAATAGAGAGCTCCCATTCTGGTAGGAATCGTAGGTTAAAGTCATTGTGACTTCATACAATTCCTATGATAATGTCAATTTTCCCTCTATTGTCAAATACCTACCCAAAAGGGTAGATAACTATTGATTACCAAGAGATTCGAATAAAATGAAAATGGTGTCATTTACGTAAACGTGGATCAATATAATACAAATGTTTAACTTATATTTATATTCATAATCAGAGAAGTGATTCTGATCCTACATATCATACGGAGACATCCGTACGTCCTACTGTACTCATTACCATTTCATGTCATTTCATGCTTTGACCTCAATGGCCATAACATTCATGTTAAAGATACAACAGTATGCGTTTTTTTTTAAAGATGTGACAATGATGTTGTGAATGAATATACTTTTATATCGTGGATTATAGATTTTTTTCTCAAAATAATTTGTAAATTAAGAATCAAAGTATCTAAAAACGATGCATCTAAAATTCACCAATATCTCGTAAATTTTCAATATTTAATCAAACCATGTATCTCCCTTCTTGTTTCATACATACCTAAATTACCATTCACTTAGTATTTGAGGTTAGCATCTAGATCGGTTCATTATGCGTATGTAATTTAACATTTTCATGATAGAATAGGTTTTCTTTTCACAACACATACTTATCTACATTCATCATCGTACGATTCCTTGTATTTGTAAATATGTATTTAAAATTAGCAGATTTCGTCCCTAGGTTATAGACATTATTATGTTATTTCAATATTTACAGAATTATCTTAATCTTATACTATATGGTAAAATATGTAATAAAATTCTTATACAGCACAATAGTAAGTATTGAAAGTGGTTATATATCGATATCTACTCCCAAACCATCTTCTCTTTTAAATCACGGTCCATACCTGATAGGAGAGTTGACCAAAATCACAATCTGAGGAATACGTCCTCACAAATCAAAAACAAAACTATAGTGACAATAAAGGACGTGACACGATATAAAATAATTACATGGTAATTTCTGTGCGTATATAGAGCGTAATTGCAAATGGACGGCACACACATTATGGAGAACGTATGATACGACATGCTGGCACGAAAAACAGAATGGTTTTATTGATTTAGTAATTTATTAGGTTTTAAATTATTTATATATTTATACAAATATAAATGATCCGATATTAACCTCTTTTTTTCAGCACATAATTTTTAAAGCCATAGTTCTTCTTTTATAAGTTAAAACGTAAATAAGTAAATATGGGCACTAAGCCGATTTATATGGAAATGGTTAGTTGATGATAAAATGATGGCAACAAGACATATAATGTCCTCTTAGTTTATTTTGCCATTTTATGAACATCTATTCTGGAGCATAAGTAGGATGAAACTTAAGGGTACTTTGCAAAGATATATAACATGCCGCCCTTTGAGGTACAGGAAAGTATGAAATCCGGGGTCAAAGTAGGCTAATTTAACATTAGAGTGAATGGAAAACAGATTTGCCTTGCTTTGACCTGTGGTTGTGAGATCAGGATACATCAGTCAGTAAACAATCGAAAACCATATCTGTAATTGTAAAGATTTTAAAAGTGAAAGAACAATAATTAAGCTTCATTCCTATTATGCAAGAAAATTCACCAAAAAGCACATAGGTAAGTTTATTTAAATCTAACATTAATTTAAAAGTGGAGGAGAGACAAAACATAATTATGCTCCCGCCCCCTCTTTTCAAAGGGGGGGGGGGGCACGTGCCTCTGTTATCCCCCCTTCTACGCCCTTGTAACGTATATGTACATGCTATATATCTACATATGAACTCGAAATAGAGTTGGTTGTTGGTTCATGCGCAGATCCAGAATTTTTTGTCAGAGGGGGTCCAACCAAAAAAGGTAATTTTTCTTTTAGACGAGGGGGATCCAACCCCAAAATGCCCAAATATTACCTTTTTTGGTAAAATTTTCGGATTCCAGGGGGGTCCAGACCCCCCTACCCCCCCCCCCCTTTCTGTATCCGCGCATGTGGTTGATTGGTGTTTTACGTCGCTTTCAACAATATTTCAGTTATATTGCGACATGGAAGCAGGAGGTAACCAACCTCTTAAAACATAGTAGCGCAACCCGGGAATAGAACCCGGATTGTCGGCACCACAAGCCAAGCGCTTAACCACTACATCAAGCCTGCCCCTCTCGAAATAGAGGAAACGTCAGTATTCAGTTCATGTGCTTCTTGTAAACCGGTTAACTATACCATGACGTTTGTTGCTTTAATTGACCGTCCTACGTCTGTAGATCAATCGAATATATTTTGTAATGATTTTGTGTTAATTTGACTATGTTTCATGTGTATATCTGTGATGATTTATGTCTTACAGCTTGGTCAGATTTCTTCTCTTTTACTGCTTCCGTATTTTAGAGCTTTTCCTGAGTACGGTCCCTTTACTAACCAAGGCAATTACTAAGAGAATATGATATCATCTAAAGAAAACCATGTCTTAAGACAATATTTGCATATGTTATAATTCCATAAAACATTCGTTTGTGTGTGTCAGAAAAAAAATGTCTGACATGTGGATTTCCTAACTCCACAAGTCGTTGCTATTTACTAACTATAGCTACGGGTTTAGCAATTTCAATTTCACCATTAGATCTAGATATCATAGACTAGTTAGTTAGATATACGTACTCCTCACTGTTATCTAACCTTAACTTTGGATCTTTAACAGGTCCATTTCCCCTTTTACAGATTTCCTGTTCTACGACTCTTTGTTACCATTGCACTTTACTTTTCAGAGATAGCTTTGAGTAAGTGTTTTACTATCAAAAACTTGTTTGTGACGATAAAATATAAAATGATTTGTAACTGTATAGCATTTTGTATTATATTCTTTCATACATACAATTCACTAAATTAATCTAAGAGACTTCGAGTAGTTTTGTACATTTAAGGTTTGATTGCTAACCATGTGGGTTTCTGCTATTTGCATCCCATGGCGTTCATAACAATTTGATCATTATGGTAATAAACATGCTAGTATGATGAAAATTTATGGTTGCTTTTTCTCTGTATGAACGAACTATGGTTGTCATAATAATTCAATGAAATTGTTTTTACCTCAACAATATGTAAGTTTGCGAGAATAAAAGCCGAATATTTGCCAAAGCAAGCGTATTAATGTAGTAGCCTCGAGGTGTCTAAAATTTTGCTATCAATCAATTTCACTGAAACTCCCACAGTAGTTAGCGTTTATATAGATACACATTATGACACAGTATTGAATTAATTGATCCATGGGTAATTTTTGGACAACAGCACAAAATGAGGCATTTTCAACCCATTCTAGCATGCTTTGAATTGATGTCAAGATATTTCAAATGTTCATGGAGACTGATAACAAAGGGTTAGATGAGTATATAAAAACTCTCAATGCTTTTGATGGATATATCCAATAATTAAAAGGCGTCATATTATGTTTATTCTTTGCTTAGTCCTTGTAAAATAAATTTATTCTCTAATTGAAGTACCAAAAATAACTAATTACTGGATCCCGCAAAAGATCAATACTATCCATTTGTAAAAGGAAATCTATCTTTTAATTTTTTTCCAAAAACTGTGGAATGTTTTTTTTTAATATAACAGCTTTCTTTATATCAGTTTAAAGAAAATTTAACCTAGGGTTGGTAAATTATTCAAAGTTGAATTATCACCCCCCTTTCTTTTCTCACTATGCTCAAATATCCATATGTGGTACGTAAAATAATTACATCATAAACAACATCCTAGAACATTTTACTTTTCAGAAAATGTTTCAAAATATTGAATGTCTATACAAAACAACAATTTCCGTATGATATTTTCTTTGCTAACCTTAATAACTTTATCCTTGCTTATTACGTATGAATTATTAAAGACAAAAAAAAAGATATGTTTGGCATGTATTAGCCCGGTCATTTTCGACTTTCTTTTTTGGCTGTAACCCCCTTTCCGGGCCAAATACTGCAAAACATTAGTCATGGGAAACTGCATCCCACCTCTCAAAAATTTCTAGATCCGCCTTTGGTTTGTGTACTTTCATTTATTAAACCCATTCTGATAATATTAAGGTGAATTATCTTATGATATGAACTGTGAACTATGGGTCTGCGTAATTACGTATGTACTATTAACAACAAGGTTTGTTTGCAAACATTGACATGTGGTTTTTGTGTGTATAGATGGTTTCCCATGCGGAACGACACATTTGGCCCATTTCAAAGAAAAACCAACCCACCGCTAGATTTATTTACTAAGCCGCCGAGAACAAACAACTTTAATGAGTATCATTTGAAACACATAAAATTACTGAAAATATTTGAAAATACTGACGTTGTACTGCACCGTACATAAACCACCATTAACTCGACTTGCGTATAGATGTCAATCAGGACGTCAGGCTGTGGCTCAAGATTCGATCCCAGGCAACTTTTCGTAATACAACATAAGTAAGATATGAATTTATCAATCAAAATGTTCCAATGACAAATATAAGAATTGAACGTGCAAGAATTCCTTGAACATTCAATTCCTAAATAAATTAAGACTGGTGCGTTTTATATATATGTACATGATGAACATGAAAATAACAGAAGGGAATTCCACCCAGGTGTCCACGATTTGCAACCTACGACAAGGCTTGTCTAGTCGCAGATGTTGTAAATCATGATCACAAAAATGCGATTTCCTTGTCCCTTACGCAAAGTATGAAAGGTTTCATCTAAAAATATCTATATGCTAAGTTTCAAAGCTCTACACCCTTTTGTGTAGAAAATATAGTCAAGGTTAAAGTTTTTAAAAAGTAGGTCCCACTTCAAGGTCAAGGTCTTTAGGTCAAAAGTCATGGTCCCAAATTAAAGATCTCATCACAAGTAATCTATATATGAATTACAAAACCCCTTCTCCTTTTGGTACAAAAGATAGAGCCAAAGTTTAAGTTTTTGAAAACGTAGAGCACCAAGGCCAAAGTCACTAGTTAAATAAATCATGGTCCCAAATAAAAGGTCATCACAAGAAAACTATATGTGCAATTTCAAAGCCTTGTACCTCTTGGTACAACGATATAGTCAAAGTTTTTGCCACAAGCTAAGAGTCACAGACAGGCCAAAAACTAAATGCCCCCGAATTTCATTCCGGGGGCATAAAAACGAACTTGTTTTTTCCCATTTGTATATATAGAGATTTCTCGGATTCAATAAAGATATCTCGAAAGAAATTCTAGTATATAAATCTCTGTTCTAAATATATGCATTTGTATTTGGAAAAGAGATTAAGATTGAAGACATTTCTACTTAAGAAAATGAAATATCTCTAAATTAATTGGATATATCTCCGTATAAAAATTGAGATATCTCCATTTTAAACAGAAATCTATTTATTTTTATCGAGGTAACAAGCCAATTTACTTACGTGTATGTGTGAAAAGAAAATCCGGAATTTCACATTGGGGGGAAAATCCACTATATAGTAGTTTTTCGCCGGAGGAAAAATGGCTGTAAGAGGGGGAAAAATGGCTATATAGCCAAATTTCCCCCGGGGAAAAACTACTATATAGCCATTTTTCCGGGGGGGGGAACTACTATATAGCCATTTTTCCGGGGGGAAAATGGCTAGGGGGGAAACTACTATATAACACCGGTAAAGCGCGTGTCACTTATCTTCCACTCCCCTGTGGATAAATGACGGATCATTTTGACAAATAATGAGAATGACTCTGCGAAAATGGGAGATATGATCGTCTGTTATGTTTACAAATATCCTAGATCTGTATCTAAAACATGCTTGAGAAATGGGCGTATATGTATATATGTTTTAGATAAGATCATTAACGGTTATTATATAAACGACATAGGTCTAAATCTGAAATATGCTTGAAAAGCGCCCATACGTGTAAACGTTTTAAACACTTTTATGTGTTACGTCCCTTAGATCGATTCTACTTCTTTAAGTAAGTGGTAACGTAAGTCATTTTCTGCTGTCATTAATAATTTGACGTAGAATTTGGAGTAAACATGAGATGTAGATCAGCTAATAGAAACAAACAAATGACAGAATGTTACATTTACAGCCTTATTTAATATCGAATTTGAATATGGAAGAGAAAACAGAAGACATCTAACAAAGCTGTATGACACAAATCACTTGGGATATGCACACAAAATATGATAATAGTAAAATATACACGGAAAACGACATTACAAATATATTCGATTGTGCTGCGGTTACGATACCGACTTAAGACGGCCAATTAAAGTAACAAGCGTCACTCAATAGGTGTGGTGTGGAAAATAATTTACTCGAATTATGATTATTTACACAATAGGAGAGCAGAAAACTGTTTTTGAGCCCGTAATGAAGTCCACAGTACACCATTCAAACTTCAAAATTTGCGAATTTCAAGAGTATTTGGTAAACAAGTGTCAATCCCTCTGTTTGCATCCAAATACACCGAACGTAATGATAACTGAATTAAACGTTTCATGAGCACTAGATAAATAAGTTGTCATAACATTCTTTATGCTAGTACTGCATTACAACTGACGGTTACCGTTTCTGTTTCCAGACTGAAATTCAAGCCTTTGTATATAGTTTTATGTATTAATTGTCTTTAAGAACTGGACACTCTTGTAGCTTAACATCCTCTCATGTTTCACATTTCGAAATCAGTGGAAAGAAAAATGTGATGAAATATGAAATAATCACTTTGTGTAAATCCTGAGTATTTGTTTTACATTTGTTTCATGCTAATGTTGTATTGCACTGATTAACTTTATGTGAACAGGAAACATGTTTACAATTTTAATAAATTCTAAGTGTCGGCGACATTGCTGCATTACAATGTCTTTGGACGTATTTATTTCTTTTGCTCTTTTGTGTTTGTGTGTGATTTTGTGTTGTTTTTTATGTTTATATCCAGTGTAAAATCCACTACAGGAACAGCAACATACGCTTGATTGCTTATTCTTTTATCTGCATATTTCTATATATTTTTTACTTGACCACCCCTTAAAACTCCCTGTAAACAAAGTTCCGTTAATTATAAACTACAACAGCGTATCTCAGGCACTCATTATCACCCTTTGGTAAAACATATTTGAAATTCTTAAAAATCTAAGACATTAACATCTAAAAAATTTCCCGTATCACTCATAGCATATGTGAAAAAAAGAAGAAAGAAAGGAGAAAGAAAGAAAAAAAGATAGGTGTATATTACAAGATATTAATATTTTGTGTCTATGCTTATGGAACTGGAAATCCTCGTTCGACCACATTTTAGCTTTTTCATTTTCCATATCTGCTTTGATCCATTTTTGGAGATAGTCAGAGAGTATATTGTTGTTTCTTCTTGTTTTTCCTGAGCATTACTGCGTTTTCTTCGTCATTTGACAATATTGGCTGTCAGCTTACATATGAGATAGTCTTGCACATTCAAATAAGAATAACGCTTATATCCATTTTCACAAGGATAATAGAAAAGCAAACGACTGCCGATTAAATAATATCCGAAGACTTCAAAATTGTTTAAACCCGGTTTAATCGTACAGGAACGTTAGGGAACATGCCTGACACCAATTCACACTAAAAAATCATAGAACAAAATGAAATAAACACAGAACCTGACCTATAGGCACCGACTTTCCTTTTGCAGATTACAAATTTCATATTTTTGTTCCAAAAATATAAAATAATTTTTTTTTTCGTTTGGTTATCGAATTTCTTGTAAAAGCTGTTAAATGGCATTTCATTATCGCAGATCAACAATTTGTTCCTTTTTGAAGCTAAATAATAACATAATTTGCATTGCTGACGACAGTAACTGTAAGTGAGAGTGGAAATTCATTAAATCTAGAGAATAGTGCGTCACAATACACTTAGAGTCTAATTGTAGCTACACCAAATAACATGTGACGGAAATAGTGAAATCTACTCAATAAAGACTTGAGTAATTTTATGTTCATTCTATTTACATGATATATATTTCATTTTATATTTGTGTTGGATTTTTATGAGAAAAGTGTCTTATTTTGTGTATTTACAAACGCGCATTGTATCTAATATATGCATTATCCTTTGTCATTTGTAATTCATTCCTGCATGAATACACAAAATAAGACACGTATTCCATATACATGTATATGCGCTTTCAACGCCAAAATATACCACATCGGTAAATAATTTCGGGAGGACGTTGAAAATTGAAAGAAACAGCGGATTTTCCCATGGCAAAGTAAGGTTTATCCACGATGACAAACTTTCTTCCTATGTCAAGTATTTTAGCGCAAAATACGACTTTGAAGACGTCACGCAAGGTTGGACAAGTCGGACAATTAAATTATGAAGTCGTAAGCATAACAATCAAAAGTCTGCCAAACATCGATTTCTGTTGAAAAGTAATATAAAAATAATAATAATAATACCAACAATAATAATAATATGAATAATAATAATAAATAAATAAATGTTGTTTTGGTTTATGTGGGTCTGTCAATTTCTATACAGTTTGCCCACATTTGTCTCACGTACATGTATGCAGTTGTGAAATATCATGATTTTTTAGACATTTTAGCCGATATCGTTTTGAAAACAGAAGATTCCTCAAATAACCTGGTCTTTTGTTTTAATTTTTGAAACCATAATAAATCTTCATGGAGGTGCGCTTTGAATGAGTAATACTATAAGATATCAGATACTTTGATCTTTGGGTAACTATGATGGTCTTTTGCATCAAACAAATTGTAAATCAAGATGGTAAGTAAGTAGCAAATTGCTTTTGTTTTCATTCTATATAAAATGGAAATTTGAATTAACAACACTGATTTTCATTGAACTTTCTGACCTCGGCATCAAAATATAATCAATGTATCGATTTCGTTTAGTACTCGAATAAATTGACTGTCAGTGAATGTTAATGAACTGGTATTGGTATATCATTTATACATTCTAGTATGTAGCGATTCTTTTATTGAAAGATTTTTCGCAAATTCGCAATCCATGAATGAAACTGTTGTCAGAAACAATTGAACCACGACTTTTTGGTGGTTTCGAAAAATTAATTTTCTGATGGAAAATACTCTAACCTAACCCAAACTTCGTCTGTATAAAGATGTGTTTAGGATTAGACAAATACATACTAACTAGTAGCAGGTTCTTAGTTTATTTAAGCTATATCCAATCTGGAACTACACCCCGCTGTGTTTTACAAAAAACTGGAATTTAAGAAGTCTACACAGGGTAATAGAAACTTGACATAAAAAGACAAGAAGAAATGGAAGCAATAGTAGACGGAGTGAAGGGGAGAATGGAAAAAGATCAGAAGACATAAGAAGAAAGACACCATATAAAAAGATAAACTACTGATAACTTGCTTCTTTGAAAGAGTTTTCCGTACGAGCCTCCATGCATTTCTTATGGCCACATATTACCAACGTGTCGAAGGTATACAATTACGAACAAAATTTTGCAGTGTATCAAAACAACTCCTGCCAATATCTTCAATCTTATGTTCATTTTGTGGCCATATTGGTAATAGTGATCGGATCATTAAAATGAGAATTTTTAGAAAAAGGTCCAAAATACAGAGTCAAAATTTTTCACATGAAGTAAAACTTTCTATGAAACGTGTAATATGATGATTAAAAAAATGGACAAAAGAAGAAATGTTCTGACACGCTTTTTTAGAGTCAATCAAGTCCTTTATTGCCTTGATTAGATCAGAAAATTTTACCCTTTTTTCTCCATAAGCAATATATCATTAAACAAGAGATAAAGCTTTAAATTATATGTTTTATAGCTTTTTAATATAAGAAATCCTTCTTGTGCTCCTACAAATTTCTCTATTTCAGGAGTGATTTACAACCATAAAACTGTTCACACTACGTTCGGTTATTAGATTAAACACATAAGGTTTAGGGTTGCCTGATTTTTCCAAAATTTCTACAAGCAACATTTTATTTCTTGTTCCTTAAAGTACTTTTTAAATCTGTATCTATATTTAACACAAATATTATATTAGAAATTTAATTTGTCCTTCGGAAGTACTGTAAACCATATACTCTACAAATAATATCATTCAAATGAGTTTTTTTTTTTTTTTTTTTTTTTGGTTGATTGGTGTTTTACGTCGCTTTCAACAATATTTCAATTATATCGCGAGATGGAAGCAGGAGGTTACCAACCTCTTAAACATAGTGGCGCAACCCGGGATCAAATGAGTCCACTCTCCTATAAGATGTTCGTAATTATATTGTGGGATAGGAATATGCTCCAAAACTACATGTAGAATAGTTTTCTCGTGCACTTTGGTACTTTATCATTGACCTGTTATTATCAATGTATCTCTTTTTGAAATATGTCTATGAAAAAAAAAATTTATAAAATTTCACAACTTACTGTGAGTATATGGTTGATTTGTTACGGAATAATATTTTTGTTTTCAAAACAGAGGCCTGAATGATTTTGATCACGAAGTGAGAATTATGGGTTTGAGTTTATTTAGCTGTCATGTCTTAACAACAAATTAATGAGCAATGCATCTTTGAAATAGCCATACAATGCTGTTTTGGACGCACTGTAACGAATTGTATGGAACACATGGAAAACCTCAAACTACCCCGTAGGTTCAAATCTAAAAGGCAGTTGGCTCAATGCGAATCACATAAAAGCATCTATCTTCAGGCAAAGATTGAATGCAAAAATAAACATTTTAATTGAAAGGATTATGATTAAGAGATCTTGAAGCACGTTTATCCAGAACATTGAATGAAATGCGCAATAAATAGCTATTCCATTTTAACACAGAATTTGTATCGTTCCTTACTTGCAATTGATCTTATTCAGAACTTCTATCTAAATTTGAAAATATTTCTTTTCAACACTATGTATCCAATGGAATTTCCCATCCTAATTTTTACGGTGATCTCGTATATAAACTAAGGAAAGGCTCCAATTACGTTATTTTATCATGTAATACAATAGTGAAACGTCCTCTAAATAGACATTGAGATCATCAAAAAGACTATAGGTCTTGTATTTGGCCCCTCTACAGCCTTATGCAGACTTTTACTTGAACGTTGCACGCTGACAAACAGGGTGGTGGGGATTATATGACGGGCCTTGTCCAAACCTCTTTCATAGGAGACATGGTCCTGAACCTCGTCCCCTCTGACTGTTAGTCAGGACTCCTGCAGATCTAGGGTCTTAGCTCGCTTTCAGACTGGCAGAGCACGGTATAGCATGTTGATGTCGCATATATTATTGTATCATTATGTGTTTTATTACAGTACCTTACGTGTTTATATTTTTATGACCTCTCAATATGCGATACCTGTTGACCCTTGTTCTTTACATGGAGGATTATTTATAAAATTTTAAATGTACGTCCTTTGATTGTTCTGCTGTTACGGTGAGTGGAAAGGTGGGCCCGTAAACCGGTTAACCACACCATTTGTTTGGCTTTTGTCAAATTAAATGACCGTCCTAAGTCGGTATCGTAATTGCACTACACTCAAATATTTTTGTAATGTGTTATATGTGCTAGTATATTATTTACTTTCATGTATTGTATAGCTCCATGGTGACTTCTGCCACATAACTGAGCCAGTACCTCCTCTTTTTTCTTTAACCTATTTCAACAATTTCTACCAGATCAAAGTGACGGGTGTTGGTAATGAGCAGCAGATGCTTACTCTCCCCGGACACTTGATCCAATTCCTTTCGGATTTCACGTTTTGAGTAGATACTAATTGGTTTCTTTTTATGATATTTATTTATTGTTTGCTGATTTTCTATGCATTCGGTATAATGATTTTTGGACCCCTGGATGGTTTTATCCACAATTTTGTTTTTCATTTTGATCGAATAAATACCTACACCTCACTTTGAAATGTATGTGCAACTCCTCATTGCTATCTAATGAAAATTCAGTTATTAAAAGAATTTTATATCTGAAAATAATATCTGTCTTCATTTTGATATTTTGTACTTGAATGGAAAATATGGATCTGATTATATGAAGCGGACGACCAGATATCGAAGTGATAACAAATATATGTTCGGCATAATTAACAAGTTACATGAAATGAATGCATATTGCAACAATACACGGGTCATAATCATTCTATAAGTTGTCAAAATATATAATTTTGAACTTCTTTTTTCATATCATATTTTACAATGATTAAATGTTATAAATAATTACCGAGTGAAATTAACCTGATTAGCGCCAGGCTGTTCATGACTAAGTTTTGTTGAACTGACATCAGATGATGTAATGTCTGTTATCTTTTTACATATCCGTATGCCACACGGTTTGTTTTTATTTTCGGATAATCGGGTACCTGTACTATACTCTCATAAAAATGTTTAGAATAGACTGAGGAATGTGAGATTTACATTTGGAACCAATAATAACTTAAAATTCGAAAAAAACATATATACAGAAGATCCATCTTACTTTTCGGAATTCAAATAATTTATTCGATACATGGCTTAATATACCTCAAATGATAGACTCGACTTATCGTTCAATTATTGATATGAATTGATCGTCTTTTACGCGATGCGCTGTTGAAGTCATAAAGTATACACCTCGAACTGAATTAATGGTGACTCTCGTATCGTTACGGCTTACACGGTACATTATGTCACCCTTGGGCATAATATACTAGCAACTTTGATGCCATATCTCGCATTACTTATAAAGAGATGGTGCTAGAAGAGTGTCATACTCCTTTGGGATGCCTTTATGAGTAGGCATATGACATACATCATATCTTGATGCAAAATGTAGTTCTTGATAGACAAAGGTTATTTTATGTATCATACAATTTCCGCTAAAGTACTGAATGAAAATAGTGATAGCTTAGTCCAATACAGAAAATGTGGATTAACGAACTCGCATAATAAATCAAATTAATTATTTCTCAAACTTTAACCACTGGTTAGCTTAAGCAGTGGTTAAAGTTTCAAACAAATGGGTCCTGATCTATATTATGATTGTATGATTTTAAAGAAGATTATTTTACAAACCAATAAAACTACGTTACCAATATCAGACAACCTTTGCAAACACTGTTTGTACATTTACTGTATGTATTTCTGACGAGTTAACGCTTTTTACCACTTTGTATATTTCTTTACGAATTACCTTTATATATAAAGCATTGATATTTTTCAAACGCATTTTGTAATGAAAGACGTTCCCCATATACTGTATAATAAAAAGCCGGCGTGGCCTAGTGGTATTGCGTCGGACTCCTGATCGGGAGGCCAGGGTTCGAGTCCCGCTCTGGTCATGCAGGTGTTATGTCTTTCGGATGAGACAGTAAAAACCGAGGCCCAATGTCGTGGTATGCATGGCACGTTAAAGATCCCTCACTGCTTCGGGTGGGTCCGTTGCAAAGGTCAAAATTTGTATGCCCTGCATCAGGCAGATGCCGTCACCATATACGTGAAATATTCGTGGTGTGACGTAAAACAAAAATCAATCAATCAATCAATCTGTATAATAAAAGAAAAGACAAGATATTTAACTTGGCAGTATGACACAAATAATCTCGGGACTTACGGTCCACCCAGTGATAAAAAAAGCAGAACATATATACGTGTATAAATTTTGGTGCACCATATGCGCATTTCGGCAACTTATGTCAACTCAATGATGCTCAAAGCCTATACTTTGGCCATTGAAAATGTAGACATTTGAAGAGCAAACTCATTACCACATTGGTAAACAATATTCGGCTTGAAAAGGGAGGAAACGCTTTAACTGTTATCCAAAATCATATTCATTCTTAATGCATTTAAGTTGCATTAATATAGAACTATAGAAGCGACTAGTCTTAAGACTTAACCTACTACAATATAGCCATGTATAATAAAAAGCCGGCTTGGCCTAGTGGTATTGTGTCGGACTCCTGATCGGGAGGCCGGGGTTCGAGTCCCGCTCTGGTCATGCCGGTGTCCTGTCTTTCGGATGAGACAGTAAAAACCGAGGCCCCGTGTCGTGGTATGCATGGCACGTTAAAGATCCCTCACTGCTTTGGGTGGGTTCGTTGCAAAGGTAAAAATTTCTAGGCAATGTATCAGGCACATGTATTATATAAGTGAAATAACCGTGGAGGTACGTAAAACAGTAATCAATCAATCAATCAATCTTATAGTTATGAAAGGGTTCTTTGGCTTTTACTATTTCGTTAAAAGCGTACTTGCTCTTCAAATACATATATTTATACTTTAAACTTCAACGGTAGCAGCCATTAACATTACTGAATTGCTATTCATGTCGAAATGCGCATATGATGCAAGAAATGTATAGATTTAGGTATATATATTCTTATATTGTAAATAGATATGTATAATTTAACGAAATAGATATCAATATCAACGGATGAACATTTATATGTTTAATCCCTCATGGTCATTTTGCTATTTGCTGATTAAATTTTAGAATCATCGATTTATCAGAATTCGTTTCTGAAACACAAAACTCAAATAACAATGAAGTGGAACCAGTGAATACAGTTCATTGCTTTATTATATTTTTCAAATCCAATGTATTGGAGTTTTATCATTAATTCCGTACTATCGTACTAAAGCTTGTTAACTTTTTTGCGACTTTAAGTATGTTATAAGTGAATAAAATACACAGGTAATTCATAGTAACTATTTCGAAATCACAAGCATTTAAAAAATTATTATGAATCAAGCCGTTATAGAAAACGCCACAGTAACACATGATAACAGAATGAGCTCTCTAAGGAAACTTTTAAGAGCTCAAGTTTTCAGAGCAATACATGTTTAGAGTGTTTTATTATTTATAAGTCGGGTTTTAATAAATCTGATACAACTCCATAAAAGAAGACTTCTTTAAGCGAATTAAGTGCATCGATAAAGCCAATCCACAGAATTTATAAAACAAAAATATTTATGTACATGCACTATTTAAGACGAAAAGACGGCGAGATGTGCAAGAATGCAAACATATAGAGTTGTTGAACGTAAATTATACACACGATTTGGAAGAGATGTAAAGGATATGTGGGATATTTTGTCACAAAAATCATAATACTCAAGAGAGGACACTGTGGATCACGTTTCATGGAGTAACTCCTCTGGTCATAATCGATGTGAATCTTCGGCTTGATATTGCATCAAAACTTTTTTATAAAGATGGGTGAGAATGTTACTTAATTTTTTCGTATGTAATAAATTTTTATGACATCTCTCCTTGAGAAACCTTTTGATCCTTGTTCTCTATATGGAAGAGAAAAGAGGAATTACTGGCTCAGTTATGTGGCAAAAGTCAACATGGAGCTATACAATAATGAATATAAATAATATACTAGCACATATAACATATTACAAAAATATTTGATTGTAGTGCAATTACGATACCGACTAAGGATAGTCATTTAATTTGGCAAAAGCCAAACAAATGGTGTGGTTAACCGATTTACGGGTCCACCTTCCCACTCACCGTAACAGCAGAAAAATCAAAGGACGTACATTTAAAATTTTATAAATAATCCTCCATGTAAAGAACAAGGGTCAACAGGTATCGCATATTGAGAGGTCATAAAAATATAAACACGTAAGGTATTGTAAAACACATAATGATATAAAAATATATGCGACATCAACATGCTATACCGTGCTCTGCCAGTCTGAAAGCGAGCTAAGACCCTAGATCTGTAGGAGTTCCGGCTAAAAGTCAGAGGGGACGAGGTTCAGGACCATGTCTCCTCTGAAAGAAGTTTGGACAAGGCTGGTCATGTAGTCACTACCGCCCTCTTAGTCAGCGTGCAGCGTTCAGGTAAGTCTGCATAAGGCTGAAGAGGGCCAAATACAGGATTAATGGAGGATTATTTATAAATTTTTAAATGTGTGTCCTTTGATTGCGCTGCTTTTGTGGTGAATGGGGAGGTGGGCGCCCGTAAACCAGTTAACCACACCAACTGAGTGACGTTTGTTACTTCAATTGACCGTCCTAAGTCGGTATCGTAACCGCAGGACAATCGAATATTTTGGTAATATCGTTTCGTATATATTCTGCTGTTGTCATTTTTTTTTTGTGTGCAGGTCCTTCTTGATTTGTGTCATATAGCTTTGCCAGATGTCTTCTGTTTTCTCTTTTCTGATTCATACAGGACAATACCTCGTTTTATAAGATGATGTTGTTACGACACTGATTATTTCAGTGAGGTGAAGGTTGACATTATTCAATGGTAACAGTAGTACCCAAACAAAACACAGAACTCTCTTACACTTGTAGTTTATTTACTGCTCCAACCGGGCATCATATAGGAAATATTCGCCCCAGAAAACGTTTCCACTGGGGACCTCATTCTTCCTCTACCTGTAAAATTTACTATATAGTAAATAAACCCACCGGTAAAATGTTCAAATAACAAACTGCTCCCTGGTGATGGTGTTCTATGAAGTACGTAACCGCATACATGGAATCCTGTTCCCATATAAGACATTTATGTTCATTTTATTAAATTTCTTACAAAATATCCCGTGATTATATGTATTCACTTAAATTCAAAGAAAATATATACAGAATACCTTCTCTTCGCTTACTTTCGTATCAACTATCTCCTCCATGTGTTTATGTGGGAATTTTGTGCTATAAAATAAAGGCGAAATTGTATAACCTATCATTTTGTCGCATTTGATTTTATTACACAGCTCTTAAACAGTTTCTCCACAACTCCGCATCGTGATTGTGGTGTAACCGATTTGAATCATATGACACTCTTTACCTAGTAAGTATAAGTACTAAAGCATTCAAATGTAGTTGACAACAGGATATCAAATAGTAATGAGCTCATAATCAGATGAATAGAATGATCAAACATGTTAATCGTCTTACGTATAGCTACTGCTGCCAATGAGATATTTTCACAAACGCTTAGATGATCCAGACTGGTGATTTGTGATGGGTTATACTCATAGGGATTTTTCATCAATTTCTAAGTAAATCTTATTTTTTATTCTTTTGTTTTACCATGATTACTATCTTATATAAGAAAATAATAAAATATAAATCATCTATGTATGCTGCTTCATTGAATTCAAATGTGGAATTCAAAATATTTATAACAGTATTCGTAGAAAATTACTAAAAATTTGCATTATGGCCTAGGATAAAACCACAGTCATTACCCATCATACTGTCGGAATCTCTCGCGCCTCTACTCATAAATGAATGCTGAATTATGTAAAACTCAAAACGGATACGTGCAGTGAAATAGTTCCATTATAATTCCAAAATCAAATCAATGCATAACTATAGGATATATATGTTTATATATTTAGTTTTTTTGTAATTTCAAAATAACCGGCCCGACGTGCAGGGCTAAGAAGAATAATAAGGGCCAAAAAGAATAACACTAAAGACATGACAAAAATATTTGATTGTAATGCAGCTGTGGCATCGTATAAATATGTATATATACAACTTTTGCTTTACAAAATCAAGGACCAAGGGTTAATCAAGGTGGAAGGTCGTAAAATAAAATTACGAATTCAGTTATCAAATATATATAATTAAGAAAAATAATAAAAAATATTAAATAAAAATCTTCTAAAATGGCAAGTTTCTAGTCAATACTCAGAGTGGCGAGGCTGAGAGCCTTATTTGCCCTTAGAATGCTTAGGCAATTAGCTTGTCATAGAGTTCTCATCGCCCTTTTTTGCACAGTGTAACAGTCTAGGGAAAGTCTGCATAGGAGCTTAATTCTAGAAAACGGTCTTTGCAATTGTCATTCTGGCAAAGCTTTTATTTATTTATTTATTATTCTTTAAACCCGATGAGATGAAATTATCGGAAACTTTGATCCTTTATATCTATGTATAATTTTTGTCTACTGGGCATGCGAATACCAATCTGTCTTCACGAAAAATATCTAGTCTATCTGGGATAAAAGCTCATCGCCCCTATCAGAATCTTCTGTATGTTTGGACCTTTCTATTGTCTAACATCCTGTATATTATACCCAACTCAAAATTTCAATATACTAAAAATATCGTGGGTTTTCTAGACTTCGACCCGGGGTGTTCTCGAGATCCGCTACATTGTTTACAGTGACAGATATCCGTAACACTCATTACACTAATTTATAATTTGCGGTCTGGAATCGAGTATTTACTTGCCTCGTAATTACTTATCTCATACTAAGAAATTTCGTGTTACTTATATGTTTGCATTAGTTTTGTTTTGACACGAATTGCTTAGCATTTGTTCATAATTGTTGTGTACACTAATATTTTGATGTATCAGACGAATTATTACTAAAATGTTTACATGTGTTAGTGCTTCATTTTATAAACTGCTCATGCTATATGCTCTTTCAAGATGTAAAGTTTTGTTTTCATGTTAAACTGTTGCAACCTCACATTTTTTATTTGAGATACTGGTATGTTATAAATAAGTAGTTTTATTATCCCATTGCAACGGGATTGCAGAGGGGATATACTAGTAACTGTGCCGTTCGTGTATTGTTGAGTGTATCTATGCGTGGTTGAGTGTGGTTGAGTGTGTCTATAACAAATCTTTGTAAAAGTCACAATTGTGGCTTTATTGGGTTCATACATTGCATGTAGCTTAACTATAAGTAGATTAAGATCCCAGGTTAAAGTCTCTGAAATGTGAAGATGATGGATAAATCCAAACCACAAGTCTAAAAATCATGAAACCAGAGGACATAAAAAATCAATGAAAATGAAAAACAAGTGGAAAATATGATAGTTAAAGAGCATATGTGAACCCCTGTGATGGAGTAAGATCAGGTGCCCAGAGAGAGTGAGCATATCCTGCTTGCTAGCAACACCCGTCACATATACTCTGTAGAAAGAGTCAAATCCTGTAAATTCCATATGTATTTATATATGGAGAAGTCAAAGTAGGTAACCTTCTAGTATAGATGTCATCATAGAAAAAAATGTAGACACTCACAATTTTGGCCCTATTTGGTTCGTACTTCACATATTGTTTTAGTATAATGAGAGGGAGATCCCTATTGATGTTGGGGTCAAAAAGTTAAGGTAAAGGTGAATTTAGTATCATGGAATTTGCTGCCGTGCGGCAGATGTCATGTTTTGCATTGCTCTTGTTTCAATTTATGTTACATGAAGATGCATGTTTTTATTTTTACTTTTATTATCATTTACGTTATGTAAAGAAACACGTTTTTGTAGTTTATACTTTTGTTCTCAAATAGAGGTATGTTTGTTTTTTATTTCACTTCTGAATAAATGTGCTAAATGTGATCATAGCTCTTGTCTGCATTATTTTTATCGATATGAAATTATTTTAATCATATAATTTATGTTTGTTTGAAAATTCAATTATAAGAAATAACTGTATTAATTTTTATGTTTATTGACGTATAGACTGCAAAAAAAGATCGTTAAACTGTGTAATCCGCGAATCAATTTTTCAGTCTATACGTCAATAGACATAAAAATTAATATAGTTATTTCTTAGATTGAAGTGTAAGCACGTTTGCATAAAAATACACACTGTGTTACATAAACTGCTGAAACAGGAAATGTCAAATAATTGAGCAAGCGAGTTTTAATTTGTTTGTGAAGTGACATTTACTTCAAATGCGTATTTCTTGTTATAGTCTACATTATATTAAACTTTATAAAAAAACCATAATAGTAATAATAATGAAAACATAAAAACAACAAATGAATAAATAAATGAATAAATAAACCCAAAAATTTAATTATAAATATAAGGAAATATACAATCATTAATTAAGTGAGACCATATGCGCTTTGTGTCAACTGAGGTCTCTTCAGTGATGCTTAAAGCCTAAACTGCAGAGATCCTAAGTATAGAAATTTAAAGAACATATTTGTTTTGTTTTTTTCTTTCTTTTTTTATATTTTATTTTACTTTTTGTTTGTTTGTTTCATTGGAATTTATATGTTTTACCGACTTTTTGGAAAAAAATTGGTTTAGATCTTCTTATAATCGGCACAATTAGAAAAAAAGTTAAATGTAATTGTAACGTATTTTGCAACGGCCATTAGATCCAAGGTTCCTACAAATATGGGATTATCTAAATTTTTAGGTCTTGCATTATGAGATCGATAGAAATAAGTGTTCTATTGACAAAATGGCAGTAATGTCACGTGAAAACAATGCACACTATTCGGCAATTGAAGGGACAAAGAAATAGGCATAAAATGAAAGAAAGGGTAATTTACTCAAATCCAGGGGAATTAAAACGGGTTTGTATTGACACTGATTAATACATGTATATGAAGAACTTTCATATAAATCTTGCATTAAACAAAACAAACATGGTGCAATTCAGGAAAAAAATTAAATATACATACAGCAAACGTCTATATGATTTCATTGCAATTTTAAGAACAACATTTAAACTATACATTTAAGAAATTCATTCAAAACACTTAACGATTATTTGGAAATGTGTGCATTTTATAAGTATACCATTTATTGTAAAAGTATCTTTGTTAGTTCCCTGAATGTTAGTTAGTAACGCCTTCGTTTTGTCTCTTTATATTAATGGACGACTGGTTACTATGCCAATTGACTTCTCTGGTTTTTATTAAACCATAGTCATATAATCCAATGAAGTAACAATCGATTTACCATACCAACCGAACAGGGTATAGTCAAAACGTTGGATAGTTTGTATGATCAGATCCCAAAGTGTCGGTTTACATTCTTGTAAGGTGGATCTCGAATGGAACCGGATCACTATATCCACCATAGAACTTCCTAAATGATAAGTTCAAACGTTTAAATGGGCACAAACTGCGCCCCTCTCGTGGCAGACCTGTTTTTGTTTTATTATGAGAGGAACTTCATGACTCGGCTTAAAAATATACTTACCTTCAATAACAATGGGTTTGAAAATGCATTAAAGACATCTATCCTCTAGAAATTCGGCTCAGTAACGCTAAAAAAGAATAACATATTTTGGAGATCAATGTCAAGATTAATGATAACAACTATATACACAATTGTATTAACGATAAAGATGAAGACTTTGAATTTCCATTTGTCAATTTTCCATTGCTAGATGGCAATGTTCCTAGACTCCCATTATATAGCATTTACATTTCTCAATTCCTTCGATGTTGTTGAGTCTGTACCGATTGTTTTGATTTTAGCAAAACTATATATATTGAGTCAGGGTTACAAATACCATACACTAAGAAAAAAACTTTCGGAAAATACTATAGGTCTTATTCACAGCTTTTATATAAAAATATTGTTTTTCAAAAAAAATTGTGTCAAACGGAATCTTCCATCCATATTTCTACGGTGAGATGTATATAGATTTAGAAAGGTGAAAAGTTCCGACGGCTTCGTCGCATTAGGTTTTAAAATAGTCAAACGCCATTGCCAATATGGGACTAAGATCATCGCTAACACATAAATTTTCTACTGGACCGCTATACAGCCGATCAGAGAATTTGTTTAGGGCGTTGCACTCAAACAGGGCGGTGGGAATTCTATGACGGGCGTCCTTGTCTAAACCTTTTCAGAGAAGATAAGGGTTCTGAGTCTGAGATCAGAGCATGGAAGTCTCAAATTGACGTCACTTTTACATTTTGAATACAAATTTTTATCCATTATACATTTCATGTATGTGTATGTTATAAAGATTTTTCAAATTGGATAACATGTTGGCCTTTGATACATATGTATGGAGTATAATTTACATATTTTTGAACGTGTGTCTTTAGTGGTTTTGTCGTTGTGGTGGGTTAGAAGTCGTCCAGTATACCGGTTAACGACACTAATTGAGTAATTGGCATTATTTCAATTGATTGTCCTAAGTAGGAGTCTTAACTACATTACAATTCATGTTTGGTGATAGGATTCTTGTCTTTAATATTTACTTTTTTTGTCTGTGATGACTTTTGACGTACGGCTGAGTCGTGTCTTTATGCTTTCTGTTTAGGAAGAAATCAATACTGTACATTTGCTTTTTTTCCATTAAAATGCTGTTTGGTGATACTGACTTCCATTTCAGGATAAATATAAAATTAGATGATAGAGGTAAAAACAATATATCTGATATCTGATAGCTTGAAAAGCTACCCAGGGTCTATGACCCTTTTATCCTTTATATATATAACATTATTACTTCGTAATATTACATATGCTATGATAAAACACATTCTGAAATCGCTTATGAAGTACGAGATATTGTTTCAATATATCAATAATGATTACAAATAGGAATTTTACGATACAGTATTGGTTTCTATGATATCAATGTGCAATTCAATATCATGACATTTACCTACCGATTCTGTACTCAGTATTTAATACCCTTTCTACTTGTATTAGGTTGTGAAATTATTACAAGTAATGTCCATTGGAGTGTGATTCGGCTACAATATTTCTCAATAAGGGTTGATATTCTTTTTTTCTCTCCCAATCTGATTACAGCCTCTGACGGAACAAGCAATTTCAGAGAATTGTGTTCCCACACTTTCGGAGTTTTACTAGTAAAAGTGCAGTGATCTGTGACATATTGTCATGGTTGTGCATTTCTACAGACACACATGCCAAATATGAAGGCCCTACGTCTTACGGTAAAAAAGTTACATTGAAGTAGGTCACAGGTCAGGGTGAAAGTCACATGATAAGAAATTCTGGTACTAACGGGAAGGTATTGCAATTTGGGACACACATGCCAAATATAAAGGTCCTACGTTTTACGGTTTAAAAGTTACATTGAAGTAGGTCAAAGGTCACGATGAAGGACACATGATAAGAAATTCTGGTACCAACGGAAAGGTACTGCAATTAGGGCACACATGCCAAATATAATGGTCCTACATTTTACGGTTTAAAAGTTCCATTGAAGTAGGTCAAAGGTCACGGTCAAGGTCACATGATAAAGATTTTGGTACCAACGGTAAGGTCTTGCAATTAGGGGCACAGATGTCCAATATGAAGGACCTACGTCTTAAGGTTAAAAAGTTATGACCAAGGTTAACGTATTTGTGACAGGCGGACGGACAGAAAAAAGAGATTTAATGTCCCCATGCTTTCGCCAATACGGGGACAATAAATTAACACATAAGACAATGAATGATCTGCGGATCAGGGTGATCTTTACCGGGTCATACGATATCAAAGAAAGTAGCTACTACGTAATACTATACTGATAATTCATGCTTTACTAAACAATAGTAAAACAATAAGATATCTAGTAATGTTCTGTCGGAAAACAAATATAAAAGACAAAATAATGATTAAAGGTAATCATAGACTCCCAGAAAACAAAGGTGCAAATTAGGTGCCATAGAGGAGTAAGTACCCCCTGTCGGCCGGCCATAACCGTCGTGATGCTTGATATAAGTTGAGATACTGTTAATTCGAAGTCACATTCAGTAGACGGAATAACACCGTAGTCACATTGGTAAAACATCATGATTTATATTATTATTGCGATAGAAATCTACCACAAACGATAAACGACATCTTCAACCGAATATGGAATCAATATGTCGAAAAATGATATCCGATAATTGTACATAAGATATTTGTATCGTCTCTAAAATCTGAAGTTATGGAATGTTGACTTCCTTGTGATAATAACTTTTCACTTAGTTGCTTCGGTGAATGAAGGAACAATAGTCAGAGGAAGTTCTAGTATGTCGGATCAGCTGAGACACATAGACACGATATGCAGGTGATGAAGAAAATATTACTACATGTGTGTGGAAGTTTAACAATAGGAAAATTAAAGTCGTCTTGTTTGTCATATAGCAAAAGAGTAAGTTTACCATCTATATCAAAATTTAGGAGATCTAAATACGACGCGCAAGAACTGAATTTACTTTGTTGCATCTTTAATTTTATGCATATATATATATATATATATAAAGCACAAAGACACTACAGTTAACAAGGCACCCTATATTTCACTTATATTCGTTCCCCGTCTGGGCTCAGTCGGTTAGAGGGTCGGATGCATGACAGCTAGGTGATTTGGTACCATAGGTCGTGGGTTCGAGTCCCAGTCGGGGAACGAATATAAGTGAAATATAGGGTGCCTTGTTAACTGTAGTGTCTTTGTGCTTTATATGTTTGTCTAATTTGTCTTTATTTTCTACAGGTATTTCTTCGGAGATCCAAGGTCCATAGTACTCCCAGGTGTTTCACTGATTCTATTTGTGCTTTATATGTTTATTTCTCTTTCAGTGATGTATCCTCTCGGGGGATCCGCCTGCGTTTACGTCGGGTAAATTCCTTCGCTTTCCGCGGCCGTGTTGTCATGCATGCGATTAGCTAATGATTGGCTATTAAAGCTCCATTTTTGTGGAGCTCGGGTAGCTCAGTCGGTTAGAGGGTCGGATGCATGACAGCTAGGTGATTCGGTACCATAGGTCGTGGGTTCGAGTCCCAGACGGGGAACGAATATAAGTGAAATATAGGGTGCCTTGTTAACTGTAGTGTTTTTGTGCTTTATATGTTTGTCTAATTTGTCTTTATTTTCTACAGGTATTTCTTCGGAGATCCAAGGTCCATAGTACTCCCAGGTGTTTCACTGATTCTATTATTGCTTTATATATATATATATATATATATATATATATATATATATATATATATATATATATATATATATACTATCTAGGGATTGGATTTATCTGATGTGTCTATTTATTTGTACGAAGCTCTTTGGATACAAATTCTGTGTCATCATAGAGTGCTACTGACCCCCTCCCCTCCCGAATTTATATTAACACTCAGATATATTGATGCTGTATTCTTTATAAACAGTAAGAATTTTGATACTTTTGATGTACACGAACTAATCACGACGAACTTGAAATAAAAGATACAACAGAATGCAATAACCCCTTCCAATACATCTCAACTGATCCGATATTCTAGCGCTTCTTCAGAGTACGGTTCTTTCATTTATCATAGCAAACTAGCGAGTGAAAAGTTAATTACAAGAATACGAAAAACTACATTCCATAAAGTTTACGGTTGCTATCAAGACCTTCTTTGTGCTTGTCAGAACACTGTCGGATATGTTGCTTTCCTTATTTGTTTGTTGTAGTGATCTACCAGTTGTACTTTGATTATAAAATATCAGACATTTTCCTTACCATGACATTTTACCGATAAGCCTCACTTCCAATTCACTTAGATAGATGATTCTGATGTGAGCAAGCGTATGTGTAGTTGAGCTAAAGAGTTTGAAACACAGAGCTGACTGCGTCTACCCCTTAAAGAACAGATACTGAATGAATTTCATTTCTTATGAGTAATACAAAATATGTAAACGACACAGTTTCTGTTTATTGGAATGCCGACAAACTTTTCTCTAAAAATTTAGAATCGGACTTTCCCTTAATATATTTGTCCATTTTCATCAAAGGTGTAGTTATTTTGATTATTATGGTACGCCGTCGTTTTCCAATAATCTTTTGTGAAATATGTAATAATTTCTATAACATCAATATACTTAATTAATAATTAATTGTTATTGGCATAATTAGATTTCATATCGACAGCGTTTATTATTGAAATGATCATTACTGTGCGTTTCATGCCTCAGGCAAT
This sequence comes from Pteria penguin, assembly GCA_035048485.1. Classification (NCBI taxonomy): domain Eukaryota; kingdom Metazoa; phylum Mollusca; class Bivalvia; order Pterioida; family Pteriidae; genus Pteria; species Pteria penguin. The sequence continues at coordinate 20,154,841 of CM068588.1, read as the reverse complement.
AATTTTTACTGTGTGACAGTGATATTAGAGAACAAGAACTTATATTTAGTAAAGACTCTACTGGCTTTTTATTTTATTATAATCGTTATGACATGCATAACCACGCATGATATAATGTATTATTTAATAAAGAGTTAGTTTCAACACTTTGGATTGAAAAATGAAATCGCATATTCCTTTAAAGTTGAATACTGATAATTGATAGCATTATCTATCAGCAAAATTTGCAAGGAATGAAAATAGCTACATGTGTGAATGAATTATGCAAGACATAAAGGAAAAAATAAAAAATAAAAAAGCTTTCTGTCAAATAAATAGATTAAAATACACTTATAATATATGTTGCAATCAATGGGATAATCGTTAAAGAATTGGCATGAATAAAATTTTCCTTTCAAGTAAAATAAGTCATGAAAAACGTATCGTTGTGTAACAGATATAAATTTATAATTCCGCTTAATTTTTTTTTCTGAAATCTGTAAAATCTGCATATAATTTAGCCCATATCAATGGGCAGACTTATTTAAAGTAAATGCGTCGGTTACCAAAGCTGATTAAAATACACTTAAATAGTACCTGTAAGTACGATATTTTATTGTACAGAATGACGTCCTCCGAATAACCAGTCTGTACCCCTTTTAAATTTTTAACACTTCTTGAAAAGATACTCTAATGTTTAAATGCTAACATAGATAAAAGTTTTCTTATACTAAATCTGCAAAGTGACGCTTCGTGTGTGAAGAAACTACTGGATCTGATAGATCTCGCACAATGCCAATCGAAACAAAGGATAATGGAGAAGAAATGTCATGTAACAGAGTGAAATGTTCGTCTGATTGGAATGTATGACTAAAATTGATGTCATACCGTTTCATAAACAACGTATAAAGAAATGTCAGTTTTTAATTTGATTCAACTTGTGAAAAATTAAAATGATGTATACTGAGACTATAAACCGGTGTCATAAGAAGGTCAGTTTTAAAATTACTCTTAAATAACAGATATTCGTGGTCATTACGGATATCTAACACTTATCTTTTTTTCAATTATGAAAAGTCAATACTGTGAATGGCTTTATATTCGTGGTTTCATTGAATTTGAATTATTCGTGGATTCTTGAATTCGTAGGTTTTCGCATTGGGGAAAAAATCGGAAATTGCATAATACAGTCGACCGTTGACGATGATATGTAATTAAAAAATAAAAAAAAATCGTCTTTTGCTTCCGGTTAACAGAGAATGGCTCCGGACATTATAACTTAAAATCTAATATCCATGTAGGTTCAAATAGCGTATCTTCCATTTCGACTCCTTTGCTTCATCATTGAGATGGTACATAAATTCGTTGGTACGTAAATTCGTGGGGCGGACGACAACAACGAAAATTGGTAACCCCATGAATACTGATCCATTCACAGTATGCCATAGACATTCTATTCATACAATGTTCTCGTTTTCAAATACGAGGAAACGAACCGATATTCTAAACCATAATTATCGCTATTTACAAAACAAAAACGATTCTTAATTTAAGATATGGTAAACGAAAGTTGTTGGGGTATTTAAGAATGGAGTATAGTATTCAGACCAAATCTGTTACTAACAACAATATTCTAATACACAAAATCGGTCAAGTCACAACACATTAAATTTATAGATAAAATTTACGATTTCTGGCATTATATTGAATGGACAATAATCGAACAGACAGTTATAATCTGCGACGGTTTATTGCTAACCCTCGCAAACAACCCATAAAGTGTACACGTCATAACTCGTAAAGTGTACACGTCATTACTCGTAAAGAAAATATAATGAAATCCAGCGTATGAAATTAATCTATATAATCGTCAGCTTCAGGTGCTCGCACGCGTCTTACTCTCTAGAGGTCTAATGCATGTACACCTACATTATCTACTAACGAATTAATGACATGGTCATATTCTTATCATTTTATCCCTTTTGTCAAACTGCGTAGTATTCAGACACTGCCATTTATATGGTATACATTAAGATTTTCAGCATAAGCGTTAATATACACGAATATATTGATTTATGAGGGGCGGGGCATAGGTTTATCGGTCCTCCCCTTTCAATCTGTTTAATTCAAATAAAAGCTTATAGAGAATGAACTGTATAAGCATAAGCCACTTTTCAGAAATATCAGCGAAGTGGTGTCTGTGACCTGTTGTATTTTGAAGTCAAACAAGAATTCAAAAGGTAAAAGGTAAGTTCATAGAAATTAAAGTATTGTACACGGATTTTATAATACTTAGGGCTTCTACATGAATTTTCACTGGTAGATAAAGACACTTTGGATCATTGTGACTGAAATAGGTGATACATAAGGATATACAATTCTGGTATCAAAATTTATTTCAAATTTTTATTGAACTTTAAAAATATTATTATTGCACTATTCAAAGGTCATTTTAAAAAAAGACTATTCTTTGCAACTGTAATTTTCGTATATTGCTTAGGCAACACTGCTGATGAGATTTTTCAAAGCCAAAACATTCCTTATATGAAATATAATCTAAGTATAGATATAAAGTTTTTTCAATAATGTCGTATTTGCGTTCTTAGAAATACAATTATTAATTTTTGATCCAAAATAAAAACAAAGTTAATAAATAAAAAGATTCAGATAAAGACGTACAATAATAAAATGTGTCCGTATCTTAATAAATCCTTAAAATAATGAGTAGATTTAAAGCTATTATCTATTAAACAAGTACCAGAGCAAGATGATTAGTTTGCAAGGGAAAACAATTTAATGATAGCATCGTTGACTGATTTTCAATTTCATGATATACTCACCTGAATAACTCTGATAGTTTTCAGTGTCATTGCTTTTATGTACATACCAATGACGAGGCCCCTGGAGTTCTATAGATTTTGCCGTGAGATATTTAGTTGACTCAAGATAAGCCGTTATCCATTCTTGCTGCAATCCTGTGTTCAGACATGAACATCAAGTTATCGTCTGGAAATCCCCAGGGATAATGTGACTTTAAGGGATATTTTAATGTTCATTAATAGTAGAGAGTTATGTGGGAAGATATATGCACGATTTCTTAAGTAGAGATGACGAGTTGATACAGATAATAAGATTCTATGAACGATGTACTTACTATACAAGGAAGCTTGAAATTCGAAACCATAAATATTGTGTTTGAGATTAATACGCTTCATATTGTATTCAGAGATATTTATAACATGGACAATGAATTAACTGTGTAACTTTTTATAGCTGTGGTTTTGGGCTATTTCTAGACCTCAAGTGTTGATTTTTTTTCTTTATTCAGAATCAGGTGTAAAGTAATACTGATAATGTAGAGTTAAGTATATCACATTTTCCTGACAGTCTTTACATTTCAATAATTAAATGCACTTGCCCAAAGTGATATAGTTAAAATGGTACCCTAAATTCGACACACATTTCATAAAAGTGCGCAAATTTTAAAAGTTTAAAGAATTGTATAACTGTGACTTTTGTTGTTTGTGATTTGCTTTAAAGGTCATTTCTAGAATACATACTGAAACGATGTATGTTACGAAAGCCAAGTGCATCAAATAAACATGTTTTCGTGTTAACAAAAGTTCTTTTTATTTTTCAGTAAAACGAAAAAATATTTCAATATGCATAGAGATAAAAAGAAAAAAAACCCCAAATAAACAAAATACAAAAACAAGCAGACAAAACAAAACTAGAAAAAAATTTTGATGACAATGTAAACCGTGTTTTTGTTGTGCATTATTATCATTTGTGAAAAAAAAATATTTTCATCATAAGCAGATAAAGTAAATAACTAAGTTTTGTGATATTTCTGAAAACGATTGTAGATAATAATTTAGAATGGATCTATTTCACTTTTGTGTATTATTATTTAAGTTTCCATCTTATTTTACACAATGATATGGGTAATATGATACAAATAACTAAGCAACAAGAAAAAGATATGTTTATACAAAGTTGACAAATTACATATACAGACCATTCCACTCTCTACATGTCTTGAGTAACAGAATATGGCCGTTTATTAAGAGGTAATGATATGGGCTTAATTAATTATTCCTTCACTAAAAAGCAATAGTACAATGTGGCCTTGTATCTAGAAAAAGAAACATTCCGCCGACGATCCGGGTAGAATTCTCTAGTCGCGACATAACTGAAAAATTGTAGAAAGCGATGTCAAACATCAACCAACCAACCAAATCTACCATAACGGCATACATAATGTTTTAGATTAAATAATAAGTTCTACCTAACTTCTGCCTGCTTGAAAACAGGAACCAAGAAATCCAACTCAATCATATGGCAGAATCCACGGCTAATTAGCATGAACAGTGAAACTGATTAACTGGTGCGTCGATCTTCTACTTTCCCACTTACCTTTAAATTGTTTTATTCAACATCTTAAACTGACATACATTGTTTAAATGTAAAATGGCCAATTATACAACATTTAATTGCATAATATACCAATTTGATGTAGTTGATGTTATGTGGCAGTGCCACTTTCGACAAAGTGATTGTTCACATTCATTTATATATACAGTGCGGAGTTATATTTTTTCTTTTGTATGTAAAGGCATTGATGTGGCCAGCCATTTAGGAGTCGCTTACTCCTTCCGGGCACCTGGTCTCACTTCTTAATTTTAGGGGTCCGTCAATATCTGTTGTGGTACATTGTTGTTAGTGCCATAGTCACTTGACAACAGTTACTTTCTATTTGGTATTAATATCCTCTTTTTCCCTTTGTAATGGGGAGCTCAGAGAAAAGTTCTCCGCGGAGGGTTAAGTATTATTATACCCTTTTTCCTGATGTTATGTGGCAATGACATTATCTACACAGTGTTGGTTCACATTCATTTATATATACAATACTGAGAAACATTTGTTTCTTCTCTTAGTTAGGGCATTCATGGCGGATATAGCCATTCAGGAGACGCTTTCACCGCCCGGGTATCTAGTCACAGCTCTGAATTTCAGGGGGTCCATGAATGTCTGCTGTGGCACATTGTTTAAGTGCCACCAGTTACTTTCGTATTCTGTATATATTGAGACCTGTTTTAAATCAGTGGCTTACGCATACGCCAGTTACTGCAAATGTCTCTCCCTATTACCCCCGAACTGAGTGTTTATGTAAATGTAAAATATCTACGTGACATATCCAAGTCACTAATAAACTATTTTAATTTTCAGACAAATGATATCTCCCTTACATACGTAAATGTAACTGGTATTTTCGTCCTTTAAGAGTTTTCGTCCTTTGAATATTTGACCTAAAAAGAATCATAATCAATATGAAAACATACAAAACATGGACATTTTCCGCGTAGTGGTAAAAATCTTTTAATCATGAAATTCCTTTTCATACGTTTCAATTTATCGTTATTATCTTGCATTCGCTATCTTAAGGGCTTCTTAGACGCTACTGTTTTTGGTGTTTTATATGTCACGAAACTCTCAGCTAAAATTGTCTGTAATTGGTAGAAGCACTCCATGGGGTACAATAATATGAATTGACTGAGATGTTTTAGACATAAATATCATGAAACCTGTGCGGAATTACATAAAATTAAGATAATGACAAAGTCGATTTATGCGAGTTTCAATACCCCAACCGTATGATAATACATTATACGACAAACGTATTAAACAACCATCAAAATTATTTAAAAAGTCCCCTTGATATACTTATAAAACGTGAAAATTAAAATATGATGTTAGATGATGTCTATAAATACAACACGCATAACTTCTTCGTAATTGAAATGATTTGAACCTACAGAAACGCATCCATACATAAATATATGCTAAAATTGTATGACTTCGGTGCTTAATATGTTGTAAGGCTGAGGAAGTCAAATATAGTAAACGGAAACACAAATCTTCACGACCATCATTATATAATAAGATTAGACGCTGATCATTAAAGTATAATAAGATCAGGCACCCAAGCAAGTCAAATTTAATTATGTGATAAAGCGTTCATGAAAGACACACTGGCTTAAGTATGACATTTTTCAATTTTACAGTTAAATTATGCAGTTCAATAAACGGCACTGGTAAAAGATCTATAAATATTTTAAGGAAAAAGTATGATCTATGTAAAACACAATATCCAAATGAAGTTTGATTATTAGTGAAATGAAATGATCTCGCTTTTATCTCTTGGTCTGTGAAATATACAATCGGAAATAAGTGTAATCAGCAAAAACAATAGCACATTATGTTAGAAATAAGTTGATGTATACTGCTTTAAAAGAACACTTTCACGTGTTGGCCATGAAAACCCATGACTCAATCTTAAAAAGCAGTGTAGTAAAATTACATGTCACACTACCCGCAACGCTCTGATCTTTTTATCTTCTCATGTTGCCGTTCGACTTCCGTTGTCATGAGAAAAACATGGTATTGACCCATTATGATGTCAGATAATTGAGTAAATGTAAACACATATCCGATTCATATTTGAATTTCATGTTTGAATAGTGATTGACTTCTTCAACCTAATACATAACAGATGTATTATATCAAAGCGAAGATAACGGTGTAACTGCAAAATTAGATCGATTCTGGTATTTGATCATATTTCCTGAGTTAGTCCTGCATTTCAAAAGACAATTCAAGATTCGCAAAGTTGTGCCAACAACAAACTGACACCGGAAGCAGATAGTAGATGCTATAATCACATTTTTTAAACCATGTATACACTATGCAACATCCATTAGAACCAATCCTTCATCTAAAATGGCAATTGCCATTTGAAATCCAGGTGTCATAGTAAAATAAACGTCATGTAATCTTACGATTAACAATTATAGCTAGCGATGAAATCAGCTATTCTTGACTCTTGTGAAGTATATTTAAAAACAATACACATCCTAGTTTCCTGCCATGATAAGATTAAAAGCGACGGTGATATTATTAAAATTGACAGACATTCGTATAGTAGCGTAAACAGCTTAATGAAGCACTCTCAGAAAACGTCTATCAAGGATAATATCCCTGTTAATGTATCCGGTGATGTAATTGATATCTCCATCATCTATTGTTTAACACTACAAGATATTGCCCATTACCTTCTAGGAAATATTGCATGAATCATGGGCAACTATGTTTTGTTCTTGTTATTGAAGACTCGCTGCTGTATAGTACTAGTAGTGTAAACTATTATCAGGAAATACATGCATTCAACAAATTAAACATGCATAGGGAAAAAATGTATCTCTTCTTAAAGCGTAGTTAGATAATTGACATTATTAAAACATATGGATGACTGCTATAGAGATGGTTAACCCATTGCGATTGAAATATTAAAATAAATCTGAAATTCCTCAATAGGAAGTGATAATTGAAAACTGATTTTCTCACTGGATTTATAAGATTAAAAAATTAAACTGTAGCTAAAAGAAGTACAGATGTTAGGACTCGAGAGGAATTGAAATAATGATATTATGTAGACGATATGTTCATCTACGCATACACATATCATATATATTTATATATAAAGAACAGCCGAATTAACATGTCAATTATGAAATTTGTATAATCGTTTACATTTATAGTCAAAAACGGTAAAACTATAATGTATTCTCTCACAGGGGACATCTTGCTTAATAAGACAAACCCTCAGATGAAAGGCAAGGGGAATAAATTTTGCAATAAAGGAATTAAAAAGTCATTTATCTCATGTCACTACGACTCGGTGGACATCCATGGTAAGACCAAATGTCTAAGACTCCCAGATTCTCCCGTTCTGAAAACTACATCCGCCACTATATTAAAATATGTGATCAAGTGTCCCTATGAGCTGCCATTACTTATTTAGCAATTTATCTATTTCTTCCTACTTTCATAGTTCTTTTGAGAATAATTTAAATTAAATTTTGTGACGAGGAAGGAAACCGTTTGTTGATTATATCATGAAAATTAATCTCTGTCATGCCGTGTTATCTGCCTGATGTCTGTATTATAACTACACCTGGATCCCCTTTAAATATTTATACATAAGTTGTCGAAATGCGCATCTGGTGCAAAACATTATAACGTATATATGTTCTAATGTTTAACATTTATATGTCGTGTACCTTCGTCTGAAGAAATAAATGTAGAAGGTATCTGCATAACTACGCGTCGATTTCTAGTGAATTCATAACTGTAAATTACTTAAGATGAAATACTTCGTCAAACACTCTATACACTATTATGATAGATGCACCAGTTTCCTACTCAGTTAAGTTAATTTAGTGTATAAATAGATTTATTAAGACTGGATCAAATCGCTGTCTATTTTCTGTATACTTTAAATATCACCTCATTGCATTGTATTAGTTATCTTGGTCTTTTATCTTAAATAGTTACGCATAATTTCATGTAAACATAAGTCATTTGAGACGACGTTTTAAAATTTTGAAAAATGCAAAACTAAGAATAGATAAATGAATGAATAGATAAAATTATTAAATCCAATAAAACTATCTCTTTTTATAAAGAAATCTTATGTCGTTCATAACTGATATACTTATGATTATTTAATAAGGTTGATTTCGGACAGTGTATAATCAAAGACAAAACACATGAGCAATTAATCGGCTTCTTCGAGGGGCTTTCTTAGTTGGTAAGAGCTCGGATCTAACTATAGATTTTTGGAAGAAAAAGATCCATGTATTTGTTCCTTTATTGCTGATTTTTTACGTGCTTTTTGACTACTGAGTTGATGTATTTATTTTCCATTCGTGTTGAATAAATGCTTTGGTAGCATTGGATAATGACTATAAAATAATTATACATATATTAATGTGGTGTACCTTATGGGCATTTCGACAACTCGTGTCTCCATGATGATGCTCAAAAGTACAAATATTACAAGGGCAAACTAAATGCCAAATCGGCCTAAAACTGGATTCAAAGTTACGTCTGCGGGATGAGAAAGTTATTACTTAGTTTTGTAATGCTGTACTAACAATTGGTGTGTATATGGTTCGAGTCTGTATGTATGTACGTATGTATGTATGTATGTATGTATGTATGTATTAATGAAATCGATGTTAAAGAGCATTAAATCTTTTATATTGTCTTTGAGAAGTAATGACCATTAACATACATAGAACTATGTGTTCACAGTGGGCTTGGCCGGTCGGCGGGGAATGTTTACTCCTTTATTGCACATGATTCTACGTTTTTTCTTCCGAGATCATGTTTATCTGTCATTACTTATTTAGTTTTGTATTGGAATACCGTTTATACTTGGAACTTTGTAGTAAAGAAGGTAGCGAACTCTTGGACTCTTGATTTCGAACTATCGACTAAGAACAAGTTTGAGCGGTGTGTATGAGACACATACTTCTCCACGATACCTGGTCTCATTTGTTCCTCAGACTTCCGTGTACGCCCATTACTCCTATGTAATTTACACAAGATTGTGATACCGTTCATACATGACTAACTTGTTTTTGTTTTCACAATTCTCTACACCTTGTGCATTGAATGTTCTTTGCGTATCATGTATTAGATTTTGGTTCAATTCAAAGACAACTATACGTAAAATGTTGCATCTTGTCGATGAAAAGGTTTGTTAAACCACTTGAGAGTCGCATAAATCTTTTTGTTCAATATTTGTCGTTTCTCTTGTATTTGCCCCACTGAACAATATCTGTATATCAAACACACTTAACATGAAATAAAACAAACATCAAACACTTTGATTTCTCAACCTTGCGCAATAAGTTAGACATATAAAAACGATAAAATAAAAATACACACAAGATTAAGATTTTACTTAGTGCAATAAAAAGGTATAAAACAAATAAATCGGAAGATCTTTTTACACATTTCCCTCCTGAGATTTTGAAGACTATTCAGGCTACAGAAAGGGATCGACTCGCAAAATAACATTTCAGACAGACTCTAGTGGGACTTGTTGTTGAAGCGTCTTAAAAGCGTGTCCTACGTAACTTCCATTACAACACAACAATGAATCCATTTAAGTTGATCGTAGGTTTCAAGTCTTAAATGACACTTGTTTACACTCTAAAAGGAGCGTGTCATTATCACTCATCGCTGGGAAATGAGCATTGAAAGATGTTAGGATTAATTACCCAGAACCAAGAAAAGGCACTCTAAACAGTATGAATTTCTTGCAAAATGGTTTTTGATTTCGCCTTCCGACCACAAAGAATTCCTTTCAAATGCAGCCTTAATAGGGGTTTGATGTCAACGTAATGAGAGCAAAAACGTTGCTAATTTAGATCTTAGTGAAAGGAAATCATACTAGCGCAGTAGAAAGGCTTGCATGTAACTAGAAACGCTAAACATAGTATTATTTTACTGTGCTGCATCAACAATAAGACTTCGTGATATATAACAATATGTTAGAAAAAATAACGATCCTCAGGCCTAATATCATAATGGAAATATAGCCAATGAATAAATTGTAACTGATTTAGATTATGAATATGTCCATTGTATGTGAAACCAATGAATGCCTTAAGCTATCTTTGTTTAATAAAATACTGATATACATTTCAGTATCGTATGGTAATATACATTGTATGTTGATAAGTAATTATAATGTAATCTAATTACATGTATAATGAAACACTTACTTACTTATGGCATTATTCTTCTCGATAAATATTGTCATTATATAGGACACAGCTTGTGGTAAACATTTTCTGACTTTGGAAAGATCTTTAACAAATCAACGTTAAACGTAGTACTTATTTGAATACCACTTGTTATGGAAATTTGGATGCTTTTCAAAAGCATCCACATTTTCAATACTTACCAATGAAACATTTTTATTGATTATCAACTATGTGTATCTCGATCAAGTTATGTGTATATGTAGTTTTTATCTTTCCTGTTAATCAGTTTAATCTACCCATCTTTTGCAGTTTTCTTTAAGTGATAAATCTATAGTGGATTTGAGTTATGTACCGCAAATATCAAATGATAAAATAAACCCCAACATGGCATTAATATTCAGTGATTAATGAACTAAACTTAGTGTGTGTTAAAGGAAGAGATTGATGGGGTGCATATTATGTATCTGTGTGTGTTATTAGCATACATTTTTTTTTTAATTTTTTGTTTTATTTTCAATAATTTGGTTACTCATGCAATCGTAGTAGAATTATTATTGAATTAACCTCGACTTTTTTCAATGGTTGTATTTATTTATTTATGTATCTATTTTTTATAGCTTCGTCTTATATTTGAACAACAAAATCAGCATAGCTTTGTACATTTACTTTTTGATTCTTATAATTTTATATGTGTTACACGTATCGTTTCACACAACAACAAATCAGATCAAATGTAAATTAGATTTATAAACTGGATTTGAAATAACGTTTTACTGTATATACTTTTCCGTAACGAGTTCTGTGTAAAGAAAATGAGTAAAGGAGATTTTATCCTCTTAATTTCAATATAAAAATCAAGCTATGACATAGAAAACAGAAAAAATATCTTGCATTATTTGAATTATTTTTAAGATCGACAAAAAGGGGGAGGGGTTGTTAGCAGTATTAAATGTCCGTTTTGTAATCATGTCTCTTTCATAAAGTAGAATCAGCACTATTGCAACTCTAAATATTTGATTGGCGACTTAACACTGTCGAAAACTTTTATCGAACTGTTCCTCCATTTTACGCGCCCAGTTAGAACTGCACCCTAGACTTTATAGTTATTTTAGTTGCCATATTCCATATTCTGCACGTTAGCCGCCATGACATTTCTCGTTTTCACTTTGAAATTAAACTTGCTGACTATGAATTCACCCAAAATTTAGGGATTTAAATTACATGTCAATCCCTGACATAGGCTCTATTTCATTAATCCAAAATTCAACCACAACAAAGCATATAGCACTATTCATGCCTGCAATCATCCAATAACGAACCTACCTCCCGGACCTTCAAGGCCACACTTATCTCACTATGAGACTGTCACGAGTTCTAATGAATACGAAATTTGGCGAGATGCAACTCACCTACACTCTTCAGTGGCAGGCATCTGTTTTGCGAACTGAACATACCATGATCAGCGAGCATCGGACTTTACACAAATGTGATCCATTACAACTTGTAACTCAGTACAGTAACTTTGTATGAATTTACTTACGTTATAAATATCTTATTAAATAATGTAATAAATTATGAATAAATGTCTTATAAGCGTTGTATTTTGATATAGCACTTTCTGTTTTTGTGCCTATACGTGCTGTAAAAACTCTGTTTATAATCGCTATCTGCAAATCATAGAACTATGAATGAGTATTTCCTGAGACAAATATTGACTAAATGTTGATTACTGCTATACATCATTGCGTTCATTAGCGACGCGGTATACCAGTGGAGGATGGTTAATGAATTGCCTTGACTTCCTTCCTTCTTTGTCTGACAAGTATTAGGGCAATAGTTAAGGTGTGTAATATTTGGTACGTTTTGAGAACAGCACGTCTTGTCTGTTTTCTGCCATTTATATTAGACTTCACAGTAGAGATTAACGATAATAGAAATCTCACTACCGTGGATGGGTCTATATCCTGGTACAGTAATTAGTAGGCAACGTAAAAGGCAAGTAAGAAATACCAATGGTAGGCAACGTAAATGCATGTTCCTGATACCGTTGGTAAACAATATAAAAGGCATGTTGCTAATACCATTGGTAAGCAACGTAAAAGACCTTGCCGATACCATCGGTATGCCACATAAAAGGCACGTTCCTGATACCATTGGTAGGCAATGTAAAGGCACATTGCTGATATCATTGGTAGGCAACGTAAAAGGCACGTTACTGATTCCATTAGTACGCAACGTAAAAGGCTCGTTGCCGATACCATTGTTAGGCAAAATAAAAGGCACGTTGCTCATACCGATGGTGGGCAACGTAAAATCATGTTGCATATACCATTGGTAAGAAACGTAAAAGGTACGCTGCTGATAACTGTGGTAGGCAAAGTAAAAGACACGTCATCGATATGATATAAGTAATGTGGAAAACAAACATCGAACAATCAATCCAATATTGAATTTTGCATACTTAAGTTTAAAATAAACAAAAACCTAAATAGATTATAAGCAATCCTCTTGTAAATACCAAGTACTGTGTGTAACATGTTCGAGCATCGTATGACATATAACTATGATAAGGCCGACTTCGATTGATGCGTCTTTTTCAATATTCTGAATTTGCAATTCTATTTCATTCAAATCACTAGGAAAGTTCTAGTACCCCAAACATTTATTTTAGTTCAAAATATAAATTCTACATCTGAAATCTTATTATATTTAAAGAACTTTCCATCCAACAAGAAATGCATTGCGATAAAAATCTTGTTTAAGCCTTTTAGTCATTTCTATAATATACACCTACTAGTAATGTAACATACGTAACAAGATGATCATAAATTTATTTCTATCAATTATTGTAATGTGTGCTGATATTACTTTAGAGTAATACTTCAGTGTTTCACAGCGTAATCAATCTCAGAATCTAAACTCTAATCATTGAAATCTAATCATAACATTCTATTACTCGACGATGACATAAAGAAGGTCTATTGCATATGTCAACCTTCAATTCGCCATAATAATGTTTTGTAGTAATAATTTGTTTGTTTGCTTGTTTTTGGGGTTAAGGGTGGGGGTGTATGTGTCTGGGTAATTCTTAATGTATAAATATTTGATACAATATGGTTCTACCTTCGCATCATTCAGAATGATCAGTAATAAGTTTGCGCATTGTAATCGGAAAACAACTGTACATGATGTTTCATTAATAATATTTTCTGTGACGTCATAGAAACGTGTATTGTGACGTGGTGTAAACCACAGCGGCGCGCTTAACTACTCGCATCACTAAAGATCGAATTCGACCAAATAAAAAAACACATTTGCTCAAATTTATTCAAACGCCAATTTTACTTATCTCAGGCATTCTTGTAAAAACAATTTTCATAATGTTAATTTGAACGTTAGTTAGTAGATTATTTCATATTAAACCCAACAATATCTTCTTTAAATTTATTTTATTTGATATGCATTATGGTACTGTTGATACCATGGAACTTTCCGTCGAGAGATAAGCACACTACCAACATCCCTGGTGAGCGAAATTTTAATATTTGTGTGGTTTTGTTGTTGTGGTTTTTTTTTCTGTAGGGATAAGGGAGGGATTTGACGGACTTCATACTGTTAATTTAGTGACGTCCATGTACACGGTGTCGTATCTAGGCAAGGGATTCAGACAGGCTATTTCAGAGCTAAATTTAAAACATTTTAATATTATTAGATAAACCGATTTTTTTCGAGGACCGTAAATATTGGAAAACACTCTTTTATATCAACACTGACCTATATTCTAAGTTTAAAATTGTTTAAAAAAAGTTTAAATACTCGTCAATGGTGATTATTTTAATTACGAACTGCAAATTGCGATAAATTTGTAGTTGAATTAAATTTACTCGTTTCTCATCTGAAAGAAATTCAGGTATAGAAACTTTTTTAATATATTGACATCAGCGTGATTCTTTTTTTTCAGATTTATTCATTTTTCCCGATATCATTATCTTTGGCACAGATTATGATTCTAAAAATAAAAGTAAAAATCCTTTGTTCTATTTTTGAACACAACTTAAAAACCGACAATAACTCAAAGTTATTTTACATTAAATCAAGGTACAGTCCAAGCATTTGAAAAACCCATAAAGTTTGAAATTCTTGATACTCTGTAACATACAAGTGATCATTCTTAATCCACCACTGTCCAATTGAGCCATCATGCCTATGTCAGTATACAATTTTTAACCTTTTACTCACAGGGATGGAAATAGAAATATTACTGATAAAACTATACAAAACTCGTCTAAGAGAAGCTAGAATAATTTCTATTCAGAACCTAATTTCGATGTTTTATGATATTATAATATTTATATAACTAAGTAATGGACAGTATAGCCACTAACATTTACTTTATGCCATAAAAAGTAAGAAACAGTGCCTTTTCATGGAGATATCTAAGTAATCAGTCATCCTAAAAATGAATGAAATACGATAGCTATTCCTAAGTAAAGAAATTGCGACGACATAATCAAGATATTCCTGATAATAGTGTAAAACCATTTTAAACATACTTTCGTTTCTCTAAAAATAAGAAAATCGTCGGCAAGACGTGTGATGCTTCGCGATTTTACGATATGACAAGTCTGTGACAAGTAGATAATGCAAAAGGAATCGTCATCTATGTAATGATCTACTATTTTTCTTACACCTTTGTTGTATGTACCGTCTTTTTCTTTTGTCTGATGGAAAAGTCATTAGAAGGATTTATTAGATAAGAAAGAAGACAACAGTAGCGATATAAATGAAAAAATAAACAAGGGACTGCCAGAACTCTATGTTGTGCAAGATAGACTTTCTGGAGACCCGTTTACCGTAATTCGCAAACGTTGTGTTTGTCTATCTACAAAAATATTATATACAGCATTGAGATCATATCTCTATCTCTTCCGAAAGCACAATTGTTCAGATAAAAAATAAAGTTAAGCACTAATTGACGAGGGAATTCTACTTGTTCCAATAATTTGCGTTTGACATTTTGTCAATTTATCGGAATAATGGAGACAGAAGGGGAATTCCCCAAAGTTTTTGGAGAAAGATACTTTAGATCATTTGGAGTATTTACTATTGATTATGAATCTCAACACTCTCGCACCTTTAGAAGTTGAAATCATTTTTCATGCCACCTTCCAATGCTGGTGAAGATGAATCAATGCAAGAGAATTCCCAATACAAATCACGTCTGTCGGATGTACACTTTAGATAGCAGCCGACTCTTTCGGTGTCAGCATGACGGTTTTTGATAACACAGCTTCAGACATAGATCAATTTCAGGAAAGTTGCTTATCAAACATATCTATTCACAAGAGATTCTCTAAAGATTCTTTTATTTTTAACGTTGTTTGTAAATTACCGAATATATAATGAAGCACTCTATGCGTTAATGAAGCACAAAATAGTCTCTTTTTCTACTAAATATGTTCCTTAATTTTATATAATATCCCTTTACATAGATAAGTGTGACAAAGTGTATGACATTGACATTTGATAAAAGCAGACTACCTGATGTCAATAAGGGGCAGCAATATTGCATCATAGTAAATGTAACATAAAAATACTGAGGTAAGCTGAATATGTCAATACATTAACTTAAAATGGAACTTTGACTCTTACCATCGTGATAATGAAAATGCTTTTCAAATATTTATACATTTGATTTTAACATGTTCGGCCTCGAGCTTCACTGAAGTGACATAAGTTGTCAAAGTGTGGTGCTTTAAGTTAATACACATTTATATGTATTATGTATAATAATCAAGATGATCAAGTACATATAAATTTTCTGATGCTGGCAGACAATACTATTTATGCAGTACATGATATAGGAATATATTTAACTCCTGAGTAATATAATATAATATAATATAATATAATATAATATAATATAATATAATATAATATAATATAGTATTACTAATAATTCTTTTACTTCCTTAAAGAATATGAGGTTTTGATTCTCATATATTCCGTGTAACATAAATATAGCGTATAGAGCCCCAATTAAAAAAAATCAAATAATATATGTATATCTGGTTAATTATAATAGAATTCTCTAAAAAGGGGGTAAATCAAGTATGTAACAAAATTTCTTAATCAATGGTAATTTTATGTCTTAATAAGAAAACCTTCATCAAAAACAAGTTATATGTATTTCTAAGGGTTTGCTATCAGATACTAAGCACAAAAGCAGACGACCATTTTAACTTCACATACGACAATATCCACTCTGTCGATAATTGACAAAAACATTATGAACTATGAATTTACGAAAAAGCGACACAGCATGATAGGGGTATCCTCCGACAAAATATATGAAACCTGTGATAAGACCTCGTGGTACCCAATGCTAGGATCAAATCATTTAGGAAGAAAATCTGACTCAGTTGTATAAGAAATATCATGCATGCAAACAACAAATAACAACAGATATAAAGATATCACAAAATTATCATATTGTCATGTTTCTTTAATATAAATCTCTTTTTGCCAATTAATGTAGTATTTGCTCTCTATAGGAGAGAAACAATTAACCCTTTGCTTCCACTTTATTGGGTCTATCAAACAGAACTGGAAGTTGGAGAAACAGCAACAATTCTGCTTTGCGCCTTGATATCATGTTATCTAGCAACATGAATGGAAATTGGAACATCTTCGTTATGATTTTAATTTCGGCGTCACAGACAGTTCCTTAATGGATAGCAGTATTCCATCATGGCCTGCCTATGGTGTATCATAGCTTAATTGATAGATTTACCAGAGTATATTCAAATAAAAATGACTTCGTTCCGAGAACAAAACTACTTTCACAAAAATACTCGACCGTTATGCAGTTGTGGTTCCTTGTTAGGACGGTCAATAGAAATGACACCAATAACTCAATTGGTGTGGTTAACCAGTTTATTGACAAATTTCTCACTCATCTTAAACCACATTTTAAATAATTTAAATATATATACATAGTCTTCAAATGACCAGCAGATTACACAAGTGAAGAGGTTATAAAATATGAACAAGAATGTTATTATGAAATAAATGTAAAACTCTAAAACATTAAGTAACGCCATTATAAACCTACCGTGTCCTGCCTGTCTTAAACCGAACTGAGGTCCCAGATCTGTATGAGTCCCGACAAACAGGCAGGTTTACGGACCCCACCTTCCCACTCAACGCAAATACTAGAGGCGATTCTGACTAAAATAATTTGAATTTAAAACCGAAAGTTATTTAAACCAATTCAAATGGGTGAAATTGCGTCGAACTGTATGTTTTCAACTGGCGTCAATTAACCTTGCGTCTCCTGTATTTGAATTTCGACTTCCACATGCACTAATCTGACCTCCTTTGAGTGTTATATTGACGTACATTTCAACATTTGGTATAGAAAATGTGGAACGTAAAGGGCATTGTAAAAAGAATCAAATATCATTATAAAGAATGAGCACAGTTATTCTTACATTTTAATGATTTCATTTCTCTTTGTTCTAAAGGTAAAACAATTAGTTCTTTACCCAGGGATTTATGTTTAGCTACATAATTCATTTATGTCAGAGAAATGTTTCACAGATTAAATCGACAAAAACTATTTAGATGAATTCGCGTCAAGCTACATGTATATAAGAGTATGTTTTCAACTAGTGTTAATTATCCTTAAATACTGATTTGCAGAATCCTAGCTATAAAGACATGGTGACGCACATTTTAGCATTTCACACAGATGAAAGTATATTGAAAGTGTTTACTATTGTAAAACTAATATTATCAGTAATATAAAAAAGAGCGTATATAACATTTACGTCTGTTATTATAAAATAAAAGATGAAACAGCAATGTGTTACCATTTTCAAATAAATGATTTTAATACTTCAAATTTAAAAGATTACTTTTCATATATGTTATGAACTACCAGTGAATATATCGTCACAAAGTCATTTTATGAACAACAATCCTTTGTTGTAAAATTATAGGATAAATATAGAACATCTATACCTTTTAATTTAGTGCACCATATGTGCATTTCATCATATTTTTGAAAACAGTGCCAGATCTAGAAAAAAAAACCCAGCTCGATTTTTCACTAAAATATTTCATACACTTTTTCTTATTTTGTTTTTCTTCCTTTGCTCTTGTTAACACCTCTCCTCTTTTTACGTATCATGCGGTAATTGATATTTTTTGCAGAATGAATTTAGCAAATAGAAGACTTTGTTACAAATAAGCATCACCTTAATCGGCATATATGATTGATAATTTCTCTGTGAACAAACCTTTGATGTGAAATCTTACAATGCACAACGAAATTAAAGCTGTAAAACGGCATATCATAAACCTTAGGGTTATCGATATGACTACAATATTGATTAGTATGTATAGGAAGGTGCAATATTATAATGCCCAAGCTCTATATCGATAAAATGATCAGAGTTGCCGATGGGATATTACTGTCATATTGGTTAGTCGTCCCAAAGGAAAAATTCAGTCAGGATTGTACGATAAAGGCAAAGGGAAAAAGATAACAGGTGAAGTAGGGTAATGATAATGCAATGTTGATAGCTATAACTTAATCGCCTATACTAATATCCATAATCCATATATGACTAAATGAAATTGCGGATCTCAAATGAGGATAAAATCGTCGTATGACATTTTCGTATACTAGTTCATATTATTGTTTTACATCACGTCAAGTAATTGTATCTACATGTATATGGTGAACGCTTCCGTCTCGTGCATTGAATGTTTTCGACCTTTGAAACGGTCCCACTCAAAGCAGTACGAGATCGTTTACCTGCCAACGACTATATTGATTCGGGTCTTCGAACTTTACTGTCGATACGATAGAACAACACAGTAATTTCAAGGCACTCCATCACGTCGTGGACGTGGTAATTTACTGAAAACTATTTGAGTAATTGTTCACACAAAAACGGTAAAAATGCAAATTGTTTAACAAGTGATTATGTTGTCTGAGAATTTACTAATCTACATGAGAATTTTGTCATCATTCCAGCAGACAGAGCATCATATAACTTTACATTTGTTTGCAAGGCATACCACAGTAGTCTGATAAAAAAAAGAAACTTATACTTCATTTATTGCGTGGAATTCATTTAGTCACTCTCACATATTTCTTTTAATTTGAAATATAACACAACCATAAATCTCTTCTCGCTGCATTTGGAATCCACAAACAAGTGATCCATGGATCAAATCGCCATATATTCACTGGATTCCCCAAAAAATGTACAAAAATCGTTATAAACATTAATTCATTGCCGGTTCGTCCAAGTGCTCGATTAAGCCCTTATCCATTTTAATTTTACTCACGAAACTACTGAAATGTACTGATGTGGTTTTGTCCATAAATATGGCGTGCATTTCACTGTATATTGTCCCAGCATTTACATTTCATCATATGATGCTCTGACTCTTTGTCGCCTTTTTAGGCTTTATTGTCCTTTGTTATTGCTTTTTTTTTTTTAAATATTTACGTGTTTAATATGACATGTTGAAGACATAATCAGTATAGTTTCTATATTTATTGTAATTGTTTCCCTTTAAATACTTATGTGTTTAACATAACTTATATTAAAGGCATGTTTAGTTTAGTTTTGTACTGACGTGAAATATATACTTAAAATTTTGTACGTCATTCCAAAATTATCTCCCTCATGCATAACTGTCCTTAGATACATGTAGATGTTTTGGGGCTCAATTTGTACAGCCGCTTGGGGTTTAAATCTGCACTTCAAATATTCATATATTACAAGAATTCCAATCATTCGGCCATGAGCATCACTGAAGAGATATAAGTTGTCGAAATGCGCCTCTTGTGCACAAAATTATAACGTATATATGTTCTTATATTTATGTAAGTGTCCCCACCCTCAAATAGAAAAGAGTTTATACAGCGGGCACTACATTGTATAGCCCGTCAACGGAATCAATTATTTATAGTGCTAAAAATCGTACGTGAGACACCGTCTCTTGAGATACATAAATGCTTGACCGCGGCGTTTTGCTATTTTAACGGTGGTAAGGGAAATAAGTAATATGCAATCGAGGATATGAAATATTGTATCATGAAGTTAACAATTATTTCTTTAGGCGAACGCGTGTAACAAAAAGGAGGACATTTCTAAAACAGGATGGTGTGGAAACACTGTGCTGTACCAATATATGGAAAATATGACATTTTGAGGATTTATGAATAAAGCTGTAATGGTTTTATAAAACACCCAGGAATCATTTGTGTGTTCGAATGACAAATTATTCTAGTGCGTTTTCAAAGTTTTCAGTTTACATTGACCATTATGTGAAAAATCTATAACTGTTTGTGTATGGTAAATATTGTTCCTACAATTGTACATAATTTCTATTATTGAAGATACTTTTACTCATTGCGTCATGTTAAAGTACATTACTGGGTAATCATGAATCAGTAGTTACTCGCTATAGAGTTCCTTGATCAAAAAGTGTCATGTGTCATACTTCTAAATAACCTACATACCTTAATGTATTTGGCCATACTGCAATGTACATATGATATGAAGGTTTAATTGTACCTACTGAATGCATTTGAAATTAGTTTTATGGCTGAATTAATCGCACCACATAATAACATTTCCTATTTTGCTCTTCTTTACACGAGATATTTAATTCTCGTACTTCGGACAAAATTGTCGCATTTCAATTGGTTGAAACATGTCACGTGGAGACCCCCTATGACATTATAGGCGGTCAGGAAAATGTCTTACCGGGCAATATGCCCGCCGCCTGTCCTTTTCGTTACCGCCAATTATATCCAAATATATAACAAAAAATAATAGTCCATCCACAATTGTTCAATGATCTTTTCAAGTTACATATATATATAGTGTAAAAGTTATATGATATAAGAACAGAAAATAACAAACGTTTTGAGATTTGGTAAAATAATTTCATGATATTTTAAAGCTTAAATTGTCATTTAATACACACGATAAAAAACAGCTTCCATTGGATAAAGTCAAAACTCCACTTATTTATATATATATATATATATATATATATATATATATATAAATATATATATATATATATTATATATATATATATATATATATATATATATATATATATATATATATATATTTTTTTTTTTTTTTTTTTTTTTTTTTATTTGTTATGTATTAATACAAACGCTGTAAACATGTTTATGCCAGCCTCCAAACCTTATTGGTCATACTTGCACTGATACCTGTTCCTCAGTTATCCATTCAAGTGCTAATTCAAATATATAATAAATAACAGATTCTATTATTGTCATTCATAGATCGTGAATAATGAACCTGACTCTGTGGACATGTTTGACGATTTTATGCACAGTCTATGTCACATCAGCAGATAACCCAGGTATGTTCATCTAAATATATTATGATCAGAATTCTAAGTGATAGCTGCTAGTACCCGAGAATATCATAATTTCAGTTTTCTGTGTTTCTATACTGACTCTAAATCTAATCTATATACCTAAAATATTCTATAATACAATTTTGAAAATTATTCCTTATTAAAGGAGTATACATGTAGCTTTGTCCTTAAATGGGTCCTTTCTCTTTCATGTTAATTTGGTCATTAGTTCGCTCCCTTACTAGCTTTGGATTTCCACAGAAGCGACACAAGTTGTCGAAATGTGCATATGGTGCACTCAGTTCCTATATATACATGTAAACATATCATTGCCTTTACTTTCTTGATGGTATGCCTGTTTGTAACATGTTCAAAATTATTGTACACATACAAAATGTATCTTTCAAGTCGATTTAAAGAAAACTATAAATTCAATATAACGTTCTTTTATGAAATACATAAAATTGCTTATTGCACTTAAAATTGGACGAAAGCGAACAAGTGAAAACTAAGCGCTACGTCAAAGAAAGTAAATTGAATGTGTGTTTATAGCGGACCTCGAAAGAAATACTATAAAGATGGTGTCCATCATACTTTCATACTCATATTCATAATTTTATCAACTCTGTTTCAACTCTTTAAAGGTCATGCCTCATCACGTTGAAGGTAATTCTGAGTGTTTGCAATTCGGAAGATTTAAAATACTTTTTCGGATAAAAAGTTATCGTCTTATCGCAAAAGTCTTTAATAGGGGTTAAAAAAAAGAAAAAGAAAGAAAACAAGTATAAATGATCTTTTTATTCAATCAATTTAGAAAATAGGCTATCCAAAGAAAAGTGATACCTGTTTGTTTGTTAGATGACTAGTGTTTTACGTTGCTTTGAACACCTTCATTCTTATCGGTACATAGACGGAGGAGGTATCCCATTTTGATGATGGTGTTCCTTATCAAACTTTTTGTCTGTAGAAATACCTTTGGATTCTAATGTGCTGCATCATTTAGAAAGTAAAATTGCATATTTGTTTCTTTATTGATTCAAGTTATGATTTAACCTATAAAATAAACTCTAAGTGGCATGCTTCAATTGTGTTATTCATACTAAGATGCTGGCATTTATCGTGTGTAATTTAATTACCTTAATAATACCTATTAATTTCTCTTCATCTGCAATATAAAGGGCGCTGAAACAAAATTACATCTCATTGTGTTCAGGGATTTCTAATCTAAACCTGAAATGAAATTCCCGAAAGCAGACATATGATACAACTATTACATATACGAAATGAAGCATTCAAGTTGAAATCATGATTGCAAATTAAAAACAATAGTGCAGAGTGTTTTATCTGAATATTACCTTTACATAATCAATGAGACTATCAGAAAGTATATATTTGCACTAGGTATGATAATGTTTTCCCGGATAGGTCTTCTGTAGAGACAAATATAATGTGCCGTGTTTCTCAACCAAGGCATTACTTATCTACTGATGATTATATTACTTTTCTTTTTTGTTTTGAATAAGAAAAGAAATTATTCTTTTTGGTATTAAATCTTTTACAGCAAGAAATTAAACCCCACTATGCGCCTACATATCCTATGATATTGACATCTAGCATTCATTTCCCCACTGTCCATCATTTGTATCGGTTCATTATGGCGGTTTTAAGTTCTATACTGCACGAAGCACTTCAACGGAATTCAAAAGAGGCTGATTATTTGATCTTGTCCATTGAATACTGCTTAATTATCGTATAATCACAGTTTCTGACCTTAGAACATGATTCGATTCATCAGCATCAGATACACCCTTGTGTTCATGATTCTATTTCTGATTGTTCTTCTTTTTCGCAGGTGATATTGACTCTTCCCTAGACGAGTTCGACAGCGGCGTTGATGATTTGTACAAGCGTGCGCATAAACCTATTTATGTGGGTAAAAGAACATTTGATCTCCAGAGAGACAACTCTCTAGATGCGTTAGAAGACAGCGCACTTGCTAGCGATTTAGATTCTCTTAAAAGAGAACTCAGTTTTCTTGTTAAAGACAACCCTTTTGAACAAAGCGAGTCACCTTTTCAAAGGGAGATCAGATACAAGCCTAGAATAGTAGGGCGCAGTGATGAAGCTTCTGAAGATGGCGGGTGGATGGACAAAAGGAGATCACCTTTATTTGTTGGCAAAAGGCGGGTGCCTATCTTCGTTGGCAAAAGGCGAATGCATCTTATTGTTGGGCGCGGAATGGAAAGGGCGCCAAAATTCGTCGGAAAGCGGCGCTCACCTTTGTTTGTGGGCAGACGTAGCTACGGAAGAAATAATAAGGATCCAGTTTTTAGTTATGTAGTAATGAGAAGGTCAGTTGATAATAATGACGATAATCTGCCTTTATCTGCTGCTAATAATCTACAATCTCCTCTGTTTGCATACGATGGCATAAAAGCTACGGACACACGGGTGCAGGGTAGATATATGCCTTCAAGTACGCATGCGCTAGCGCAAGGGTCTTCCCCAAATATTGTTCTACCTCAACACAAAAGGTTTGTTTCGCCTTACTTTATCGGGAAAAGGAATATGGGCAATATTCATTCAGACTCAAATGCTCAAGAAATAAGTGAACTTAAACAAACTGGTCCACATGCAGCAAGCAAACGTTTTGAGGTTCCCATGTTTGTTGGCAAACGCGAAAGTGACTCGAATCAAGATAGTGAAATTTGGAGGGTAAGAGACGGTCCATTTGATCTTGCGGAGCTTTAATTGCCATAGCGGTTTTCAGCTGCTTCGAAAATTTAATAGTAAGTTACTTTGTAACATTGGTGTGGGGTCATATATCTACCCGACCTTTGTCCCACAATCCCTGCTGCTCTGCCACTGTGAAAATACGATGCATACGTAAATTTTAATCTTAAAATAAGAATTTTCATAACTTTTGGAAGTTTTGGCATCGTATATTCACAAGCATTCTTCCCACCCGAACATGCACTGCGCAACGCGACAGTATTTATTTGAAATCCCTCGGTAGGTAATGTAGATCTATGTTCACGTCCTTTATCCTTTGTTTTATTAAACTAAATCCTTATACTTGTACATAATAGAATCACTCCCAGCTTAGTATTCCCCATACCGCTGTTGTCACGATGTATTACCAATAAATGCACTTGACCCAAACCATTGGGACTGCAGTCACGAATCAACAAGCAATTTTAAGCATCTGCAATGGCGTAGCTGCATTTAATACCCTTAAATGTTGTGTTAAATGTATCTGGGACTTACTCTGCGGATAGGTTTCTGGCACGAGATGACAAACTATCAAGTGTTTACTTGTGATATTTATTGCAATTAACTTGAAAAGAAAAACTTGAGCAATTTGAGAGAGTTTAAATGCTTGTCATTGCTGAAGGATTTGATACATTTAATCTAATATTATTTGAAACATGCCAGAAAAAACTCAAATTTATTGAAAACGGTAGAAATCGATATGCGTAAGACATAAAAAATATTCTACAAATTTTCACAACCATTTGTTTGATTGTATAATCTACGACTATAAAAATCACACTTTTTAAAGATATATTGTATCATTATTAAAATTTATATTCTGCTTGTACATGTACATTTACATAATATTTCGAATAAGTATTATTCTTTTCAAGTGATAAATCAAAACTTTTTAATGTCATTTAAATAAGAAGATCCTCTAATAGAATATATATTTGATAGAATGACAAGAGACTATCTCATTCAACTCAATAAACTTATATCATCATGAACCATAACTCTTCGTGGACAAATTTTTAACTGGACATATATGATGTACATGTGACTGCTTGCTGAATATTGCTTTCTAATTCATGCCTGTACCGCATGCGTCAAAAATATATCCTGCATCATTTAATATATATAATGCATGGCGTTGTGAAGTTAACGTACTAAAACTATGTCATGCACTTATTATACGGGTAAGTATACGTGCAGACTGTGTATTATACACCAGCGTATGTTACAGTCCTTTACAAAACATTTTATCATGTAAAATCGCAATATTACTCAAAATTCAGATAAATCGAATCGTCAACGCCCTACCCTCTAAAATACTTTTAGCTTCATCTACGTTTTATTCAATTTATCTCTCCATTGATCAAAACATTAAGAGTTGCATTTCTCTGTCCTTGATTGGGTTCGTTGTTTGGCTATCATCTTTAAGCCAGTATGGTAATTATTTTGCATTTCAAATATTTAAACTTTTGATTTCTACAGTTTCTTTCTTCAGGATCACTGGAAAGATACCAGTTGTCGAAATGCGCAAATTGTGCTCTTAATTTACAAGTGTATATATCTATCTACCCCTGTTTATCCCCCTTTTTTGGCATGAAAACATACTTGTAATCAATGACATGATAAATATTACGTGAAGGATTGTATGCCATCTATAACCTTAATGCATTCCCGGGCATGCGCGTGTCTACAATATATACATGTTTACTGTTTTATACATTTTTGTGTTATTACTAATATTCTGTTATGCTAAAATTTAGATTTCAGAGTAGCTTTTTCCTTTTTAAGCCACAGAAACCATCGTTCATATTTTAATTAATAAGTGACTTGATAAATAACTACCTGATATGGCAACTTTAAAACGTTTTAAAACGAATATTTGTATAAATTAACAAATTTTTGTTTTGGTCAAATCAAAATTTTAATATCTACAATTTTTATACGATCATTTAACATTATATTTCAGCATTTCGTTAATAACATAATCAAAAAAAAATTATTATTAATCTCAATGTAAACTTATAATTAATACTTATACTGTAATAGAATTGCTATACATCGTTGAATACAAAAAGAAAATAATAGTAAATATAATATACTAAAGCAAAAAAGTAAACATTTCAAGGTCAAACAGTTAATGTCAAATTAAAGAATTTATACAGTGGCATTGTGTGAACGTGTCTCTGAATACTTAGAAAAGATTTGAAATACGTAATACTTGCATCATTATACAAAGCTTATTAGGAAATTCTTTTTTATGTCTAAATGCCAGCTTGGGTATCTTCTATATGTTTCAGATGATTCCAAGGCAGAATCTATACTTAACACAGCCCTAAGATTGTCTGCCAAGGATCTCAATGCACCTGACGAAGAAATCTCCGATTTCATTGACACCCGCCATATGGTATATCCGATTAACAGCTTATCAGAAACTGATCGGACAAACGCTGCCGACCACAATCAGGAAACGTTCAAGAATTTCTTTTTTAAAGCCTCTTCACCTGACTCGTATAACGACATTGAAATGAAAAAGCAAAATTATCTTTCTTCACTTTCTCCATTTAAAGCCAACAGATCCAATCGCTTGAACCAGTTACTGAAACAGACTATGGCAATTCAGAAAAAAGGTATGGAATTCCTTGGAAAACGGAACTTCATGACTCCTAGGAAACGCCTCAATGAGTTTATTGGAAAACGTTACTCTGATTTCCTTATGGGAAAACGAAATGAATGGATTGGATGAAATTCCTCAAAAGTAACATATAAGGACGCATCAGTACATTCCCAGAACTTCTGTAACATGCATTTAAAACAATATTGTTAATTTCATCAAATTGTGTGTTTACATTATGTAAAACATGCATGTAATTGCCTTTTCTTGGGTGCATTGAAATTATTAAAAGCAGACATATTTGTTTCCAAATTTTTTATTTTCTCTAATACAAAACTGCAAAATGTTTATGGTTCTGTTACAGTTTTCCATTTCAACTTCAACAATATTCTAAGGATACGAAAATGCTATAATGACGCATATAGAACATTATGGGTCATATTGGCTCTTTGTGATTATTTTACAAATGTTCCCGTGTTTTGAACTTGATATAGAAACATATTTGCATTCTTGAATGGACCTTAAATTTTCTGAATCAGGTTTTTAATGATCGATTATATGTATCTTTTATTTAAATGTTTGACTACGTATATGTTTTTTTCTTCTTGTTTGCTAAACATACATGGTTAACAGAGAAATCGTCTTCACAGAAACTCGCTGTCTCCTCACACTGCTGGTAATGTTCCTGTCAAGGGGAAAACAGTATTTGAGTAAACCTTCTGAAATGTTGTAATAGGTCATATTTAGATTTTCAAAAAGAAACCCGTTCTGAATAACGAAAGTACCTCCAATATAACATAATTAAATTGAAGTTTGGAAAAACTTGTTACATTTCGAATCAAACGTACTGTAAATATTACAGAAATAAAAGTAGACATCTACCAGAATATACAGAAATAAACACAGAAAAATATATGACGCCAATATTTGACTGTAATGAGGTTATTTAATTGACTTTGGATTGTCAATGTAATGACATTCGTCAATAAACAGGTGTGATTTTAAGGTTTAAGGGTCCAAATTCACACTTAGCACACAACAGTACAATGAAAGAATGCACATTTAAAAATTTAAAAGATATCTCCAATACACAGAGCAATGGTCTACAAGTTATTCAGGTTGAGAGGTTATTCAAATATTATAAAGGAATAAATATAAATATCAAAAATATAAAATAACTTCCACATTAGTAAACCATATTCTGTCCGTCTGACAGCGAGCTTTGGTTTCTGATGTAGTCCAAACAAAGAGTCACGAAGGGAGGACGTTCGGGGCCTTATCTCTGTAAAGATTTAGAAAAGGCCTGTAATAGAGTTCCAACTGCCCTATTAATCAGAGTGCAGCGCTCAGGGAAGTTTTCATGAGGGGTCTTAATACAGAATTTATTATCTTTGCGATGATCGCAGGTCAAGATTCCGATACAGAAGTGTTTAAGTATTTTTTTAATCTGATGAGATGAAATTATCATAATCATTGATCGTCATTCGTTTGTATATTTGATCAACGTAGAATGGAGATGAATACCAAAAGTCTTTCAATACTCCTAGTAGTAATAACCCTGTAGATTTTGTGTAGAAATCCAAACCGTTCTGCAGGTTGAAATGCGACACTATATTTATCAAATACAGAAAGATGGAAAAGAGGAAAAAATATTAGGATTTGTTGTGACTGCATTGTAATTGAAAATAATGGGGTTTAGGGTTTGTATTTTTTATTGGGGCGGGGGTGGGGGGTGTTTGTACTGATAACATATAGGAAGTGGCTCAAGAAATTTTGCATATTACATATGTACAAACACTGTCCTAATTAAGATCAGTTCTATGATCACATAATAATTGTGATTTCATTTGTAATGCTTGACATCTAACTACAAGCTTAACACCAAGAACACAGTTTTCTAGAGAAGGCAGAGATTGTCGAGTGTATAGGAGAATATATTTTACAACTATTGTGCAGTCACTCAGTTCATATTCTTTCACATGTTTTAAATTGTGAGTGCTTTATATTTGTACATCAAAAATGGGGGGGGATGTTTTTTTAATTTTATCGATTTCCTGTAAAATAATAATAATGGAAAATTGGCGACAGATTTTCAACCTTAATTTTTTTCAGAAAATGTAAGGATTTTGAAACATATAGGTCAAAAAATATTTCAGTTGACGTTTAATATTTACAATCACTGACAAGCAAAACCAAATGGAAGAAGCCAGGTAAAATGCTAAGGTACCGAGTAGTATTACTCTGGAAGAACAAGAGTGGGGTCAGGTGTCATGGAGGAGCAAATTGCCGAACACACCCGCTGTGATGTCAAAGGATTATGGGAACACGTACATCTGGTAGACAGGTTAGGTGATAACGGTATCACCGCAGTCACAATAGGTGGTCACGGTAAAACCTCGGCAACATAATAGGTGGCCACGGTATGACCGCAGACACAATACGTGAAAGTCACAATTAGTGTAAATGGTATAATACGTGTGGTAATGTATTACCGCAATACATAGGATTAGATAAAGACTACAACTATAAGATTAGGTGATAACGGCATAATCGCAGCCATAATAGGTGGCCACGGTATGACCGCAGCCACGATAGGTGAAAGTCATAATTAGTGTAAATGGTATCGTACGTGTGATAATGTATAACCGCAATACATAGGATTAAATAGAGACCTCAACTATAACAGAAAGTCAACATGTCAGACAGTGATTTCTAAAAACAAAAAAGGAATTTTATAAAGACCGTAAGTGTCGTGGAATCTAGACTTCGACCTGTATAAAATACGAAAGTAACTGGTCACATTAACGCACTATGCTGGACGTTTTTTGAATCAAACGTAAGAGCTGTTGCACGTAAGAATTAAAATAGAAAGTTTCTTGTCCTGAACTTTGGTACGATTAATCTTGAAAAAGCATAATTGATATACGTTTTGTATTAAAAGTTTACTGTTTTATTGAATAATATTATTCGTTAATATACTTTCTCATTTTGAGTAACGTGTTGATTCCTGTTCTGTATATGGAGTACTATGTATGAATTTATTAATGTGTATTGATTGTTCTCCTATTGTGGTTGATGGGAATGACGGTCCCTACACTGACCAGGAATAACAATTGGGTGAAGGTTAGCAGACTCCAATATTATGCAACCTTAAGTGCTAAATATTTAACACATGACATTAAAATTTGAAAAAAAATGCACAATTAAATAAAGTTTAATGAGAAAGAGAGAGGTTTGATTCCAAAAATGACATTTGTGCAGTATCGTTTCTTGTTGACATGACTGAGAAATTGTAACGAAACCTTGATAAGTATATACAATGGCAGTTTAACGTATGTTTATTTACAATAACAGAAATTAGAATAAGTATTTTTCTTCGATTGATGAAAAAACAATCAACCATCCATCCTCATTAAACTAGATACTATTACTCATACCATTTATAATATCAATTTAACGGCTTGTTTTTTGTTTTTGAATTTTTTTCCGCTCATTGAAAAAAAATAAAGTCTATCATGCTTAAAGGGAAGAAGAAAAGTAACACAGAAGCTACTCATTAACTTTTTTCGGTACTTCACACATGGCATGAGATGAATGTGGAACAACCCTGTTCCTTCATTAATCTTATTACCTTTTGTTTGACTATCGTTTAAGATCAAAAGAACCAATTCTCACTAAGTGTCAATCCTTGTGCAACATTTGGCCAATACTGCATTAATAAAAAAGCCAACATTTCCCAAGTGAATATAATGGGCATCCAAATTGATTAGCTAGAAAATCAGAATAGAATAATATTTTGGATGACATAAATGAACCCTGACATGAACAATTGAAGTGGCATTCAAAAATAATTCAATCAAATGCAAATTGAATTTCTATAAAAGCAACTATAATTGAAATGACATTTGATAGTAAATCCTTTACGGATAAAAAAAACTGCCATAGTCCATAGTCTATACTTTGATAGCTTGAAAGTATAACATTATTCTGGCTATCACCGATATTGACTAAAGGTGTACGGTACCAAATGATATGACTACGAGTTCTACTAGCTTGCATAAACCTTTGGCATCACAGCGGGTGTGGCCAGTCAGCAGGGAATGCTTACTCCTCAATCGCACCTGATCCCACTTCATGTTTTCCCAGCTATTCGTGATAGCAAATATCTCTATTTGTCTTATACATTAGTCGATATCTTAGCATTTTTTTTGTTTGTTTGTATGCTGCGGTTTCCACCTCTACAATTTACACAAATTTGAATGGAAAAACAAGAAATGTATGACTAGCCAGAAGAAGACACTGAATAATCTTAATTACTAAGGTTATTGTGAAGTGTCAACAGATCGGTATAGTTATAAGTATTTACAATGTAGATGCTTAAAACATTAAACGGAAAGGTATTCCCTTAAATGTTTGAAAGCATTTCTATGCACAGATATAGCATCCATAAGAATAAGGATATAGGAAAATGTTTAAAAAAATAATATCGTTGTACGAGGGTCAAATCGAGTGACAGCATAAACTCAGTTTGTGTGGTGTCAAATACCATTTATAACACGAATAATGTAACTGCACCTCTTGTCACTTAGCATTTAGATTTATTATTCTATTCCGCTGTTGTGTAATAAGAGAATATATTTTTGTCCCGACAGCTGTAGATAAATTTCTCTCAGAATTTAATTTAAAAAAGAAACGGTTTTGGAGTATTCCTATAGTACACTCAACAATGTATCTGTAAGTAAGAAAGGAGAGAAAAGAAAATATCTGACTCAGTTTCCATAAGTATACAGATAGTAAAAGAAAAAGCACATTAAAAATATATTCAGAACAGTATTCTAGTCTAATGAATTTGTAATACCGGTCAATAGACGATCTTCATGTTTTACACGATATAAGCGGTCCAAGACCCGACATGTTCCTTTTTCCGGAGTTTTCATTTTTAAGTAAAAAAAATAGATAGTAACGTCACAATTCAAGCAATAACGTCAAAATAAAAATCTCGGCAAAGAGCTGCATGTCGGGTCTTGGCCCGCTTATATCATGTAAAATATGAAGATCGTCTATTGAAATAACAATTGTCATGCCATAGGTGGGGGCCCATCCACTTTTCATCTCACTACTAAACCAACACACGTTCAGGGAATACGCACAAAACCTGCATCTCAAAACATTAGATTGTCAAACTGATTTCAACAGCGAGTTACAGTCCATGGTCTGTAGAAATCCCGACTATCAGTCAAAGAGAGGAGGGGTTCAGGACCTTATCTCTCTTATAAAAAGTTAGACAAGCCCAGTCATAGAGGCCCCGCTATGCTGTTAATGGGTGTTCAACGTTCAGTGAAACGTCTGCGTATAGAGTCCCAATACAACACTAATGATATTTGTGATCACCTCAGGGTTATACTTTTGATGTCCAAAACGTTTATTCGTTTTTGAACCCAATGAGATGAAATTATCGGAACATTTGGCGCTTTTTAATTTGCATATTACATCATCGTGGAAATGGAAATGAGATATACTGCTGAACACATTGCTGAAAAGTCAGTTTTTCTTCCAATTTTAGATAAAATATATGAGTAATATCTATAAAATCAAGCGAACATCCTTCGAAATTAATAGTATCTTTAGTAAAATGTGTGAAAGTAATTTGTAGATGTTTTGTATGGAAATCAAAATCTTTGTTACAGACCTAAGCAACTTTAAGGAGCTGAGAAATATATATTTCCGAATGGTTCTAGGCACATCTAACCAAAGAAAAATTACAATAGGACATCTAAGACTGTTAAGTTCATTTTGAATGTTAGTATGCATTATTGGTGTCAAAATTTTAACGTTTATATCCAAATAGCTGTTTCCTTGGTATCTCCCTCTTTCATACCTGTGTTCTTAAATTGATTCTTTTGCTATCTTTTTCTTCTTTGATTAATTCAAATATTTATATCATCAGAATTCCAATCCTTCGGCCATCAGTAGAGAGATATAAGTTGTCGAAATGCGCATCTGGTACACAATATGATAACGTATATCTGTTCTAATATTTATTGGTATAACAAAACCTGTGTACACTATGACGTCATCAGTTCATCTTTATTTTAGAGGGATGTTTGACATTACAGCAGTGGATTCAGAATGAAAATTACGTATGAAATATAGGTTAAAGTACTAAAATAACACAAATGAGTGTTAAAATTAAAAAAAATCACACTTTTAAATAGGACATTAGGTTTTAGACATTTCTACTGACGTCATTACTATCGCTGCTTTAACTTATTTTAGAACCGAATCAAAATACTGATTTATCATGAGAAGCCATGAAAATGGCATTATCAAGGTCTTACTTTTATGGGTGAGATATACATTTCTTAGATAAATTTCTGACCAACTCAAACTTCCTGATATACCATGAATATTTCATAATCTATCGCAAATTAAATTCCGTAAAATTGGCTATGTGGCATAAGGGTAATAGAAGCGAAAAATGAAATTACTTATCCATGACAAAACATGTCATGAAATACTAAGGGTTCATGTGGATCATTATGGATTATTCCCATGTTATAGAATGTAGGGCTTTGTTGACAAAAGCATTTACAGATAAGATATAATGACATTTTATACTATAACATCAGGGAATCGGTATATATTCTTGTTGAGTATTTTTGCAAAAAATATATTAATAAAGTGCTAAGATACCCAGCGATATTCAATAAGGAACATCCACTACACGAGATAAAATAGAACCAGAGTCAAGGTCAGGTGCCATGGAGTACCGACCGGCTATACCCGTCATGATGATAAGACTATTTGGGCTAATATAAACTTGTTGTCTTATGTGGTACTGATATTACCGTAGTCTTACTCGGTAAAAAGTTATTAGAAGTAAAAACGTGTGATATTGTATTATCACAGTTAAATCAAACATTATGTATTGCAAAAAGCAACTCACTTTTGTGGGTAGTGTAGTCCTTATTACAATTGCATTGACGTGTTAGTTTTATATTTTTATGCAAACGTTTGGTTTTACCTACAGACCAAAATGTATCTGTGATAATTATGATACAATCTGTACTGCAGTGCACAGTATACGCATTTCGAGAATTCTCTTCATTTATGCTTAAGTTCAGTAATATTGAAATCCAAATATTGTAATGAACAAATTACATAAAAGATAATCCAAAATCCAATATCGGGAGTTCGTTTCTCAGAATGAAAAGAGAATGGCATAAACACCTTTATACAGACGCGTCATCTCACTCACTTGAAGTATAGTACAAAGAGCACTCACTTACAGAGTTATTTATAATCCTCCAAAGCCGGCGTGGCCTAGTGGTATCGCGTCGGACTCCTGATCGGGAGGCCGGGGTTAGATTCCCGCTCTGGTCATGCCGGTGTCCTGCCTTTTGGATGAGACAATAAAAACCCAGGCCCCGTGTCGTGGTATGCATGGCACGTTAAAGATCCCTCACTGCTTCGGGTGGGTCCCTTTGCTAAGGTCAAAATTTGTATGCACCGCATCAGGCAAATGCCGTCACCATATACGTGAAATATTTGTGGTGTGACGTAAAATAAAAATCAATCAATAATCCTCCACATACTGAATAATAATCAACAGGTTTCACAAGGTGAGAGGTGAAAAGTTTTCAAACATACTATTAAGCATTGGAATTTCAATATGGAAAATATAAACTTAGCCAACCATTTATTTGGGTCTGCACGAAAGTATTGAAGAGCGCTATTATGTAAAGATATACATGCATTTATTGCCATGGTGCGTTACGGAATCATATTTGTTGTTGTATGTTTTGTATATTAAAGATATATATTTTCTCTAATGATCTATGAAAGGCTAAGAGTTTTTTTTTTCAAAATTTAAAAAAAAGAATAGCAGGAGGAAATAAAATACGATAGCTCGGAAAAGTGACCAGCGACAATAGTGCAGTAAAATATTCTGTTGTTATTGAATTGTTCTGACAGTTAACTTTAATTAGGTGATAACTAAAGCAAGATGAACAAGTTTTCAAGCACATGTGTTGTGAAATACCAATGCCCTGAAGGTATTTCACAAAAACATTTGTATTGCCGAGATGCATAATGCTTTCCTCTTGTAGTTCTTCTTTCATTTTGTTTTTGTTTTTGATTTTTATATTAGGATAAACTTTATTTCACTCATATGGTGATGCAATATGCCTAATGCACTGCATTGAAATTTCTATAAATAATAAAACGGGCCCACTAGAAGCAGTAAGTGATCTTTCCAATTCTACGGGACCTTATCGGAGAGCTTTATCAGAGAGACATAACATCAAAGCATTTATTGGGTTTCAAATCCGGTACTTGTTAGCTTATTTCAAACATGCTACAAGTTATGCTGTGTTTACTTCCAGTTAATAATATTACTTGAACAATACTTTCACAAGATTTATGACATTTAAAAAAATATAAGCGAACTTTTTACTAAATTAATTAAAAAACCCCCAAAACCCAAAAATACAAGAAGAAAAAAGACAAGATAAAAAAGATAAAGAAGGCAGGTGACATCTGACAAAGCTGTATGACACAAATCACCAAGGACATGCACACACACACAAAGGAAATCCGGACGTGATACGAAAATCCAAAACAGTATGTTAAGGCGAAGACATGCAGAAAAGAGACACTCTTCGGAAAACATATTAATACTATTTTCACAGCATATTTTGAAGTCTATATTTCATATTCATACAGTTGATATATTGTTTGTTGTTTAGGAGTTTTTCTTTGGCTTTCGAAATGAAACCAAAATGTAACCAACCTTTTCAATATAGGGCTGCAATTCGAAATTGTTCATATAGATGCACGGATGATATGATATGATAATTACTTTAATATCTTATAATAACATAACTATGGTCTAAAGAATATCTCGACCATTGTAGGTTATTGGGCACGCAAAATAAAAGGTTCTGAGAATTGGACAAAATGCACACCACATTGAAATCATTAATAATATGCCTATGGACGCATAAAAAAACAGTAGAAGACACCCATTATACGATGAAATTGGACAAGGGTATGCACCGCAAACAGAAGAATAAGCATTTATAATACATGTTATATCACTTCAAATTTTCTTTAAAGTTTGGTACAAAATGCTCAATTTCAACTATAGACCATTCTATCGCGTTATACACGGACGCGGCCACCTTTAGATCACGTGACTATCCGCCATTAAGGTACTGAATATGGCTATCACCACCTAGTCTCGTATCATCAGTAAAGGACTTTTAAACAAGTTTACAAGTCCTTGCATCAGCTGATAATACCTACTGGGTTTTTTTTCATTTCTTTCCGCATTTATTTCAACAGCCTAATACATTGACGGCAAATTATATAAAAAAGAAGATAGCTGACTTACATGCTAAATATGTCTTTGTTCCTGCTGATAAAGGAGGTAATAACATAATAGTTGTTTGAAAACTATATTATATTGAAGTACTTAAAAACGAATTAAACTCCACTCATATATATGTGGAAAGCCCTACCTCAAAAGACAGCATTGTCGATATCCGTATTAAGAACTTTACGAAAAATCCGCATTTATTTCAACAGCCTAATACATTGATGGCAAATTCTATTAAAAAGAAGATAGCTGACTTACATGCTAAATATGTCTTTGTTCCTGCTGATAAAGCAGGTAATAACATAATAGTTGTTTGAAAACTATATTATATTGAAGTACTTAAAAACGAATTAAACTCCACTCATACATATGTGGAAAGCCCTACCTCAAAAGACAGCACCTTGCACGATCACCTCATGACCATGTCCGACTTCAAAATTAAAACTGATAAACCTGATCTACCAACCATATATTGGCTCCCAAAACTACATAAAAGTCCATATAAATCACGTTTCATTTATAATTCTAGCCACTGCTCTACTACGGTACTATCGAAGCATATTACGTCTGCTCTAACTGCTATAAGTGATCATGTTGTCGGATGTTGTGATGTCGCATTTCATAATAGTGACATTAATTACTTATGGTCGATAAAAAATTCTCATGAAGTTATAGACGAACTTTTTTCGCTAAATTTCAAAGCGACTCAAATTTCTACATTTGATTTTCTACACTTTATACATCTCTACCTCATGATTTGATTAAAAGCAAGTTGCTGTCTTATACAATGGTGTTTTCACAGAGAATCTAAAACGTACATATGTACTTCCAATAACTTCGGATTCTTTTCCAACAAACAATATACTTCATATAAATACTGGACTTGCAAGGAATTATGTAAAGCACTAGATTTTCTCATGAATAATATTTTTGTGCAATTTGATGGCAAGACATATCAACAAATAGTTGGGATTTCTATGGAAGAAAAAAGAGGAGTTACTGGCTCAGTTATGTGGCAGAAGTCACCATAGAGCTATACAATACATGAATATGAATAATATACTAAAACATATATCACATTACAAAAATATTTGATTGTAGTGCAATTACGATACCGACTTAGGACGGTCATTTAATTTGACAAAAGCCAAACAAATGGTGTGGTTAACCGGTTTACGGGCCCACCTTCCCACTCACCGTAACAGCAGAACAATCAAAGGACGTACATTTAAAAATTTATAAATAATCCTCCATGTAAAGAACAAGGGTCAACAGGTATCGCATATTGAGAGGTCATAAAAATATAAACACGTAAGGTATTGTAAAATACATAATGGTATAAAAATATATGCGACATCAACATGATAAACCGTGCTCTGCCAGTCTGAAAGCGAGCTAAGACCCTAGATCTGTAGGAGTCCCGACTAACAGTCAGAGGGGACGAGGTTCAGGACCATGTCTCCTCTGAAAGAGGTTTGGACAAGGCCCGTCATATAGTCCCCACCGCCCTGTTAGTCAGCGTGCAACGTTCAAGTAAAAGTCTGCATAAGGCTGTAGAGGGGCCAAATACAAGTCCTATAGTCTTTTTGATGATCTCAATATCATAATGTCTATTTATAAGACGTTTGATTATTTTATTACATGATAAAATAACGTTATCGGAGCCTTTTACTTTCCTTAGTTTATATACGAGATCACCGTAAAAATAAGGATGGGAAATTCCATTGGATACATACTGTTGAAAGGAAATATTTCCAAATTTAGATAGATGTTCTGAATAAGATCTGAAGAATTTGCCGAATGTTTTTCTTACCTTGTGATATCTGTAACCCTGAGTTAAAAGTTTAGTAGTAATTTGTAAATTTCGTTTATGAAAGTCCAAAACATCGGTGCAGCCTCTGACAAATCGAACTAATTGAGATATATGGATACCATATGATGGGAGTCGAGGGACATCGCCATCCAAGTAAGGGAAATTTACAATAGGAAATCCAAAATCCTCACGTTTATCATAAATATTAGTATATATTAGGTGGTTGATAATTTTGATGTTTAAATCTAAGAAAGGTGTAGATTTATCTCAAGTATTAGCTTTATTCAATGTGAGCTCTGGTGGATAAATTTCTGATATAAATTGTTCGAATTCAGGGTTGTCGATAACCAAGATATCATCCAAATATCTACAAGTATTATTGAATTTGTCAATGAGGTCAAAACGTTTTGATTTTTTAAGAGAAACCATAAAATCCCTCTCATAACAATAAAGAAATAAATCTGCTATCAGAGGCGCGCAGTTAGTACCCACAGGAATCCCAACTATTTGTTGATATATCTTGCCATCAAATTGCACAAATATATTATTCATGAGAAAATCTAGTGCTTTACATAATTCCTTGCAAGTCCAGTATTTATATGAAGTATATTGTTTGTTGGAAAAGAATCCGGAGTTATTGGAAGTACATATGTAAGTTTTAGATTCTCTGTGAAAACACCATTGTATAAGAGACAGCAAATTGCTTTTAATCAAATCATGAGGCAGAGATGTATAAAGTGTAGAAAAATCAAATGTAGAAATTTGAGTCGCTTTGAAATTTAGCGAAAGAAGTTTGTCTATAACTTCATGAGAATTTTTAATCGACCAAAAGTAATTGATGTTACTATTATGAAATGCGACATCACAATATTTGATAATATGATCTTTTATAGCAGTTAGAGCAGACGTAATATGCTTCGATAGTACCGTAGTAGAGCAGTGGCTAGAATTATAAATGAAACGTGATTTATATGGACTTTTATGTAGTTTTGGGAGCCAATATATGGTTGGTAGATCAGGTTTATCAGTTTTAATTTTGAAGTCGGACATGGTCATGAGGTGATCGTGCAAGGTGCTGTCTTTTGAGGTAGGGCTTTCCACATATGTATGAGTGGAGTTTAATTCGTTTTTAAGTACTTCAATATAATAGTTTTCAAACAACTATTATGTTATTACCTGCTTTATCAGCAGGAACAAAGACATATTTAGCATGTAAGTCAGCTATCTTCTTTTTAATAGAATTTGCCATCAATGTATTAGGCTGTTGAAATAAATGCGGATTTTTCGTGAAGTTCTTAATACGGATATCGACAATTCTTAAAATCTCGAATTTCCAATCATTAAGAGCATGAACCTTTACCTGTTCTTTTTTACACCAACGTTTACAATATGTAGTTAAAGCATCTTCTATAACGTCACGGCATTTATTGAAATCTATCCTGGACGGTAACCTATTTTTAGGTACTTTTCCAAAAAGGGTGCGCAATTTCTTGTCCGAAATACAGTTTAGGTCACCAGTAATAACATGACCTGCCGGTTTATAAACATATTTAGAATTTGCACAAGAACACGACGAAGGAATAGAGTCTGAAACATCAGGGTTAGATGTAACTTTATTATAATTTAAAATAAGATTTCTTATAGGCTTTTTGTGCTGGTAACAAATAAGTGGAGGTTCTAAATTCTCAAAATATTGGGGGATTTTAGATGTGACTCTATGATCACGGAAAATATTAGAAATGTTAAGTAGATCGAAGCCTTTATTAATAAATTTAATTTTGAGAAATTGCTGCTTGGGTGGAAGAGACGGAATACGAGGAAAGAGTTTATTATATGAAAATAAAATAATCAAATTGAGTTTATATCAATCAGAATTGCGTAAACTTCGAAGATCAGCTTTGTCCAGGATAGATTTCAATTTATTTACCGGAATAGAGGATAGTGCATGCAAAATTTCATGACGGCCATTATTTTTTGCGATAAATAGAAGATGGGTACTAAATGCGCGCCTATAATAGTAGATTTATTTCTTTATTGTTATGAGAGGGATTTCATGGTTTCTATTCAAAAATTAAAACGTTTTCACCTCATTGACAAATTTGATAATACTTGCAGATATCTAGATGACATTTTGGTTATCGACAACCCTGAATTCGAACAATTTATATCAGAAATTTATCCACCAGAGCTCACATTGAATAAAGCTAATACTTGAGATACATCTACACCTTTCTTAGATTTAAACATCAAAATTATCAACCACCTAATATATACTAATATTTATGATAAACGTGATGTCCCTCGACTCCCATCATATGGTATCTCTATATCTCAATTAGTTCGATTTGTCAGAGGCTGCACCGATTTTTTGGACTTTCATAAACGAAATTTACAAATTACTACTAAACTTTTAACTCAGGGTTACAGATATCACAAGCTAAGAAAAACATTCGGCAAATTCTTCAGATCTTATTCAGAACATCTATCTAAATTTGGAAATATTTCTTTTCAACAGTATGTATCCAATGGTATTTCCCATCCTAATTTTTACGGTGATCTCGTATATAAACTAAGGAAAGTAAAAGGCTCCGATAACGTTATTTTATCATGTAATAAAATAGATAGTCAAACGTCTTCTAAATAGACAATATGATATTGAGATCATCAAAAAGACTATAGGTCTTGTATTTGGCCCCTCTACAGCCTTATGCAGACTTTTACTTGAACGTTGCACGCTGACTAACAGGGCGGTGGGGACTATATGACGGGCCTTGTTCAAACCTCTTTCAGAGAAGACATATGCATGGTCCTGAACCTCGTCCCCTCTGACTGTTAGTCGGGACTCCTACAGATCTAGGGCCTTAGCTCGCTTTCAGACTGGCAGAACACGGTTTATCATGTTGATGTCGCATATATTTTTATACCATTATGTTTTTTTTTTACCTTACGTGTTTATATTTTTATGACTTCTCAATATGCGATACCTGTTGACCCTTGTTCTTTACAAGGATGATTATTTATAAATTTTTAAATGTACCTCCCTTGATTGTTCTTCTGTTACGGTGAGTGGGAAGATGGGCTCGTAAGCGCGTTAACCACACCATTTGTTTGGCTTTTGTCAAATTAAATGACCGTCCTAAGTCGATATCGGAATTGCACTACAATCAAATATGTTTGTAATGTGATATATGTGTTAGTATATTATTTATATTTATGTATTGTATAGCTCTATGGTGACTTCTGCCACATAACTGAGCCAGTAACTCCTCTTTTCTCTTTCGATCCATGTCCCTATGTCGAGTCGTAGCTTGTACTAACAGAAAATGGATTATGTAACAGGTGTAAAACCAGGTTATCACCCGTGGTCAGTAATATCTCAGTCCAGGTATCCTTGGCAAAAGTGAAAGCGACATTCAAGAAACTGTCGTCCGTATTACGCAATAAACTTACCGGATTTATGTCGGCTGTTTAACCCCAATCATCCGTAAGACTATCATTGGTACACGTGTATGTTGATTGGAGCAAATTTATTAACATTGCATACACGAGGGTAGTAATTCAGTGAATTGATGTTCGTTTTTATCCAAAGGCGGACCCTCCGCCGCCTTTGGGGGGATCGCGGGGCGAAATTTGTCAATTTTAACAGAAAATGGGCCAAAATACAGGGTATTGGTAAAATTTTGGGTAACTACCGGGGATGGGGCGAGCGACCCCTCTGCTCCCATAAATCCGCCACTGTTTATCGAAGTTATTTTTGACAAGTTGATTTCGGTACTTGCAAAGTATCGTCTCTATAGAGTTGTATTCAATTTTTATAGAACTGCAGGTCATGTTCCAAAAGATCATATACGATTTTTAAAGGATTTTCCGAAAAATTTCAACCCCAGGTTTTGCAAATATGGATTGCCTGAATTTGGAAATAGTTAAGTAGATGATATTTCTCATCTCCGAATACAACAATTCATCTGCATACTGAAATTTAGTGATAATCTATCTGAATGAAAGTTACGAAAAATCTTCGTTTGTGAAATGGTCTAGGTGTTGATATTGATATTTGCCGAAACATTGACTATGTTTTGAAAGTAGTCTATGCTTCTGATATGTATTTGATAAGTTTTCTTATTATTTGATAATTATCTAATTAATCTGTAATACATAAATACATCATTCATTACCGAATAAATAACTTAGCTTGTTTACCAACATTTTTGTAAAGCCGAAGAAAGGTTCTTTTTCTTTTTCTGTTTTTCATATTTAAAGTTTAAACTGGAATTCATAATAGACTATAAAAACAAATACTTTAAATAATTTTCAATCATATTCACCGATCAGATCATTCAATTAAACGTTAATAAACGCTAATATTGTTTTTACCACCACGCTCACAGGTCATTTTCACTATCTCGATAACTTTTTTCAGTACCGTAATGGCAGATACGATCGCGACACCTATAGGTAAAGGGCAGACAACTATTGAGTAACTGCCCAGCAGAATGGTCTATGCATGCTATCTATAAATATAGATATACCTTACCGCAAGAAAACTGATATACAGAAACGTATGTTTCTTTTTTTCAATAAACATTTAAATCAATGTTTAGAACAAAGCAATTAAAATGATATATATTTATAAGCAG
Organism: Pteria penguin; assembly: GCA_035048485.1. Taxonomy (NCBI): domain Eukaryota; kingdom Metazoa; phylum Mollusca; class Bivalvia; order Pterioida; family Pteriidae; genus Pteria; species Pteria penguin. Next base: position 20,111,607 of record CM068588.1, on the reverse strand, counting down.
TGTACACAATAAACCATAAAAAGGATGACTGACTTGATCATACATTTGATATTAAAGTTAGAACGCACAGTTATAAGCTAAATTTGTGCGCCTGGACAAATAAACATGAATAATGTTTAAATGTATGGAAATTATGTGAGACCAATTGCCATTTTGGGTAAACTGATATTTTCAGTTTCTTTAAATACACTACACACATAAAAAGAGTATACGAAAATGTCGGAATGTCAAAAGATATAAATGAGGACTTAATACATATGTCTTCAACACTGAGTGTAAAATATCATGCTTTCTGGACATTTATTAGCTATAGGTGAATTATGTACATCAGCAATCTGAACCCCGTGTTATATACCTAGTCATAAACTTGAAATATTACTACGAAACTTTATCCCAAGACCCGTGCTTTAATTTATTATTCAGTTTTATTCATTTATTCATTATAGTGCAATACAACATTTGCAGAATATATGGGTTTTTTTTACCGATAAGCAATATAAATCTCAACTATTTTGATGTTAGATGTCTGGAATAATTGAATATGTTACATTATTACATTAAAATAATATATGAAACAAAACACTTCTTGCTTCTATATTTAACCTTAGCAAATTCGTTTTTGGTTTGTAACAAAATAAATCAGTTCGAATATCTTCGTAGAAATACATGGAAGGCAATATCTATCGCTGTCAAATTGTGTAAAGACGATAATAATTCAATCGTCTCCAATATGGTCAGGATTTGATGACGTATACATTGTTTTATCCCACCATCAAAGTAACGATGGGCTTCATATTATCAATATACGATCGAGGAGCTATTTGCAATTTCGAAAAAAAGTATATCCTACTTTCGGGTTTCTCTTGCTTACACTCTCTACTTTGCACGGGTGTCTTTTCCTTTTTTATACCTAAATCTAAGACATACATTCACTTTCATCTTTACTTTAATAAATTTTTAAATCTTTAAATCATTAAAGAGCGTGTAATGCGTGAAACACATATGTTTCGTTTATATTGAATATTCTACTTGCAATTTATGCTGCACTGACCTTTTGAGGTCTTATTAAGTGTGTGCCCCTTAGAATCTGAGGCTACGGATGGACAAAGGGACCCCATAATACACCCGAATCCAAGTATAACGGTCATCTGTTGTTGCAATAGTATTTTAAATCTTCACTTATGTTAACTAACTTTAATTACCAAGACTGTGGATCAGTATGCATGCACCATTCTTATCATTGACGACCTAGCTATTTGAATTATATTTTGTTTGGCTTGAGGATCACGAAAATATTTTGTTCATCGAAACATTTATGTACTAGGGCCTTCTACAAGAGACAAAGCGTCTAATGAATATTGCTTACGCTCAGTGAATACAAATCGACCATATGTACGCAAGATTATAGCATTTGTCGACTTGACACTTCAGGTTTAAAGTCGCATCTCAAATTGACTTTACTTCCAGCAGAAACGATACCAAGGAGCAAGACACCTAAGAAGAAACAGCCTTCCTCCACTGGAATGCATGTTGCATCGTCACATTCATCACCTACACACCCTTGCATGCCGAAAATATCCAAAAATGCTGTTGCTAAAGCCTCGTTGCACTTTATTTTTGCATCGAAATAATGATTTTATTTATGAAAATATCTCCGTTTATTAGGTCTGAACACAAAGTGGACATACCGTACACTCCTTCTGGGATGTTATAAGGGTGGTTTGTTTACGTTGATACAAGCAATGGGTACGTTAAGGAATCACAAATCACAAAGGCATAAGTTGACATATCGTTAGCAGTGCGCTATCAAAATAATACGTTAACAATTCGCAATAATACGCAACTTATCCGTTAACTGATTATTGTTTTATGTCACTTCACGGTCATTTCACGTACATGGTGACGGCATGTGATATTTACTCTCTGATAGAAGAGCGTGGTCTTCATTCAGCGTCTGGTATCCTACGTACATGGTTACAAAATTGTCTCCTTTAGAGGTTTTCGATAACCACAAGTCATAACTAAAAATGAATCCGATCTCGAGCTACTATGCCTTTTTCGGACTTCAAAGATGCATAAAACTGCATATACACATGTAAGTATCGATTTATGACTGGATCTTCCGAGTGTTCCACCAAGCCTCTTTCGACATTACTGATAAAAATTCTAATAGATATAAAATATGGTCGACAGAAATACTCTTCAATTGCTTACTTTAGATTCGGTATCAATCAGATTAGGATTCTAAAGAATTCCACGAAACCTGTAGAGCACATGAAATCTCCCAATTTCAATAATATCACTAGCATCAAGTCATTCGACTTTTCAAACTCTTTAAACTACCATTCCTCATCAAAGGCGGAAGAACAGAATAACATCAATTATTCAAAATTGGTACTCGCAGGTATAAGTATCTCGATTTAGGCTACAACAATGCATTTTTTGAAGGAACAGTCTAATTCCAGCAGTAAGTACAGAGAAAAAGAGGCTTTTGAAAGTTAGAATTTCTTATAGATAATCTTTTAGTGATTTTTGGTAGGAAAGTGTTCCAGCAGATTGTTGGCATTCCAATTAGTAAACTTCTAGTAGACATTTTTGTACCCATACGAAGCAACATTCATATAATCTCTCCTCTCCAACTGCAATAGACAATTAGCATCTTGGTTCAATTTTATATCTATGAAGTTTCTTGATTAACAGCTCTGTATTTTAAGTCCACCTCAACATCATATATCCAAAGGAACTCGAGATAAAAAGTACAACAGAAAGTACATCTTCTGCTTTATACCTAGAAATACTCCTGTCAATTAGTCATGATGATTCGTTAGTTACCTGTCTTTGAGAAAGTGACGATTTCAATTTCATAATTACCAACTTCCCTTTGTATTGAGGGCAGGATTTGGTGTAGTGGTTAAGCGCTTGGCTTGCGGCGCCGACGATCCGGGTACGATTCCCGGGTTGCGCCACTATGTTTAAGAGGTTGGTAACCTCCTGCTTCCATGTCCCGATATAACTGAAATATTGTTGAAAGCGACGTAAAACACCAATCAACCAACCAACCCTTTGTATTGTAGCAACATACCCTCCTCTCTCGAATATGGCGTCTTCATTTCACAACTTATAAGCTATACCAGGGCATGTTCTAGATACCAAGATTTCGGCCTGAAAGTGAGACCAGTTGCCACGAAACTACTCTCACAGGGTTATATTGAGGAATGAAATATTGTGGAACGTTTGAAACTGTCACTGAAGAAGTTCTATGGTCGATAGGGATCTAGTGCAATTGCAGCTACTTGATTTGACATTATATGTATACATACACATTTGTTCACGTCCATTTCCGACACCGGAATTACAGTTCAACAGCATTTTTTACCGTGAATGAGATAATTTAGTGCTCTTGTCTCCTCCATATGCTCATGCGTATATGTATAAATTGGTGGTCGCTGCAGGACTTTTGCTATGGGTGTGTATATCCCCCAGTCTGGCACCTGTACGCAGTTTGGTAATATTAAAATCAAATATAGGCATGTAACCTGAAATTTTATATTTTCATTACAAAGAAAACTATTAAATAGACGCCTGTCTCCAGGCAAACAGAATTCATATGAATATAGATTTTTGTATTGAAACGTTTCATTTAAAAAAAAAATTGAGAAAGAAACATTAAGAGATTAATATTTTTATCCGTATTTCTTTTCAATTAGTATATTGTAATTCTGTTGTAGTCGAGGTCTCAAGTCGATTCCTCAACATTCGTAAGCGATAAATGATAGTCATACATTTATTGAGAAATCTAAAAGTTTAGGATAAGATTAATCATGCTAGTAAGCGAATGTTTTATACCAATACCGCACATTATATGTCTAATAGAAGCAATATTCATTAAAATTCTAAGAATGAGTGCTAAAACTGTGTCCTCCCAAAAGATGTCAACACTATTTATAAAGAAATAGGAATGAGCAGATATCTCCGACTTAATCCATTTCCTAATCAATATTAATTCAATATATTTTAGATGACAAATAGTATTATTTCTTTTTAATTTACCGATTCTAAAACTGGACCCACGCACTGATTAAATCATATCCCAGCGGTGTTTTGAACTAAAAGAATAAAAGGGTGTAAATGATACATCAACTTATCTTGTTGAAAAGAACTATAACGGTAAGTGGTTATTCCGTTCCAGTTTTCTGTGTCGTTTTATTTCTAGAATACATCACATAGGTAAGTTAAATTTAGTCAAAAAAGAGAAAACCGAAAGACAAAGCTGTATGACAAAAATCATCAAGGACATGTACACAAAACATGATAATAGTAGAATATACACGGAAAAACATTACAAAAATATTCGATTGTGCTGCGGTTACGATACCGACTAAGGACGGTCAAATGAAGTAACAAACGTCATTCAATTGGTGTGGTAAACCGGTTTACAGGCGCCAACCTTCCCACTCACCGTAAAAGCAACACAATCAAAGGAAAAAAGTACTTTTATACTGTTTAAAGCTCGATTCAGTAAATGGAAAGGTTGAAAGAAGAACAAAAAGAATGTTGTAAGAGTGGGAAGTGGTCACGATTTTTATTCATTCAAATCCGATTTTCGTTTAATTTTATACAGTAAGCCATTGATTACATGGATATTGTTGTTATGAAAATGAAATGAAATGAAAATCAATAAAAAAGAATACATTGAAAATACCAATCTAAAAATTCAGCAAAGGTATCATCACAGTTAGCTGCACTGAATACCTTTTGATCAGGGTGCCCACAACCACAGTTCAGTTCTTTATTTAGCCTTTACAGAGCTGCTTTGACACGAATACTCGCACAGTAATTTTGGCATATATAAAAATCTAAATAAAAAAATATTAGATAAAAACCATTCAAAATATCTATACTATGTTAATCCTTCTCCATAAATATGAGTATAATTTCAATAATCAATTGATTGATTGATTGATTGAGTTTTGTTTATCGTCACACCACGAATATTTCACGTATATGGTGACGGCATCTGCCTGATGCAGGGCATACAAATTTTGACCTTTACAACGGACCCACCCGAAGCAGTGAAGGATCTTTAACGTGCCACGCATACCACGACACGGGGCCTCGGTTTTTACTGTCTCATCCGAAAGACAGAACACCGGCATGGCCAGAGCGGGAATCGAACCCCGGCCTCCCGATCAGGAGTCCAGCGCGATACCACTAGGCCACGCCGGCTTTCAATAATCAAAGTTTCATCAAGTTATTGATGACATCATACTTTTATCTTTGGCTACAACTTTATCGCAAAGCTGTTTAGCAATCACATACTCCATAGAGATCTGAAACCCACCCTTCCCCCTCTTAAAGAAACAAAATGTGAGACAAACATGCAGTCAACGGTGAGAGAGTCCCAAGACGTAATTCGGTTGAAACCTCTGGTCGGTACCGTAAATAATAATATGATCTCTGTCGGACACAAATTACATATGGCTTATGAAGTCTCATGGTTATAGCTCATTTCAATATGGGAAGATTCTGACTATCTTCCACCTCCGTGTTACACCAGTTCATTATTCTATCTCTGGTTAAAATGAAGTTCTTTAACACTGTAAGTTTGTAACATATCGTATAACCAAAGGCCCAAATGAGCCGTTACCGCTTAACTAGAAAGCTAGAGCACAAGAGAATTTTAGGAATTATAAGTATTGTTCTTGAGAAGTTTTATTTCAAACATGAACCAAAATCCAACACCACATCATTCTAAAATCTTCAATACATAAACAAAATAAAAAAGGTGATACAAGTGGGCCTATATCGCTCATCTGAGACATAGAATACATTACACATGATTTTAAGTAACAAGGCTTGTAGGTGACCATAAGTTTTAAGTGTCTTTAAAACTTTTAAAGAATCTGAAATTGTACAAGACCACCTTTAATAAATACCTACAAAGTTCCCTCAAAACCAATCTAAAATTATTGAAATAGATGAAAATGTCAAAAATCACACCCACCCCTTTCCTGTAGCAGTCTTCAATAATTCTTTGATAAAAGCATTCATTAATAAATTCTGGCTAAAAAACAGCAATTAAGTGCATCAACATTCAACCACAGGGGAAAATTTTTGTTTTATAATAAGTCTTAAAGTCAAAAACCAATAAAATGTTATCATTCGAATATTTAGGTCCGTTGGTGAAAATAAACAATTCCGATTGTTAAAGAGGGCTAATGGATAGAGGCCTCGGGAACAAAAATGCTTGACGGTTGTGATATTAAAAAAACATCACAAGTTAGGCAAGGTTCACTTTTCATCACTTGTTTATTTACAAATCGTATCTTCTATATCTGTAATGTTTATTGGTTAAGATGTGTCTAGTTATGTTTTGATTGTCGTATGTGGGTTCTTTTTACTTCGCTTTCGCTCGTTTCTTTGCTTTTAGTCTAAATAAGGTTTTCAGTAATTACATGAACCTCTTATATTGTGATGATTCCTTAAGAAACAAGTTATAGAATATTTAGCATGAGCATGGATTTCACATAGCTGTTCATTGGCATTCGTTTGTAATTTGATAAGGGAGCAACCATTTGATTTTTAGGGGGGGGGGGGGGCAGAAAGACTTTCACCGACCTGAATATTTTTTTTGCCCAATTTCAGAGCCGGATTATTTGCCGACCCTTCCGGCCGGATTTTTTCTCCAAAATTTGAGCCGGTGTAAGAGAGAATTTGGACCCTCCCATTGAATATTGACCCCGGGTCCATATTTAATGGATTTTTTGTTGAATTATAACCCGCCTTGACCGTTGAATTTTGATCACGCTGTTGAATTTTGACACAAATTTGAGTCAAAATTCCACGGATAAAAAATCCGCCGACAGGTCCAAATTCCACGTTGTATCATGACCCCGGGTCATAATTTAACATTGAATAATGACCCGGGTCATTATTCAACGTGGAATATTGTAGATGTTAAAATTCAAGTACATGTACAAAAATAAAATTGGAACACCGTTTATTATAGAGAATGACACGAGAAATATATTTTACCGATTAATTGCGTAAATTAAAGACAGAAAAACAAATTAACATTTTAAAATGGCATCACAAGTGAAATGTCATAGATATTGGTATTTTTTCTGGACGTATTTAAGAAATTTTGGCACAACGGACTTTTTTTTGCAAAGTCTTCCTGCCCCCCCCCCCTAAAAATAGAATGGTTGCTCCCTAAAGGCTAAGTAGCCGAAATTCGCGACAGCGTGTTTTTCTTATTATTGTTATCATTCGGACTGGAAAACAAAACAACAGCGCCCTTTATATATCGTCTGGTTCTCCTTTCCCCTAAGGTAAGAAATGATAGCCAGAATTGGGCCGCTTCAACCAGTATTTCATACAAGTTCCAATGATATTCAAAGGAAAAATCGGTATATTGACAATATTGCCAAGACCTTGAGAAACAGCCATGAAATAGAATAAAGATATTTTTTTTATTTGTTTTAGGATAAATACATTCACTGTACATTGAACTGCTGTCCGGAATCTCGCTAACGTTGTCCAAGCAAACAAGGTAAAGTTTTATTATGTAAATAAACCTGTTACAACCTGTTGCTGGCGAGCAAACTGTCCGCGAGTTGTGCCGTTCGAATTTGCGCTTGCTAGCGCTTTTAAACATGCTTGAATGAAATTTTGAGAAAATATATCAATGGGTTAGACATTGTTTTACATGCTGACGCTTTATTTTCCTTTGATTATCATCGGAACTTCTATGAAATACTTGTTGAAGCAGCCCCATTCGGACTATCATTTCTTACCTTAGGGAAAAGGGGAAAAAGACGATATAGATCTAGCGGGACAGTTTTAAAAAAGCACTCTTCGTGTAACCCAGTACATGTGGTCCGATGCATTCAGTTTTTCTCTGTATCAAGTGGTTTTAAAGAAGTCTGTCAACGGAGAGTATCGTTTAAGACTTACTTTTAGCTATGATAACGCCACCTACTGACAGATCCGGAAAACACAATTACATTTCTGAGGGACCTATAGTACTTTATTACTATTTAATTTCATCAAAATGCATTGATTCGTTTGAGAGTAAAATTTGAAAATGTGACAAAATATCTTGACTCTACCTCTTTTTCTATCTTTGAAATTAAAGAAAAATCCAAACATTAGAAGAACATACTACATTTATAGGGGACCTATAATGCGTTATTTCTATTAAGTTTCATCAAAATCCATAGACTCGTTTCAGAGTAAAATTTGAAAATGTGAAAAACTATCCCCACTCTTCTTTGTTTTGCACTCTTAAAATTTAAATCTAAATATTATTTTTTTTCTGTAATATTCTGGCTACAGTAAGCATCAAAACTCAAAATAGGGGAAATATTGACGAAAATTTTGCATTTATCAGATTTCAACGGAATTAATAAAATTGAAACATACATTCTCTTAGATCACTCAGTGCATTTACCTTTTATATCTATACAGTGGTTCAGGAGAAGAAGATTTTCAACAAGACATTTGTAGCTATAGTAGCGCCACCTGTCAACGGATTTCGACAAATTGAAGAAACTTGGTAGCCCTTTGTGTATACCAAGTTTTATCATAATCCTGGAAGGGGTTCTAAAAAATATAGAACATACCTTTTGATTTAAAAAGAAATCGAAAATGTAAAAAAAATTACAGACAGGTGGACAAACGAGGGACAATAGATCATCAGAAAAGCTCATTTTAACTTTCAGTTTAGGTGAACTAAACGCTCTAAATGGTAAACAGAGAACGAATGGACAAATAGTGTCAAATCTTGATTTTGGAACCAATGCATTCGAGGCAACAAACAACAATATAGTATTCTTTGGTTCAGCTCTTCAAATATTTATATATTTTGAGAATTCCAATCATTTGGTCACGAGCATCACTAAAGAGAGATAAGTTATCGAAATGTGCATATGGTGCACTAAATTAAAAGGTATATATGTTCTATATTTATTGTAACCACTAGGCCGGTGTCACTGCTGGTTGACTGATAGTTCCCGAGGGCATCATAAGTCTAGTTTTCAGTGCTTTTGTACTGACATGAAATATATACTTCATATTTTCAGCCATCAAGTTAAGTAAATCACTCTAAAACTAAGGAGTATCTCCCTCATGCATAACTCTGTCCTAAGATAGATTCTTTGGTTCACTTTTCGGTCATTTTGGTAACTCCTCTTTTTTCTTTCAACACTTATTTATATATTTTGAGAATTCCAATCATTTGGCCACGATCATCACTGAAGAAACATAAGTTGTTGAAATGCGCATATGGTGCACTGAATTAAAAGGTATATATGTTGTTAATTTTTTATAAAATTACAACAGCCTTAAAGATGTTGGTGAAAAACCAATACAAAACCAAAACAAAAACAAAAAAAAGTTAAAACAGAACAAAACAATAAATAAATTAAGGTGAAAATAAAAATAAAAAGATAAATACAAAATATCAAAACGATTTCAGAATGGAATAAAAAGAAAAAAATCTTCCTCAGTCATCCCTCTAAGGTTTGTCGATCTATGCGGCTGAGTTTGTCAAAGAGGGAAACCTGCTGTGGTTTATGTCGCCTAGTCTTAAATCTGTACCTTGACAGATCAGGCCAAAAAGAACAAATCTTGTTAAAGAGCTAAAGTACTTCAATTCACATGAATTTGACGAATATCCCTTCAGAGATTCTTTAGGAATCAAATATGAAATTTTAACAGATGACGACATCTAGCTATCACAATAAGCAATTTTGACTTCGGCTAGAAATTACGAAAAAAAATGAATGTAAAAAATTCTTAGAATAGTAAAATCGAACAACAACACTTCTTAAGAAACGTTTTCTAATCACTCTTGTACGTTCAATTTTTTGATCCACGTTTGTATTGAGAGAGTAGCGTAGCGGGAGGAAGGAACTTATGACGTTGCGATGCAAGGCGGAAGGATCTAGCTGAAAAACATTGACACAGGTATCCGACCATCTCTAATACGTTTCATCATTTTTTCTAAATAGTTCTAAAGAAGCAATCTGTCAACGCCTTTTATTACATACCTGTAACATAACCCCTTTTTCAGAAATTGTAAAAAGAAATCTTAAAATAAGTTTTGTATACCATTTCTATCAATCATCTCCTCTGTGATATTGAAAAGTTGAAAATGAGAAAATTTTACGGACAATAATGGACAGCATATTATGACAATAACTCATTCAAGTCTTGGACCGAATGAGGTAAAAAAGCTTCAAATCCTTCCATACACCTTTGTAAATTGTCAAATCTAAAATGGTATATTTTCCTCATTTATATTTTTTTCTGAATTATGTCAATTTCATTGCACATATTTTTGGAGCATGAAATAGACAAAACGTTAGAAAAGATTAAAGTTGGGTATTCCATTCGTCCTTTGGGTAATATATGCCCACCTAATCGCTGTGGTTTCTTCTAAATCATACTTCTTCTCTTATTTGATGAAATGCTTCTGTAGGCATAATTTTAAATATCTATGAAAATCTGCACAAAAACGCCATAGATCATTTCATTATTTGTATATTAGGAATCCTATTTGATTCAGATTATATGGTAATACATATCTGTTTTAAAACTTGTGCATAAAAGTTTATAAATTATTCTAAAGCTAAGGAGCATCTCCCTCGTGCACAGCTCCGTCCTTAGCTGGCTTTTCCGGGTTTAATATTTAGATTGACTTCTTAATGAGTTTGCTTTTCAAATTTTTATTCTTTCGATTTCCACAGTTAAGGCCTTAAGCATCACTGAAGAGACACAAGTTGTCGAGATGTGCATATGGTGTACCATATTAATTCAGGTATATAATATATAATAATATGGTCTAATATTTATCTCATTAATATCCGCCTTGTATGTCAGCATATATTTTTACACAATTTAAAGTCATTTCTTCTCCAACAGGAATCTCTATCTTAGCAGACGCTGCATAAAATCCCGCTATACCAAAGATTTAGTTTAAATACTGTATCCTTGCTCTGATACGTTTAGTTAGAAATATAACCAGCACAATAAACTGTTCTGAATATCTATACAGACTTCACAATTTTAAAACACTGGTGTACTATCGAACACTCTGCAGACGAAAACATATAAGACGATATAGTTTAAGTTTATTTTGAAATACAATTCATAACAATCTATTTTTGATCCGTAGTACATGTAATATTTACCGTATGAAGTGTAAACCTATTATTTACAAAAATATGTAAAATAAATGATAGTACGTTTCCTTTTTATCTTTCTAATCATGTAAGACACAAAGAAGTCGAATAATGGTTGTGATACAAATCTGGAAACCTGACAAGTAAACCTGATGTGAGACAAGGTATCTAGATAGAATAAGCACTTTCTGCTTCATAACAATCTATTTTTGATCAGTAATACATGTAATATTCATCATATGAAGTGTAAACCTATTATCTACAAAATATGTAGAATAAATGATGATACGATTCTTTTTTATCCTTCTAATCATGTACGCCACAAAGAAGTAAAATAATGGTTGTAATGCATATTTGGCAACCTGACAAGAAATCCTGATGGTATCTAGGTAGAATAAACACTTTCTGCTTGACTAGATGCATCCGCCATGAATTTCAATGAAACTCTTTATAATATACCCATACCTCAATTCCAAATCAGAAAACGACATAAACATAATTTAAGTATATATGTTCTTTTAGATAACTGAGAAAATTTACATCCACACAGGTAAATACAATCACTCATGTTTAAATTCTGTATAATACACTGTTACAAAGCAAAGCGGCACAATTTTTCGTTAAGTTCATTTGAATTAAAAGATATGTAAACAGATGTACGTAAGTAATCATCAAAATGAAATCGACATTGAAAACAATACACAAAAAAAAGACATCAAATTTTATCCTAGTTACCATAGGAACGTGTACAATACACCCTACTTTAAATCGACCTATTGTTCAAAAGTGTAATATACTGGCAAGCAATGTGGAATGAATAAACAAAGTCACCTATGATTTATGGTGAATATTCATGATTCCGTTTGTGTTACGATTAAGATGACAGTATAGTATAGTATAGTATAGTATAGTATAGTATAGTATAGTATAGTATAGTATAGTATAGTATGGTATGGTATGGTATGGCATGGCATGGCATGGCATGGCATAGCATAGCATAGTATAGTGAATTCTAGCAAGCTTTGATGGCGAAGCGCCTTCAAAAACATTTCAATGAAAACACAACGTTAAAACAGGAAGTTAAAAAACATTCTTAAACCTGGTGGCTCAATAGACCCTTTCACATTTATTGCAGGACTGACGTTTTGAGTGGCAAATAGTTATGTTTTCCGTAAATATTTTGACTTCATAATATAGTAATGATTGTGTTTTGCGTGATTTTGCGGGAACAATGACGATTTTGCCACTCAAAACGTCATTCTTATGCGGGAACAATGACGATTTTGCCACACAAAACGTCAGTCTTACAGTTAACATTAAAGGGTCTTAATGGGAATAGGTAAGCTTTTAAAATATTCGAATTCTAGGATAGCAATGTATATACCACAGACAATTAATAAAAGGGAATATGATACGAATACTATCATTCTCTTGATGCATTATAACACAATGAAGGAATGTTTTCTTTTATTAATACATTTAATAATCTTACGGAAAAAAAAACCTCGTCATAGTTTTTGTCATTTTTGTTAAAAAATCATACATCTTATAAGGAATAACAAAATCAATTATTGTATTCACAGCATTGTTGTTTCGCTGTTATGGTGCAGATTCATACTGCGTACTCTCTGTTGTAAAATTGTTATTATTTATTCATCCACAAGTGAACCACAGAAACTATTCAAATTTTGCATGTGAAGCTAAATCTGTGTTTTATCAAGAAAACACCTTTTTCAATAAATAACTAAAATACTTTTCTATGCACACAAACCTCATACTTAACACTACCGCTTTCTTTATTTGTAGTCCTTTGCTGTATTTTTAACAATATGTACCTTTTCCTGAAATGCATCAAATCATGTAAAGAAGACTCAAACAAAAAGCAATCAAAAGTTTACATTATGTCTTAATAGAACCTTCTTTCCCATTACTTGCAAAGTTTATGAACAGCTGTAAGAAAGCAGTGGGCTGACAATGATTATTATATTTACATTGAGTTCAGAAAATGTACCACACAGATTTCCAAGTCCATGGCCATTTCTTCCTCCTTATATTAAGAGGAATATCCCCTTTCTGAGCACGTGTGCACATCTAACCTCCCAACAATTTGAAACATTGGTGCACAACTGTAAGTGATATTTCTTCAGAATAATGTACATAATATCGTTTGTATGTATAATGGTTGAATTGATGTAAAGCAAATTTTGTTTTGTTAAGTTACTGGTTAAACATAACAAATTTTTCCTAACTTCAAATATGATATGGACACACTGGTAATGAAATGTCTGAAATTCATAACATTTACCTCTCCTGTAGGAAAACGGTTACTTACATATATTGGCTTTTTAAGACTTGTTTTCTTTCTATTTAATGTGATCACTAGGTACAATAAGGTGATTGCTTTAAAGCTTCCAATATAATTTTACAATGGAAGAACGTAGAGTATACAGCTCAAGGCTTTAGGCAACATTGTAATATAGAAATATTTATTAGACTGCCAGCCTACTGATTGTAATGTTTATGTTTATGATTATCCATATACGTATTAAAATAAATCTGCTCCACACAACACTCCAGTAGTGCAGATATGTGATATATGGAAGCAACTTGTGCTATATAATTGTGGTATATACAACTACACTATGAACATTCATGGATTCCCCAGGAGGAAGAGCTGTCTCCCGACTGGCTAGTCATATTCGATGTGTATACAAGCAATATAAAATATCTCGCACTGCATACATGAAATGACATACCCGTATTTCTTCCTTGCAACTTATGAACATTTCTAAAATGTAGGTCTTTTCAGTGATTTTCAAGGTCATGTCCGCATTTTGGGAATCCAACATATTTGAATTGAAAACTAATTACTAAATTAACCTAAAACTAAGAGTTAAAATGCAACTAATGAGAATCCATCAATAAGGTTGATGTTTTATTCAATATTTTCCTATTTTTCATCATAAAATAGTTTTTTCTATATTTTACACTGTAAACGTACTGCCTTTACACTGTGGAGCTTGTAAAACATCCAGAGCGTTTGACTTGAGTGTTACAATACCATTACCCTGGTAATTTCCTGTGACACTTTTTATACTGTGTCTGTCCATTTCCATCTTATGTTTTGTATGTTTGAGGCATTCAATCCCTAAACAGAACAGCCTGCAGCCCTATTTTCACCTCAAGTTTCAGGTGAACGTAAATATTCATTGTGGTATGTTGATGTAATTTGCAACAATGGCACTGTATCATTTCTTTTTTTTATTAGAATAACTGCTTTTCAATATTCTGTATTTAAATATTAGCAAGAACAGAATGGGTCATATAGCTAATTAATTACCTGCATACCCATATCTATTCAGGTGAACCCAGACTCAAACTGAATTAAATACATTTTAAAAACATGATCTTCAATTCAAAATCTATAAACAACTCAACTGAATATCTCTATACAGTTAGACACTAAAACTATGATAATAATACTAATAATCTAGGAGTTGGGGACACAAATTAAAATATAAATTTTCTTCTAGGATAAAAATTTTTCTGAAATAGACGTGGTATATTGTATGCTAATATATAATAATAAAACAAAGACAAAAAAAAAAATACAATAAACTATGGCAAGTCAAAAATTAAAACTGTTGATCATGATTATTGCACACATACATTGGAATGAAAAACAAGAATGATACATAAATGAGGATTTCTGAGACCACATGCTAAAATACTAAAACCAAATAAAACCGTTCGTATATTGACGGAATATGTACATTCTGAAATATAAAATTTGACATATGTACATAAGTAAACAGTAAGTAAATGCATAAATATCTAACCATCATTTCCTTTGATATGAAAAACTCTACACACAACGTATTTATTGCAAACAGCATGCTGCATTTCTAAACAAATTTCAATACATGTTAATGCTGTTTCTTAAAAAGTAGCAGTTTTCGTATCATTAAATAACGACCCTTTCATCACAGAAAACAAATCCATATAAATGCTACAGTATAGGAAAAAACAAGTTATCAGCAAACTGTCATTCAATACGGGCGTACAAAACTGCATGTTACGAAAGAAAAATCACACATTGTCAAGTAATGAAACATAAAGCCTTATATCGTATCACACAGGCAGTGTTCAAAATTATTATTGGCCTGTCTCTAACAATCATAATGAAACAACATTGTTTTGTATACATACACACATCTTCTTATGTTACTAATTCCTCTTTGTTAATGTTCTACGGTATGGCTGTACTTCATGATGTGGAAGATTTTAAGAAGATTGAGTGAAGATCTTGAATACCTTGTACTATCTGTCTTCAGTAGGTATAAACTCAATTACATGTTTGTTCATTGGTTTGTACTTATAATACTTGGATGCAGAACCGACCAACAGCATGTGTTTTTCTTTATAATGAAACCTGTATAAAATAAATAAAAAATGGAATTATGTTGCCGGTGTGTACGCGG
Organism: Pteria penguin; assembly: GCA_035048485.1. Taxonomy (NCBI): domain Eukaryota; kingdom Metazoa; phylum Mollusca; class Bivalvia; order Pterioida; family Pteriidae; genus Pteria; species Pteria penguin. The sequence continues at coordinate 20,095,940 of CM068588.1, read as the reverse complement.
GTTTTTTTCCCTGTAATTCATTTTCTACAGATCTATAATAATCAAATAACTGCTGGACGGATAGCTTTTAGATAGTAAATACATTCGTACATTTATGTCTGTCTATGACCTCTTATTCGCCACAGCTAGTATTCCTTTTTTCGTAGTTACCGTAAAGAAATCTAATTTTCATTAAAATCAATAAGCCTTATCGACTTCAATGAACAAGATTTTGCAACAATCCACTTTGAGAACATTTGCGCATTCTAAATTGTCAGTGCAATTCATGCACAATATTTATCTTTCCTGCTAAAAGAAAAATCTTATAAAGTGTAGGCAAAACTGTCTGGCAATAGTTTTGATATAATGTGTCTGAGTCCATGACATTATACGTCATAGAGTAGAATGGCCACTTATACAGTCAAATGTGTATTAAGGTCAGCTAAGGGAAGAGTCAATAGTGACCTTTATAGACAGGTTACCTTTATACAGAGGTCAATTATTTAGGAAAACATAGAAATTGAGAATAAAAAATGTGATCTTTAAAGACAGGTGACCTCTTAATAGAGGTGGCCGCTAAAACAGGTTTCATTGTAATTTAAAAAAGAGTGATAAAACTTTACGTACATTGCGCGAAGATTTATTCATGATAAACTACAGAAACGGTAAGATTTTACATGTCTCCCATATTCACAAAGTTATTCTCATATTTACTGCAAAATGATCAGCCTGTCTCCCACAGGCAAGCCTCGTTGTGGAGGACCGAGATTTGACACTCGGGTTAGGATATCTTTGTCCATCACTGATGGTGGCGGTTGAGTCTATTAGTCTCTTTTAACCGAAATTATGATGCCATATCGAGAATTAACAAAAAACTGTTGTTTGCTGTTTTCTTTCTTTCCCTTTTCTCTCGTTTCTTAGATCATGATAAAATGCTGACCATAGTAAAAAGTTTAAAATATATCTTAAAAAGAATTTAACATTTCTCAAAGTAAACAAATACAAAACTTGAAAACTGACTGGAAAAGAGATGGAGGGCCCAATTGTGTGACCGAGACCATGGCTTTGACAACAATATCTATAGGCAAGGGTTCCCCAACATTCTACAATTGTATATAAAAGTTAATTTAAACACTTCTGAGCTATCGTATCACAGTGTTGACGAACGGACGGACGTGATTTCTGGAAAGCACTCACATCAATGAGGGGGCTGCATTAACTTTGAATATTTAAGATTTTTAATGGGTCTCTTTTTGAGCCTATGTAGTTTTCATGGTGAAGCACCCTTCTAATGAACCGATATTATCCAACCTGTAGTGCAACTGTTATTGACATTCACATTGAGCCTAAGAGCTGTGCAATTTATTCTCTCTAGACCTAATTAACAAAAGGAGACAGAATTTCCACTATTATATAACAAGTGACACACATTTAAGATAGAATTCCAAGAAATGGGAGAGGTAAATATAAAACTAACAATCAATGCAGCTACAATAGTCCAAATGGGACAACTACCCCGACAGCATAATAGTCGTACAACAAATTTTGTTCATGGACTCACTGTGAATTGGACCTTGTAGATATGACCTCGGGACAAGTTTATGACACACTTTTGAGCGATGGGTAAAATGTGTGTGTGACAATGAAGCAGGCCCGTATAAATCTGCGGATATATGGACTAGACGATATCATAAATTCTCTGTCACATTGGTGTTGAAGGTATGATAGAGTTTGTGACGTTCATAATTGTGTTGATGTGAAGTACATGTATATTAAGAGATAGTTCCATTTTCATGAAAAAAAAAATGAAAGGCTTGAAGAGCCACAAAGGCTTCGAGCTAAAATTGATTTAAAGCTGTCAAAAGTAGCAGAAATTGACCAGTTGTGTTCACCTCTTTTGTTGAATTCCGAAAATTTTTGGAATATAGTAAAGATAGAAGCTTAAGCACCAACAGCCATATATCATTTAATATCAAAATGTGAATTAAAGTTGTCATTGGGCAACATAGCTCTCCAGTGGTGCTTCGTCAAAGGAAGATGTATGGTAAACAGTTTCTTTATGGGGTCCGTTGTCATGAGAAATCAAAGGTTACAAATGGTGACATCATAATAACATTTTATTGTTTTACGTCATTCTTGCAAAAGTATGTCAAATGTCTTATCACAAAGAATGTACATGTGAAATCAATCGAACACCATCTACATTTTTTTTTACAAAGATAGAAATGGACCAGTTGTTACCATTGCCTGTAAAATATGGAAGCCTTATGCTCAATTTGTTTTAAAATTAAATATGGTCTCGGTTACAGTTTTTGTCTATGCTACTAACACGGACACTAGGGCTATCAGCTTCTATATATCGTCCTAACACACAAGTTATTATTCGGTCGTTTATTGTAAGGTTTACAACGCCATGCCATTCGCCGTAATGACGCAAGCCGATTGTGAATCACTGTCGCACTTTATCGGTTGATTTGGAATAAAACCTTCACATGTGAGTTCTACTTAATTTATTTTTCATGCATTCAGTCTAAAATTCTGTCTTAATCCATGCTATCATCCTTCATATCCGCATTAAATTTTGTAGGCGATTTGATAACTTTATCAGCTGCCATTTCTATGCCGTCGTGGGAACTTTTCCAAATATGGATAAGACCATGTGATATATATACATCATCTTTATTTAAGATAGACTGGAGTTACCTGCTCTTGTTTGCTATCGCTGCCCGAAGAGACAAGTGACCACCATCTTGTAGAGGCTCTTCCCTCTCACCTCGCCTCACAGGCGATAAGGGCAAATAACAAGCTGTACACACCGCGTGTAGATATTTTCAAAATTCGTCTGCAGTTGCATACACAACATAGGTATACATTACCTGATATAATATACGAGAGGCTCGTGATATTTAGCCTCGAGGATGTAATTAATTTTATCGATATTTGTTGATTCTAGGTTAAATGAATGAAACAAAACGCAATCCAGTGAGATAAAAACAACCGATAACACGTCACTTGAACCAAGGTCAGTCTCGTTATGAATTAGTGGTCACCTGTCTAAATATTTCAAGATATTTGTGACACGCATTGCCAGTCTATATTTAGGATTCTATGAAATATTTTATTTTGTCTTTTTTAAACTGAAATTTATATCTAAATATATTATTATTATCATATTATATATAGTAATATATATATTTCGATGATCCCGCGATCGGTTTCCATATTGGCGTTTATATGTCAAAATAGGCCTTGATCGGGTGTGTTACAAGCATTCTACTACGCTTTCTCCATATAAGGCAATATTCCACGTGGTCTTAACCATATTTGGAAAAATTCCCATGAAGTGCGATTGTAATTCATAATCGGCTTGCGTAATTACGACGAATGAATATTTTAACACACAAAATAAGCGACAGAATAATGACAAGTGTTTTCAGGCAATATATTGATAATTTAAGTTAAGCAGACCTATGCTTAAACCTATTTCTGTGCAATGAAATGTCAATAACAAGGATAACAAAGCCGGTTTTGCAAGAACTGTAACTACTTTAAGTACTTTAAAGAAGGTACTACTTTGTTAAGTGAATTGAAATTGGCGGTTTACAGGTAATATTTTTAGAAGACTGTCGAGCAAATGCTCGAAGCCTTAAAAATGGTAATGCGCGGTAAATGTCACTGTAACATTACAATAAATTATATTCGTAACCTTATTGTCTTTAATATAATAATAATAAACCACTCTCATTAGCTTGTTCTACGGACGGCATGAATTCTAGCTAAAATGATTGCACATGTATGTTGTATGTAAAGTTTTCTGTTTGTTTCATTTGATTGAGTTTTATCTGCTCCCGAACTTTAAGATAGTTACAGTTTTTTTCACGTTTGGGTCCATATTCCTCATAAAATATAAACTCGTCTATCTATGACAATCATGGTTTCACCAACTTACCTAAGCAATCCTTGGTAAATATTCTTTGGGGGATTGTGGTCGTTGTAAAACAAACCAAAACATTTGCAGAGGAGTCTTAGTGTGCTGTAATCCTGTAGAGAATCTTGATGGAAATAAATGGCTACATTTGGTCTACAATACATACCAAAAACAGTACGTTAGCCAGAACATAGTTTTTAATACATATTTTTATGTTAATTGTTTTGTACTATGATCAAATACTGAGTATCTTAACTTCTAAATGTGCATTATTATGCAAAAGTTGAAAGCTCATTAATTAATGTTTTCGTCGACAAGAACACGTTAAATCAGAAATGAATGTGTTAAAATCAGACAAATAACACCTCTCAGTCAAAACTAAGCTGTTGAAGCTATACAGAAAGACTTCAGAATTAAAGGAGTAAAATCAGCGTCTCTGGTTTAACCTTAACTTAAAAAAGTAATCTCTTTTACCAGAAAATTATGAAAAGAAGACGAAATATGTATATATTTGGTAACACAGATGCAACATATGGTAGGATTTAAGAGACATGACCAAGGGTAATAGGTATAAATACATCCCCCCTCCCCAAGGAAAAAAAAAATAAAACATACAAATCAAACCAAAACAAATCAAACAAATTAACAGAACCTAGAGCTATCCCAACCGCGATAACAAAAATGAAACATGCAATGGTTCATCCTAAGATAGATCACTGGCATAAGAGTAATGGCTATCCCTTTTTTACATTTTTGAGAAACTTATTAAACTTCTTAACCAGACAGACGAACAGACAAGGTGATTCCTATATTTCTACAAACTTCGTTTGCAGGAGGTATAAAAATTATGGGTGCATGACCTACAGAACACAACTGTTTCAATTTCCCACATTCATGTAAAAAATCTCAAAAAAAAAAAAAAAAAAATTCAAAAACGTGCCGAAAAAGTATTACTATACGTGTAAATCTATCAACCCAACAATATTTTAGCAAAAAGCGGTCAATTAGGGGTTGCGAATTAATAACGCAGTCTCGATTCAGAGCATCTTGACGCCCTTTCTTCAAAGGGCCTAACATTAACCCTAAGACTAAGCATAGTCTCAATATTTACGACCAAATTTTGGCCGGCTCAAGTCTGTTTCATGAAAGGACGTACGTCCGAACTTAAGTAACCTTATTTGGGCTTATTTAGACCTAAGCTTTAAAGACTACGCATGCGTAATGTAAAATTTTGGCACATAGCATATGATAGATGTCTTAAACATATAAGCCAAATAATTGTGATGTGATGTAAAACTAAAACATAGAAAGAAAATTAATTATAAATATATTTTAGAGACCCTAGTTTGACCTTATCATTTTTCAACAAGGTCCTTCGGAAGATAATAGATAAGAAATTAAAGAAATCCAAAAAGTACACAATTTGGAAAAAGATTTAGAAAAAGAAAAAGATATTTTCGAGATAATGAGTGGGTCCATGTATATCCATTTTACCAACAAAAAAAAAATTGTTTCCTTCAATTTTGCTCAATAACTAAAGGGTATGTCTGGTGCTTTGTGATCAACATATCAGAAATTGATTGATTGATTGAATGACTATTGTTTTACGTCACTCCATGATTATTTCACGTATATGGCGACGGCATCTGCCTGGTGCATTGCATACAAATTTAGACCTTTGCAACGGACCCAACCGAAGCAGTGTGGGAGTTTCTACGTGCCACGCCTACTATGACACGGGACCTCGGTTTTTATTGTTTCATCCTAAAGACAGAACACCGGTCTGCCCAGGGCGGTAGTCGAACCCGGGACCTCGATCACGAGCCGAGACACCTTATCCACTAGGTCACATCGGCTTTATCAGAATTTGAAAAGAATCGAGCCCAAGGTTTAGAAATTATAATAAGGTACCCCAACCGCACCTCCATCCCTTTCACGTTTGCTGTATCATCATCATCATCATCATCATCGTTGACGAGCACAGTATGTGACATCGCAGCATAATGTTCATTTTAAGTAAAACGTCAATCCTTCATAGCAGGATTTTCCATGTGGTACAAAGTTTTAATTCTGCTCAAGTTGTGGCAAAACGTACCTATTTTTCTTCGTTCGCCTCTTTCATGAATTAATAATGATAATGAAATTGAGATATTCAAATGGGAGAATTTTCCAGCTCGATTCGGAATTCCAACATAATGACATATTCATTCATTTCATTCTCGAATTCTTTTGGAATAGTTCAATCTCGTTTCATCAATTCTAATACTAATAAAGCAAAATAAAACAGCAAAACCATGTAAAATGATGGGTAATTATTATGTGGAATTGTCTTGATGTGATAAAAAAATATAAAATGCTTGTTAATAAAACTAATAACACCCCCGCAGCAACAAATTTAGTATATACAGTGTATGTATTGGAAACGACAGAATAAAAAAAACTTACTTTGAAATTTGATCCATTTTTAAATTATATCCTTTCTTCTGTGAACATGCTCTGAGGTCTTCGTGTGGTAAAACTCCACTGTTATTCAGAAGTTTGAATATTTCCTCGTCATAGGTTATGGCTGTGTAACTAGGCAGAGCAACGTCACCATCGCTGAAGAATAAAATGTATTTGTCAAGTGTGTTTTGTGGACGACATAAGAGTCGGTATATAAGTATCAAATATTCCTGACAAAATGTTAACATATTGTTTTTGATTATGAAAATTATCCGCAGTACCATTTTATGCTGAACCAACTATAGCTAATGCCATGTAACAGAAAAACAAGTGCTTACTTTCAGCAAAATATATCCAAATGGGAATATATTGCTAAAAAAACATCATCAAGCAAAATATCTAAAAGTTTTAAAATTGGTTAATTACACCTATTAAATGACGTTTGTGTACTGATTTTCTACATTTCAGTGCTTTTGTACTGACATGAGATATATACTTAAATTTTCCGTCATGAAACTATGTAAAACACTCTAAAACTAAGGAGTATCTTCCTCATGCATAGCTCTGTCCTTAGATTGATTCTTTTGTTTACTTTTCGGTCATTTTGCTCTTCAAATATTTATATAATATAAGATTTCCAACCAATCGGCCACGAGCATCACTGAAGAGACATAAGTTGTCGAAATGCGCATCTGGTGCACAAAATTAGAAGGTATATATGTTTTATATTTATTCCAAAATAGTGACATGCTTTCTTTATCGAGAATTTGAACCTTGAAATTTGAGTCTTGTATTGGGTCATTCTACTAAGTGACCGGCATTGTACGAACTTTTTCAGAGAAGACAGAGTCCTGAACCTCAATCCTTCTGACTGTTAATCGGAACTACAAATTAAGGATATGAACTCGCTTCCAGATAGGCTCAGTACGCATTACTCATGTTGACGTCCATATTTGTATTTTGAAATCTTGGCCTTTCTCTGCATTACTATACATTTATATTATTATGAACTCTCAACTTGAGAAACTTGTTCATACTCTCTTTTTATATGGAAGATTATCTATAGATTTTTAAATGTTTGTCCTTCATTTATTCTGTTGTGGTGAGTGGGAAGGTTTGCCCGTAAACCGGTTAGCCACACTAATTGATTGAGTACTGCCATATCAACTGACCGTTCTAAGTCTGTATCGTAACTGCACTTTAATCGAACGCATTTGTGATGTTCTTATTGTTTTGATTATTACATTATTTACAGCGCATTTCGTTGCGATTTATGTCCTACGGCTGAGTCATATATTTTTGCCTTGTCCTTGCTTCAAAATGACTGTCTTAAGTCGAAACTGCAATTGTAATACAATCGAATATTCAGATAATAATAATTTGTATGTGTTCTTGATAATTTGTTTCATACAGCTTTGTCAGTTGCCCTTTGTATTCTCTGGCCATCAAACAGAATAAATAAAATCACAAACACAAAACAGAATAGCTAACCGTCGGCTAATGACAGCAAACGATACAGCTAGCGGCCGGGGAAAAAAAAAGAAAAAGAAAGAAAAGAAAAGAAAATAAAAAACTGTAAAGCGGGTTTACTTAACATGGCTGGAAATATTCGCCGAGGAATAATTTTCGCGAAAGGAATAAACCTGTAATTTCTAATTGTCAAATCATGGGAAGCAGAGACTGTATTCCTGTAGAATCATACTCGCAAACTGACACAAAATAGTCTATTACCTACTGTAAGCCAATTGCAGCAAACAAAATTAGCAAGCTCTTACTTCCAATACACTGCAGCAACGAAAATAAACAAGGGCTTATAGTCAACTCAAAATACCAAAAGGAGTAGCAAGTGTCTATCTTAATCTAAACACATCCAACAAAATATGCAAACGCCAACTGCAAACATACGACCTCCAATGTATTAGCAGGTGCCTACTGTCAACAAATGAAATTCAATAGTTTGAGCAAACGTCTACTGACAACTAATGATATCCAATGGTTTAAGCAAACGTCTACTGTCAACAAATAACATCAAATGGTTTAAGCAAACGTTAACTGTCGATTAATGACATTAAATGATTTGAGCAAACGCCTACTGTGAACTAGTGACATCGAATGATTTGAGCAAACGCCTACTCTCAACAAATGAAATCTAATGGTTTAAGCAAACGTTAACTGTCGATTAATGACATTAAATGATTTGAGCAAACGCCTACTGTGAACTAGTGACATCGAATGATTTGAGCAAACGCCTACTCTCAACAAATGAAATCTAATGGTTTAAGCAAACGCCCACTACTCTCAACAAATGAAATCTAATGGTTTAAGCAAACGCCTACTGTCAACAAATGAAATCCAATGGTTTAAGCAAACGCCTACTCTCAACAAATGAAATCTAATGGTTTAAGCAAACGCCTACTGTCAACAAATGAAATCCAATGGTTTAAGCAAACGCCTACTCTCAACAAATGAAATCTAATGGTTTAAGCAAACGCCTACTGTCAACAAATGAAATCTAATAGTTTAAGGAAACGCCTACTGTCAACAAATGAAATCCAATGGTTTAAGCAAACGCCTACTCTCAACAAATGAAATCTAATGGTTTAAGCAAACGCCTACTCTCAATAAATGCAATCCAATGATTTGAGCAATCGCACTACTGGGTCCAAAAACCCCTGAGAATCCCGTTTTTCACTGCAAAACTCTGCAACACCCTGAAAAACTCTGAAAAACACTGAAGTCTGCCTGAAAAACACTGAAAAACTCTGACAGCCCTGATAAACACTGAAAAACTCTGAAGTCTACCCTGAAAAACTCTGAAAAACTCTGACGCCACTGAAAAACTCTGCAAAACTCTGAAAAACCCTGAAAAACACTGACACCCGCTGCGATGCCCTCCGGCCGTGCGATCGCGGCCTCGCGTACTTCTATACGGTCCCTTTCATAATATAAGCACTTAAAATGGTTCGCTGTTGTCAATATATGACCTTTAATAAGTATTAAATGTGATGCATTTATAAGCGGGGTATAAGAAAAAAAACGTATTTTTGTACCATTTGTCAAGGACTTATTTTAACGATTTTATAGATAAAATTACTAAGATATTGTTCCTATTCTGACTTACGTTTGTAAGATGATCTTTACATTTGCAGATTAATAAATCACATGAATTAGGTACTTAGCAAAAACAATTTTATTGACACAGGACTTTCCAGCGCGATGTCACTTGTTTTATTGATCGACTTAAAGAAAGAAAGAAGAATGAAACAAACAAACAAACGAACGAACAAATAATCTAACTACAGCAGTAGCATGTTACTTAACATCATTGTTTCATAGAGGTGCATTAAGGGAGGGGGAAATAAGTACAAAATATAGAACAAGACATTTTAAAATTTATTTATTTATTTATTTATTTATTTATTTATTTATTTATTTATTTATTTATTTATTTATAATAAAAGCACTATTTTTCCGTACTGTAACATTTCGGCCAGCGGCCTTCCTCGGCGGACTTAATTTATTTATTTATTTATTTTCTTATTTATTTATTATTTATCTATTTATTTAATTATTAATTCATCTACATGTATTTATTTATAATAACATTAAACTTTTCCGTACGAAAAAAATACATCAAAATAAATTTAATAAAAATAATAAGATTTTAAAAAATCGATAGACGAAGTTTACAGAAAACGCATGGTTTTAATTGTAAATAGATAAATAAATACAGAAAAAAAGAAATAATTAATTCTATATATCCCTATCAATCATTTTAATAACACATAATGATTGATGTTTATTTTTACATCTTTTCCAATCTGTGTAAAGAATCCACCCAAATATCGTTATGTTACGACCTTAGGGCCGCTCCCCACTCTCTTTCGAGTTTAAAGGCATTCATGATTAATATTGATAAATCAATATTGCATTCTTCATAAATTAGCGGCCATTCACCGATAAAACGCTGTGAAATTGCGTTAATTTAATTCTACCAACCCTCCCCCCCCCCTTTTTTTTTTAAACAGTGTCCAACTTGAGTGAACGAGCATGGCTTTGGGTATGCGTATTTCCTTCTCGCTACAGGCCGTAACGCAGCTACTTATTTAATCCGTTTGTAAATTAATGGAACAGAATAGCACTTTATATCACAGCTTTACAAATCTCACATTTCGCATGTATTCTATAATATTGCTATTATCAGAGGAAATGCGGAAGAAATTGAACTTAAATAATTGATGTAGTTTAGTTAATGACATAAAAATAAATAAATGATCGTGTGTAAAACAAATTATTTCACTTTTGAAGATTGAAAATCAGTTTTTGTCCTAAACTTTATAAGTCACTGTTAAAATGACACTTTAATTTTGCCAATAACACAAAATTAACATTGAAATGTACCAACTGGATATGTTTCAACCTGTTACTAAATATGTTTTGTCCCCTCATACATACGAAGGTACTGTTAATTACGATTCCCAATTTACAGCATGATAGGTAACAAACTATATGAGATTACGGGCGATATTTACCGGGTTAAACAACCGGATGTTTATTACGTAATAAAGTACTGATGACATGTAGAATAAAGGTAAAAAGAAAACAAAGACATGTCGGATTAAAATAAAGCAATTTCAGATTCCATGCGTGTGCCGTTACTTTCTAATGAAGATATTCTAGTATAATACATATATACTAATAATAGTATCAATATCTATATATATATATATATATATCTATATAGAAACGTATGTATTTATCAATTTAATCATGAATGCCTTTAAACTCGAAAGAGAGTAGGGAGCGGCCCTAAGGTCGTAACATAACGATATTTGGGTGTGATATCCCCACCTCGGAACAGAGCCACGTGCAACCAGTTTCAAATCATAACTTCCATTTCCGGTGTCTGCTAAGCATGCCGTAATATATGTACGTCATTGGAACAACCTTTTTAGGGTTGTCTCCGTGGCGCGACGTTATATGCGGCATGCTTTGTAGGCTAGGCGAAGCCGCAGCACGGTTTATGAGGTGTGAGTGTATGGTCTCAATTACGGGCGTGAGTGTATGGTCTCAATTTAAATATACTATATGATTTAAACATCCTACTCGACAATTTACGATTTGGATCCATAGGTTGGGGCAGATCGAGGTATCTGCTCTAAATATGACACCGTTTACTTGAATTTATATGTCATTTTGAAAATAAAGGTCAAATACTTTGCTAGTTTTGACAGGACAGGGTTTTTTTATGTAAAACTTCTATATCCCAGTCAACAGGGCGAGTGCCCTTGTATCCGCCATTGCTATACATGACCCTTACTGGATATATTGTTACAATACGTAATAAGGGAGATACTGTTCATAGGCGGATCTAGAAATTTTTGAAAGAAAAAAAGGGGAGGGGGAGGGCATAGTCTCCCATTGAAAAAAGGGGGGGGGTGCTGTTAGGCGAGCGCCCTTGTATTCGCCATTGCTATACATGACCCTTACTGGATACATTGTTACAATACGTAATAGGCGGGCGGATCTAGAAATTTTTTGAAAGAAAAAGGGGGGAGGGGGGGGGTGGGCACAGTCTCCCATTGAAAAGGGCGGGGGGGGGGGGGGTGCTGTTAGATAAAATCTTTTTATTGTATAGAGTTACATAGGTAGTGATATAACAAACGGCAGATACGTTGTTACACTGATATATTGAAACTTATTTAATGCTATTTCTAGCAACATTATTGAATACCGAGAGAATATTTAATCACTGAAATATTTTACAGGACAAAATTTACGTATGTCATTCGAATGAAAGAGCAACACGTAGACACGTAAAATTTTCAGGTAAAGAAAGTTATTGTCCTCTGAACTTAGTTATATTACGCTGTTATAATAAGAACAAAGGTTAAATTTGTATATCTTAATTTTGTGTGAAAAGTATTGATAGAGAAGAAAAGTATTGCGTGTGTGTGTATGTGTGAGAAGGGGTGGGGAATGTTTAAACCTAAAGGTCGTCACATGAAAATCTATGGGTATAGACTCTATAAATGTTGCAACAGAATTGGAATAGAATGCATTGTGTTATTTAAAATCAATGACAAGCGATTTTCTTTGTGGTCGATTTGCTGTCAGTACTGGTGTATTAAATTCGCTTTTCGAATAAAATTTATAGGTACTGGTCACTTTCAAATATTATTTATTTATTTATTTATTTATTTATTCACTTTTTTATTCATTATTCAATAATTTATTATTTATTCACTAATTTATAGTTCCGGAGCTTCTTTTATATATATATATATATTTTTTATTTTTTCTTCACTATTTAAATACACATTTATGAAACAGTGATATTTACCAGGAATATATGTACATACATTTTCATTTGGAAATACAAATGTATATATAAATCTCGGTAAGAAAAGCCTTTGTATTGTAGTACGCCTATGCTGGGTTTGTTTGGTTTTGAATAATGCATCAGTAAAATTAAATTTAGAGATTCGTTAAAATAATTTCACTTCAAAACACCGTACAAAAATGCAAGATATGCTTTATTTATTTTCTCTTCCCTTTCTTTTTTTCTAAGTCACAACTCATCACATTTTATATACATTAATGCTAATAAGGCTTATAGAAGGGACCGTATAGAAGTACGCGAGGCCGCGATCGCACGGCCGGAGGGCATCGCAGCGGGTGTCAGTGTTTTTCAGGGTTTTTCAGAGTTTTGCAGAGTTTTTCAGTGCCGTCAGAGTTTTTCAGAGTTTTGCAGAGTTTTTCAGGGTCGTCAGTGTTTTTCAGAGTTTTTCAGGGTAGACTTCAGAGTTTTTCAGTGTTTATCAGGGCTGTCAGAGTTTTTCAGTGTTTTTCAGGCAGACTTCAGTGTTTTTCAGAGTTTTTCAGGGTGTTGCAGAGTTTTGCAGTGAAAAACGGGATTCTCAGGGGTTTTTGGACCCAGTAGTGTCGCCTACTGTCGACTAATGTCACCCAATACAACATTACAACTGATTTCTACTGCAGTTGAATGACGCATGTGTAGAAAGGAGATACACAGTTGTCCCCTATTTTGTAGTGTACCACAAGCCTGATTGGTATCAGAACTAAGATTACAGCATGAAAACATTTACAACTTAAAACGTTTGTTTAACCAGATTCTCTACCTTTGTGCCAATAAATATACCATCAGTGGGTTGACAAAACTATGTCCGAAAATTCTACTGATGAAATGAAAGAGCAATATTTTAATTATGAATGAAGCTGAACTTCGCAACAAATCAATGGTCAGTATAAATATGAAAATTTCCTTCAATCATCCAACCAAGACAAGACGAGATGAGACAATGAACAACCAAGACAAGACGAGATGAGACAATGAATCGGAGGTTTCATGTTACGATTAACGATGGTATGTTGATGATACCTCAAGGCTTCAGGTGGGGTGTGTTGCATGTTAATGATACCTCAAGGCTTCAGGTGGGGTTTGTTACATGTTAATGATACTTCAAGGCTTCAGGTGGGGTTTGTTGCATGTTAATTATACCTCAAGGCTTCAGGTGGGGTTTGTTGCATGTTAATGATACCTCAAGGCTTCAGGTGGGGTTTGTTGCATGTTAATGATACCTCAAGGCTTCAGGTGGGGTTTGTTGCATGTTAATGATACCTCAAGGCTTCAGGTGGGGTTTGTTGCATGTTAATGGTACCTCAAGGCTTCAGGTTGGGTTTGTTGCATGTTAATGATACCTCAAGGCTTCAGGTGGGGTTTGTTGCATGTTAATGATACCTCAAGACTTCAGGTGGGGTTTGTTGCATGTTAATGATACCTCAAGACTTCAGGTGGGGTTTGTTACATGTTAATGATACCTCAAGACTTCAGGTGGGGTTTGTTGCATGTTAATGATACCTCAAGGCTTCAGGTTGGGTTTGTTGCATGTTAATGATACCTCAAGACTTCAGATGGGGTGTGTTGCATGTTAATGGTACCTCAAGGCTTCAGGTGGGGTGTGTTGCATGTTAATGATACTTCAAGGCTTCAGGTGGGGTTTGTTGCATGTTAATGGTACCTCAAGGCTTCAGGTTGGGTTTGTTGCATGTTAATGATACCTCAAGGCTTCAGGTGGGGTTTGTTGCATGTTAATGATACCTCAAGGCTTCAGGTGGGGTTTGTTGCATGTTAATGATACCTCAAGGCTTCAGGTGGGGTTTGTTGCATGTTAATGATACCTCAAGGCTTCAGGTTGGGTTTGTTGCATGTTAATGATACCTCAAGGCTTCAGGTTGGGTTTGTTGCATGTTAATGATACCTCAAGGCTTCAGGTGGGGTTTGTTGCATGTTAATGATACCTCAAGACTTCAGGTGGGGTTTGTTGCATGTTAATGATACCTCAAGACTTCAGGTGGGGTTTGTTACATGTTAATGATACCTCAAGACTTCAGGTGGGGTTTGTTGCATGTAAATGATACCTCAAGGCTTCAGGTTGGGTTTGTTGCATGTTAATGATACCTCAAGACTTCAGATGGGGTGTGTTGCATGTTAATGGTACTTCAAGGCTTCAGGTGGGGTGTGTTGCATGTTAATTATACCTCAAGGCTTCAGGTGGGGTTTGTTGCATGTTAATGATACCTCAAGGCTTCAGGTTGGGTTTGTTGCATGTTAATGATACCTCAAGACTTCAGGTGGGGTTTGTTGCATGTTAATGATACCTCAAGGCTTCAGGTGGGGTTTGTTGCATGTTAATGATACCTCAAGGCTTCAGGTGGGGTTTGTTGCATGTTAATGATACCTCAAGGCTTCAGGTTGTGTTTGTTGCATGTTAATGATACCTCAAGGCTTCAGGTTGGGTTTGTTGCATGTTAATGATACCTCAAGACTTCAGGTGGGGTTTGTTGCATGTTAATGATACCTCAAGGCTTCAGGTTGTGTTTGTTGCATGTTAATGATACCTCAAGGCTTTAGGTAGGGTTTGTTGCATGCTTCAGGCAGATACCATTACCATTTCAGAAAAATGAACATGGGGTAACATAAAGAAAGAAACAAATATACAATACCCATACTTCAAACATGTACATAAAAATCTTTAGTTTTTATGAATTCTCTGTCGCCCAATATGTCAAAATAAACGTTCATCTAGAAGCTTTTGTGCATTAAAGCAGGTTATTTCATAAAATCCCATTAGACAATATTCTCATTTCTGCATGTTGGATATAAATGTTCATGAAAATTACTAATAACTAGTTAATTGATGCCATTCATTGTTATTTTATGTTGAGAGAAATACACTTTTGACCGTACATTAGCTATAAATCACTAACGTAAATGTGTTTATAGCACATCAAACACTGGTGTGCTATCGCTTTTAGTAGTGACGGGAATCGCATGTCTTTAATTAGATTTTTCTTTGATCATCTATTAAAGCTAATATCTGGACAGGAATGGAAATACATGTTAGTCGTGTACCAAACGTTTAAGGGATCAGTAAGGAGCACTTTGAGCGTGTGCTTTAATCATTTTTCTAATTAACTATATAGTATGTGATACGCAAATTATCGTGTATATACAGTTTATAATCAAAGGACCTGAGGTCCTGAAAAGATACTTTAACTCGCATCTTCTTTTTCTTTCAATACGACGTGTACTCGACAGATGAGCATTATACGTCATGTGGCAGTCGAGATAAAAGCCTCTCAGGGCAATATGATACAGTTAAAACATTAAAATCCTTGATCCTCACCCTAGAGATCTCTATGTATTACACTTAGGACACCTCAACTTCATTTTATATGAAGTCGATTGAAAAGAGTTATGTTATTACATATGAATGAAAATATGGTAGTGCATAGAGAAACCTGCTCATAAGGTTATCCCATCTTGTGATTCAATGGCAGTGGTGGGTTCAGAAGGTCCCCCCCACCCCTTTCTGTCACATATTTACAAGTAAAAATCCAGATATGGCACCAAAAATGGCCGAGTAGTTTGACTAATACACATGTGGACCATCCTTTTCGGAAATCCTGAATCCGCCACTGCATGGAGTGTCCATCTTTTCCAATTAGGTGTTTTTAATTTGTATTTATACTGATTTGTATATTTAAAGGCTGGATTGGTTATTCAAATTATGCGATGAGATTGATGAACTAAAAGCAACAGTGTTCCATGCAACATGTTATCCCTTTAGTGAAGGCTACATGCTGGGTTATGATGTTTTCCACATACGTCCTTAATTCTCAGTAATGACAGTGTAATTCAATGAAAACAGTCCGAGATTATCTGCTCTTTTCCCACTTTTGATATCGGCGGTTTTTGGAAATTCCGACGTTTGATGAACAAAGTCTCTCTCACAAACCACCGATATCAAAAGTGGGAGAAGGGCAGAGAATCTCGGACTACAATGAAAACTGTTAAGTAGTCTCTAGACAAGTCGATTTGACTGTAGTTCGGGTAAAAGAAAATACGAATAAAAAATCATTTCATAAAACACATCGTTAGGTATTTGTAGTTTGAAATGTTATTTTCATTTTTATATGAAATGCGCGAAAAAACATTTCAAAGTGTGAAAATTAAGAGAAAAGAGAAGAGACGAGGAAATCGAAAATTACACGTACGAACGTTGGTCAACACGAATGTTAATCGTGCGAATAGACTGATGAACATAAATTCATACACCGTCGCTTTCGCATTGGCCGGGGAGGGGACGTTTTCTAAAAGAGTTTACACGATTGTGGTCAAAACTTATCTTTAAGAAAAGACGCTTATAATGAATCGATTATATCATCACCGCTGTTCTCGCTAGAATAGACAAACATTGACACAGGCATCGCACTATTCCTTCGAAGGTTGTAGTTGGTTGGACGTAAATCTGACCTTTAAACTTTGAACACGATAACAGTAAGATACTCATCGATAAGGATTATCTTAATAAAAAAAATCAGTTCATAAAACACATAGTTATATATTTGTAGTTTGAAATGATTTAACTTTATCATCATATGAAATGTGCGAAAAAAAAAACCATTTCATTTTCAAAATGTGAAAATTAAGAGAAATTTAAGAGAAAGAGACGAGGAAATCGAAGATTACACGTACGAATGTTGGTCAACACGAATCTTGATCGTGTGAATAGACTGATGAACATAAATTCATACACCGTCGCTTTCGCACTGGCCAGAGAGGGGACGTTTTCTAAAAGAATTCACATGATTGTGGTTAAAATTTATCTTTAAGAGAGACTCTTACACTGAATCGATTAAATCATCACAGGTTACCTCGCTAAAATAGACAAACATTGACACAGACATCGCACTATTTCTTCGAAGGTTGTAGTTGGTTGGACGTAAATCTGACCTTTGAACTTTGAACACGATAACAGTAAGATACTCCTTGATAAGGAGTCTCTTCAAAATCACATTATTTATTCTCCTTTCAATAGTATCCATATACAACAGAATTATCCATATTCAAATCTGTGTTCGAGTATACTGTGTGAAATCATGAAGTTCACAGGTGCAAATAATTTACCAACTGCACTTCCGGTTATACATTTATTTCAATACAAATTGGAGCGTTTCATACTGTAAACGTTCAAGATTCCTACCAGTCTAAACTTTTTTGTAAAATTATCAAAAATACCATACTAGGAGAATTTTTACATATTCTCGAAGTGAACGTGACGTCATTCTATATATCATTCAATGTATTTACTCTCGGAGACTGGATGGGATTGCTTGGGGGAAGTCATTTTCTTACTACAATTTCTCCAATATGTTCTGAATGTCGTTAATAAAATAATCGGATATCCGATTTTTCGGGAAGTAGTTGGTTGCTAGCGCGTAGTAGTGTAGAAAACAGTATCGAGAAGAACTGGCAATTATTGGTCGAAATAGTCCAAAAAGCCATAAAGAAGTTGCAAATACCTAAAACCCAGCGAGTCCATTTCTTTTTTAATAAAAGGGTTGTCAAGCAATACTACATAAGATAAATCACTACTTTACATCTTTGTTTACCTATGAATTGTTTGGATGTAACAGAACCCACAAGTGCGACAACAATGTAGGGTTATTCACAAACATGGCTCCCCATTTGCCCCCTCCCCTCACCTCACCCAACCAAAGTTCGAACACATTCACAGAAGAGGTCTGATCAAAGATGGTGCTAATAAATGGTGTTACTAAATTCACTTACTGAACGCCCCCTTTTTAATTAATGAACTACAGTCGAGTCCGTCTCAATAGTAGAAAGATTCATAAAAACCCCGTTCAAGAGCAATGGCCCTCTCACACCTACACGTTTTCGCACGGCGTTCATGGAGCGCTCTTGAAGTGGGATTTTATACATGCCTGTCACCAATTTAAAATACATCGGGGATCAAAATATCCCAATGTTACCTTTAATCAACAAAAAGCATCTCTAGTCCATCCCACTGCTGCGATTAGAAAAGAAATGAAAGAGTGACTTTTTTCGAGCCATAATCTCACTTTGAAAATAATGGGAAGACATAGTTTTCTCCAGAAGCCGTATACATCTATTCGAACACTCAAATTAATGGTTGCTATGGGTTTTTTGAGGAGTCGAACAGGCGTAATAACACGAAAATAACTTCCTATAAAACGTGTTGATGTAACAGGGGCTTAACTCACCGATGTGTAGAAGATAGTCGTCGGTTCATGTAAAAATAGCAACTCTTTCCTGTATATATTGTAGACAGTGAATTTGATTGGTTGGTTGATTGACCGACTGATTAATTAATTGATTGATTGATTGATTGATTGATTGATTAACTGACTGACTGACTTATTATTGCCTTAGGCCATGCCAAGAATAATTCACGTATATGGTGACGGCATCTGCTGGACGTATTGCACAAAATTTTATACCTTTGCAAGAGACCCACCTGAAGCAGCGAGGGATATCTTTGAACTCGGGACTTTTCGGTCACAAGTCATACACTTCATCCACAGGAGCCACACCGGCTTGGACGGTAATGTGGATGGCTTAGGCAAGTCCAATTTATGTAGTTGTAACATTACCATATCATCATTACTTAAGCGCAAAGGATGTGTCTGCCCACGCAGTATTACAGTCGGTTAACAATATCACGTAGAACAAGCATACTGAGTATTGCTGAAGCAATGCATGTCCCTCACTGGTTTCATTAAATCCAAGGGTCGTAATAATATGACCAAACTTGAACTTGAACTGTAACTCACTTAAACAAATCTAAATGCCAAATTTCAAGTCAATAACTTCAATGGTTACAAAAATAAGTCCGGATACCAATTAATCTTAGGCAGACGAACAGACAGACGGAGATGAGACTTATGGTCCCCTCTAGTTTTATCAGTTGGGGACTTATAACGCTAAAAGGCCACATGGTGCCGGCATATCTCAGACAATAGCTTGCCTGGTTCGTGATTGAGAAGTCCCTGATTTCAGTCTCACAAGGGGGTCGTAGAATGTCCTGGCTGTTTGAGACAATAATAAGAGAAAAAATAGGCTTAAATCGTTTACAATATATTCGCCTTTCGGCTCGAGTGAGCTTAAAGCTTCAAATTCTCGTATCCAAACATAATTACCTGTACATGATTTATATTTCGGTTCCTACCTAGCTTTATCTCCGTTTCTTCAAAGTCTGAAGTACTAGACCTTGTAATCAATTTTGAGATTAAGTTAAAGATCCTTCCTTTGACACAGGGGTTCTGACTCTACAGCCCCGACTCATTAAAATAAATACACAAACAACCTCAAAGACACCCACGTCCTATACAAAAAAATGTATTGAGACCACTGGGGATATTATTCCGAGAACAGACATCAAACCTTAAAAACTTCTTTTGCATCGATTCAAGTCATCGGTTTTATGTGAAATATAAATTCACCGATGGGAAGTTAATTTTATCTTACGAGAATCTGTATTACAATCGTGATAGGATTTCTTTCCAATTACTACCACATAATGCAAAACGAAAATGATTTTTTTGTTATTAAAGCTTCCGAACTAACCATTAATTTCTATTCAAGCTATATATTTATATACAGATATGAGAGATGAGGTTAAAATATGTATTTCTTTTGTCAAACGATGTATTTTCAAATTATTGTTTGCAAAATGTGTAAAATTGATACTTTTATCATTTTAAGCTTGATAAAGAAGGCACTCATATTGGTGTCAGCACTCTATCATTGATTCAAATTTTCTACAAAGCTAAAAGAGAAAATGTTGACGTTTTTCTGGATTACATGTTCTGGATGACAAGTTCTGGATTACAAGTTTGTTGCGGTCATCCCTATTAAGTTTCATCAAATCTGGTACAAAATTGAGAAAAAAAGTTCAGTTTCAAGTTTTTCAAGATGACAAGCATCTCAGTCGTGTGGGGTTAAGGTAATTGATGTACAATTGACCAAAATTTTATGCCTGGTAAGGTATATATATCATATGTGCATTCAAAAGGCACTTGTATGTGGTTCAAGAAAATAAGGTTTTTTCTTCTAAAATTACTAAGGGGAGATAACTCTTCCACGTCAAACATTATTGCGCAATACCTGTGCATAACTCTGTAATGGGCCAGTTTGGATGTTAAAATTTCCCTTTCTGTGGCCATAATCTTCTTGAGATTTACACAGATACCATTCTGCATTAATTAAAGAAATTTAAGAAGGCTACCTCTCATGATAATCACATAAATGTACAATGACATTTATTTTGGGAAGTTTTTTTTTTTTTTTTTTTTAATTTTTTTCATCTCGGATCTTAGTCAACATTGTAATTCATGCCCATTGTATCTATCCATCAGTAATTTATTTTTGGTCAATCAAGTTAATGATATATAAATGGATGTTAAAAGAATGCAATGTGTTTCTGAGAAAGCTTTGATAACAATATTTGCCCTCATCAAACAAGTTTTACCTTGACAGTAATGACAGCCTTCTGAATTATGAAAAGAACATACACTACACAGACATAGACAATATAACCAAATGATTCCTACATATCTTCCTGCATATTTCTGGTGATTTAAAATAAAAAGAGATCAAACATATACTTATTAATATTTATTATTTTCTAGTCTGTAAGGTGCAATAAAAGTTGCACAGACAGAAAGCTGATATAATCTAGTATTGCTGTCCTAACGGGACAAATACCCACAACAACCAATTTGTCAAACAGGCATAAACTTTGTAACAAGTCAAAGAATAACAAAATGTATGTCAGATACATAATCTGAGGCAAGCACCAGTCTAAGCACTTCACAATATATCATTAATACAAGTTTGGTATGTATGACACTCATGATAAACCGGACGGATGGACAGACATAGGGTGACATGTCATGGTGATTCCAGTATATCCCCAAACGGTTTTGCAGGGGAGGGGTATAATTATACAGATCTCCACAGAAGTAGAAACTTGCATATTTCAGGTATAACACTATCATTTTACATGGCATATATCCTATGAAGATAAACACTTTTATAATATAGGTACAACACTACCAATATACATGTACATGATATGGGTATTCATATAGTTGGACACCTACATAATACACCTTTTTCCTATTGATCTCATATTTCATTCTTATGCCTAACATACGATAATTATCGATAACCGCCCCCCCCCCCCCCCCCCCCCCCCCCTCCTTCCCACTGCACAACTCGCCGTCCACTCATTCGGACTAAACTTTTACTACCTATGACCTTTACTATTCCAGGACAACACGCATCAGAACCTTCGATGTTCTCACATATATGGCCCGATATATAATTATGATAAATTAAAACATCCGTATTTTCCTGTATATTTCGAGTGATTTTCGGTTTTTTTGTAACGCCGCGCCCGAGTTTACTTCTCTTTCGTACGGGCGCCGCCATATTGACAAAGGAAGGAAGGGGTTTTTTATTATCATTATTTTTGTTTGTAAGTATTAAATTATATTTCTGTTATACACATCGACTTTGAAATTGAAATATGTGCACTTTTAAGCATGCCTCGCAATTTAAAATGAAAAATAATGATGTTTTATTTTTCTCCCGATAATTTCCGAGGTCTTTACGGAAACTGCCGAGTTGAATGAGCTAATTGTACATCGGATACCTTAAGTAGTACTGCGTCTTCTACAAGCATTTGTTATTTATCATGTGAAGCAGCTTCCGGTGAAGTTACATTAAAATTGCTTTAACAAAATAAGGAATAAAATCACCATAAATTTCTTGAATACGCTATTTATACCTTATATTATTTTATAATGCACAGATTTCTCCTGTGTGATATGAAAGTAAAAAATTCTTTAAAAAGTAAAAAAGAAAATACAGTTTTGAGATTTTCAGTAATACAATCATGGCTACCATGTTAGATAATGTAACACCAAAATAATTTCAAATCAAGGGGCAGATGTTAAAATTTTCAGATTTTAAGATGGTTGCCATGGCAGCCATATTGGGTAACGTTACACCTTTTTTATATGCAATGGTGATCAAATTTACAATTGCAAGGAGACAATCCAGTGTTCTGATCAAAAGATGAGCGCAGTGTAAGTCATACTGAATGCCACAATTCAATTACCATTCTAACATGCATCGCCAAGTCATTGCTGGATTTAGAGAAGGTAAGGGGGTGAGGCGGGTGTTTCAGGGGTTGCAACCCCTATTAGTCAGAAAATTTTAACACCCCCCCCCCCAAAAAAAAAGGTAATTTTCGACCATTTTAAGGTTGAAACCCCTCCCCTTTCCGGACCGAATAATGCAAAAATATTACTCATGGGAGGCTGCAACCTCTTTTCAAAAATTTCTAGATCCGCCTATGCAAGTATCGTGAATGAATCATTTCTGTAAAGATTCATCAAAGTCACTACGAATATTAGAATATCAGGGAGGAGAAACACATATAAGATTATGTTAACTAGACACGCTTCATGTATGTGGTTTAGTCGTGCCCGAGAAATGTTGGCTCTGTTTTAGACTGGTCCATTACCGTCTATTGTCACGCTTTTTCAAAGGAATTTTGACCTGATAATATCTACTTTCAAACCTACGCAGAAATATAGTACATAAATTACGCTTCAAGTTTTCGCCGAGGAGCTGATGTAAATCCGTGTGATTACGGAAATTGGAAATACAAATGGTAAATATTTATTTACGATCTCACGTATGTTTACATGATTTTTTTTTTGAAATGAAATATTCATCCACATAGTTTACATACATTTGGTACGGTGTTTATTCACGTGACTTACAGTGGGGGAATGGCAGATTCGAATTGACACTATGGCGCAGAAAAAGCGGACTACTTGAGAAAATGAGATGATACATTTGCATGTTGCGGACATCCATATGAAAGGTAACGTTGGGGAGGGGTCTTATAGCAATCAGAAATTAATGTTTAAGGCATGAAACACAGTCTGACGACGGTGTATTACATCAACTCTCGTATATCGGTTCGGTTATTGAGCTAAATAAAAGGAATTTTATTTTAGTAAAATTTAAACTAAAACTTGACATCAAATCCGACTCTAAACCATAAAAAAATATCACAAAAAATAATAAAAATTAAAGCTCCACATCGTCTCGTTTTCAAGCAAGCTAAAACCGGCGTGGCCTAGTGGTATCGCGCTCGCCACCTGATCGGGAGGCCGGGGTTGGAGTCCCGCTCTGGTCATGACGGTGTCCTGTCTTTCGGATGAGACAGTAAAAACCGAGGCCCCGTGTTGTGGTATGCATGACACGTTAAAGATTCCTCACTGCTTCGGGTGTGTCCGTTGCAAACGTCAAACTTTGTATGCCCCGATTCAGGCAGATGCCGTCTCCATGTACCGGTACGTGAAATATTCGTGGTGTGATGTTAAACAAAAATAAATAAATCAATCCATCAATCAAGCACGTTTATCTTTTTTTTAAAAAAACCCTAAACCCTTAAAGTGTTGTCAACGTGTTTTTGTTTTATTAAAAACATAATCTGTTCAAGGCTGATTCACAAGACTTCTTTTCAACGTACATTTTAATGCGGTATACACTTCAAGTTTTAAGATATTTAATAAAGATGTGATACTCAGAACCTTCACAGAAAACAATATTAAATTCAATCCACATTATTAAATTTTACTACGTTTATGATAATTATAAAACAAATAAGCCGGTGTGGCCCAGTGGAAGAGGTTCTCGGAAAGATCCCGGGTTCGATTCCCGCCGTGGGCACTTCCGGATGAGACAGTAAAAACCGAGGTCCCGTGTCATGGTAGGCGTGGAACGTAAAAGATCCCTCATTGCTTCGGGTAGGTTCGTTGCACAATCTGGTTAAAACCATATCTTTATTCCGCTTCTCCATTTGTCCTATTGCGGATATATCCGCAATGGGAATCAGAATAAAGATATGGCCTTAATCAGATTGGTCCTTTGCAATGGTAAAAATTTCTGTGCGTTGCATCAGGTAGATGCTGTCACCATATACGCGAAATAATAGTGGAGTGACGTAAAACAATAATCAATCAATCAATTTTATAAAACAAACCGCACCTATTCACACTTCCGTGCCCCATTATAATTTTCATTTTACATTTCTCAAGTAAACCTACTTGTAGAAACAAGAGACCAAAGTGGGCCTATATCGCTCACCTGAGTACCTAGATGATCAGTCATGCAGGAAGGAAGAATTCATTCATTTTTGCAGTACTGTGACTAAGTCAACACAAATGTTGAAAATATGTTAAATTTTATTTCAGACCAGAATAAAAACAATACTTTTTTGCACATCCATTCAGGTGATTTTGATACTAAGCATTTGCTTTGTCTCTGCAAGATGGGATTCAGGGCAACAAGTTACTCATTTTCTTTAGGTGGTGCCTTTTGTTGACTGATTTCAAGTCTGGGTCATGAACAACAATTGTTTCAAATATTGTCCAGATCCAACTTAAAATGGCCTAATTTCATATGTTGAGTGTTGAAAAACATCTAAAAAATTATTTTCATGTGTAAAGAAATGAAAAAAAATTGTACACAGCTGGATTTGAACTGCTACTCACCATATTTTAATTACCAAGTGGTGTATGTAACATTGTGAGACCTAGTTTTTAGACAAGGTGGCATTATTTGTTGACCAATTGGGATCAAATGTACAAAATTGATAGAGGACCTATAGTACTTCATGTATACCTTGTTTCATTAAAATCTTTTATGTGGTATAACAGCAGACGTTAAAAATGTGAAGAATTGTCCCTATACTATCTCATTTGGAAGTCTTAAAAACTTCATAGAAAATCCAAAAATTGAGATATTGACAAAATTCTTTCAAAGTAATTATGATCACAATAGTCCATAAGAAATCATCATTATCAATTAACTAGGAAATATGACACTTTTCTGCATTGAAATCAGCAAGTATAAACAAATGTCGAAAAAAAAATTCTAAAATTTGATTTTGGAAGGGAACCAAAATGACAGTATGTCTTCACTCACCCCTCTAGATCATTTCTATGCATTCTGTTTGTCTCTGTATATAGCCAGTATGAAGAAAAATATTGTCAAAGAAGGGTACTCTTTTGTGACCTACTTTTGATTATGGTGCCCTGCAAAGAGGTCTGGACGAAAAAAAAAAAACCAGAATTTGAAGGGGATCGTAAGTGATTTATTTCTACCAAGATTTATTAAAATCCTTCCAACAGTTTTGCAGAAAAAGCTGAAAATGTGAAAAATGGCCAACCCTCCCCCCCCCCCCCCTTTTTTTTTGGAAGTCTTAAAAAATTCATAAAAAATCCAAAAACTGAGATATTGACAAATTCTTGCACAATAATATTCCTTACCATAATTATGATCAAAATAGTCATTAAGAAATCATCAATATCAATTAACTGAAAAACATGACATTTTTCTGCATTGAAATTACTAAGTCCAGAAACACCTCAGAAAAGCGTAAACCCCGAACACAATTTTTGATAACCCATCTTTATAGATTGTTGAAATGCAATTAGTTTCCCCATTTATGCACTGGTTCTGGAGGAGAGGAGTTTTGAAGAGGGGTACCGTTTTGGGCACTTTTGGCCCGCCCTGGATCCATCCCTGAGGGAATCTGGATCCCGAACACAATTTTAGTAGGCCTTGAGTACATCATATATACAAACTTTCATCCAAATCTGCGCAGTTCCAGAGAAGAAGTCGAAAATGTGAAAAAGTTAACGACAGACGGACGGACGACGACGGACGGCGCACTATGACTATAGCTCACTTGAGCCTTTTGCTCAAGTGAGCTAAAACAAAGTGACAGGTGGGGATGTATCAGAATATACCCATCAATAGGCACGTACCCAGAATGACCTCTTAGCACCATGGATAACGTATGGTCGTTAATTGAATATGCTTCCCTACCACTAAATCATTTACACAACCGCATGATCTGATATGGAAAAGAGGCTGGAAATCAGAATAGTCACTGATCAAATGTCAGTGGAATGTATTCTAAAGGGTAAAGACTTGCAGTTTGGAATAACAGAGGAACTTTTTACAAATGCTTACCATTATACATGTCTTGACCGTACATCGCTCTGCGTCGACATATCATCATAAAAATATCCATTGCTGACAAAATACGGCGCTAATAACTTTCCAAATTGCTAGATGGTGTTAATTGCCTAAGAAATCTTCTTGGAAACCCTGTTATTTATTTTGTTAATGAATCGAGTATCGTTATGCGATAATTTTTCTAAGGTGGAGATGACAACTCCCGATCCTATATTGTGGACTCAGGAAGCGAATGCGTATCACAGTTCAGAAAATCGAATACATGTACTTTTATTCTCGCTATATATACTTTCTACTAGCCATATAAATAAAGTTCACTGTTTTATATTATACTATATTATATTATATTATATTATATTATATTATATTATATTATATTATATTATATCAAATTCAGAAATCGAAAGCCACACCTCCAAATATCAGAGATCTGATACAATCGGAGCAATTTGTATTTGCTAGTTTTTCATTTTATAGACTAGAGATCTAAATTAAGACCTGCAACGTGAATGTGTTTTTGCAACATTTTCTATACTTCTTATATATTAGATACTGACAACACTTGTACAACAAGAGTTATGGGAAGACAACATAGCTCTCCGGCGCAGCACTGTCAGAGGGAAAGCAAGCATGTATATTCAATGTTTTCTTGATTCAAGGTCAAGGCCCGAAGGTGAAAAATTTTGGTAAGGAGAGAAGGTCTAGCCATAATGAACACACGTGTGAGGTATGAAAGCCCTACTCCCATTGACTGACCAGTTATAGGCAATGTTAAAGTTTTTGAAAAATGAGTCAAACTTCAAGATCAAGGTCGTGGGGACAAAAATTTTGGTACAGACAGAAAGTTCTAGTCATAATAAACAAAAATGTGAAAAATGAAGCTCTAACCCCAGTAGTTGAAGGGTTCTGGACAAGATTAAAGGTTTTGGAAACTATGTCGAAGTCAAGGACAAAGTCGAAGGGTATAAATGATGCTACCAATGGCGAGGTCTTCTCACAAGACATGTACATGTGAAATATCTCATCCAAGCGAGCTATTATGTAATTACATTACATCTATTTCCTATTTCTATAATCATGAGGCTCAAGTCAACCTCTATTGCTCATCTGAGCACATGATAAATATAAAATATCAGAAATTTTCTGTTCAAAATATGGCTAAAAATAACACCACATCCTCCTAGAACACTGTAATATTTCGTTTTACATTCTTTGTAGCTTATCTTAAATTTGTATTTATATATATGTGTGTCAAAATAATGGTTTCGGAATGGAAGCAAAAGCAATCATACTTCATTTAAAACACCTTTCTAGATCACCTAGATACATTTGGTTTGACGATCTATGCACCCTTGAAGAATCTGACTGAGAAACAACGCTTGTAAAAACCTAGAATTTTTCATTCATATTATTAAGTTTCAAAGAAATCTTTTAGCTCTGAAGAAGTCTATCACAGCTCAGCATAACATACAAAAAGTGCGACCTCAATCCGTTCGTTTAATTGTAGCAATGCTCAACGAGATTATCTAAGAAATAAGCTGAAATAGTGTAGAAACGACAAACTTCGAAAAGACGCAAAACTAGTTGTGTCGATACGTCAAGAATGCCCCGCCGGCAGAAAAGTGAAATATGATTTTTTTTTAACTGAATATGTAGTCCAAGGGCCGTAACTCCTTTACAATTTTTGAACAACATTTCGCTTACAATATGCACATCTACAATTGTACCACATTTCACTAATATCATTTGAAGAGTTAAGGAGGAGTTGCGGAGACAATGTGAATTTACCATATAGGGTCAGTTAACCATGCATCGGACATGTACCTAACATCGGACAACTTTGCATTAGTAAAGATATCTTATACACGCACGTTTCCTTCTTCTTCTTCTTTTTTTTTTTGTATACGCGATAATATAGATACAAACTCTCTACTGACGCTGATATTTTAATCACGTGACTTTCTCCCCCCGAAAGAAATTGAATTCAAGATTGACCTGGAATCCTACTATCGCAGGTAAGGAAAGCATAAAAATGTACTTTTTGTGAATAAGAGTTATCTCGCTTTTTATCAGGTGCTATGGACATCAAAGTCCAACGGGCATAACTCCGTCAATAATTATTCGACCGGCATCAAATTCCATCAAATTACTACATGTCATAGACATTATCAGGATGTATCTGTATATAACATTTCAAGTCAATACGTGCATTCATTGCAGAGATAAACACGAAAACGGTTAATTATAGGAAATTTTCTAAGTGCAAGGGGCATAACTCCGTCACAAATAATTCGATCCTCGCCAAATTAAATCCCGACCTATGTGATTCTCATGATGTATCTATATACCAATTTTCAAGTCAATATGTGCATTCATTGCAGAGAAAGAGCAAGGAAACTGTTAATTATTGGAAATTTTTTAAGTCCAAGGGGCATAACTCCATTAAAAATTATTCGAACGAGTCCATGATGATGATGTATCTATTTACCAAATATAAATTCAATATGAGCAGAGATAGAGCACGGAAACGAAATGATGACGGAAGGACCGAAAGTGCCAACACTATATGTCCTAACCGTTTTCAACGGCGAGTCATAAAACATAAAATGTCATTTCGGAATGGAACAAGAAACAACAACACTTCATAAGTTACCATCAATATCTCTTCTTTACATTCGGTTTGTCGCTCTATTCAGCCTATCTGAAGAAGTTTGTCCAAGGAGTTTACCATCTAAATTATATGCAACCCTCCATTAACCCACTCCTTAAAGGATCTGGACGAAAAACAGAAACACTTGTAGGCGATCTTGAGTACTTCATTCATATCAAGATTCGTGAAAATCCTTCTATTAGTTCTGAAGAAGTCCAGCATAACTTAATATAACTGTCAGTTGTCATGTTCTAATTTTTGTATTTACCACCCCCAAGTAAATTCAAAAATTAGAACATGACATAACACACAAATTATGAGACCCCTCTCCCTGTTTTTAATTTAATCTGTAACAATTCTATTGAAATTCTAATAATTATTCTGCATTCCAATTCCACTTCTTTAAAATATGAAAACATACACAAAATAATGCATTTTAAGCAATCTACAATGGAAAAACCAAAGAAATGACCTGAAAATGTGCAAAAATGTTTAAATCTGAAAAGATGCCAAAAATCCATCAATCGGAACATTTATTTCAGAATGGAACTAAAAACATCATTTCTTGAGACACCCTTCTAGATCACTCTGGTGCATTCGCTATGTTAATATATGCAGTTGGTCTAAAGAGGAAGGCTGTCACAGGAGAGTATGGGGCCTATGTCGTCTGCTGTAGATCCCCTCTTGACAACAACGCTTGTAGGGAACTAAAAGTACTTCATTCCTCCTATGTTTCATAAAAAATTCCTTAACGGGTTCTCAAGAACAAGTTGAAAACGTGAACAGTTTACAACGACGGACGGCACACTATGACTATACATCACTTGAGACTTTGGCTCAGGTGAGCTAAAAATGTTAATCACCAACCGCAGTCTAGTATTGTTTGACCAATATATACGTTGACCTCTACTATCCTTCTATAACACGTAATTTATCAAATTACTTCTATTTTGATCATTCTGTTCACCTTCGATGGATTGGACTCTGTCGTCTCATAAAGGGATATCTTGCAGTCAAACCGAGTAAATAACGGTGTTTCAATATTTTAAGGTAAATCTAACGAATTGACATTTTATCCATCATCCATATCTAATATCATCTAGGGGACTGTTAAGCATGTCAGAATGAAGGTGAATCCTAGGATATAAAATACATTTAATTGTGAAGTCGTGGTAAATGCTGTGTGTTTATGAATATGCAAACATGTATAAGTACCGTTGATAAGTAGGTGCTATGGGCATAAATATCGTTTACCAAGATGAATTGACGCCAGTTCGTTCGGTACAACTAATTCAAATATAACACAAAATTATTCTTTTCTAATTCATTATTTTTTAGTCTATTGCCTTAAACTAAATTTCTTTTCTTAGATTCCAACTCCCACTGGTAATTATCAATGCTGAGAATAGTTAATGAAATAGTTTTGAATTGTTAACTCTCTGACGCTTTGTAAGAATATGTGACCACTGCTGCCTCTTAGTGGAAGAAAGTAAACGACACACTCAGCCTTTAAAAAGTATACTATTAGACCTTCCATTTATGACCTGTGATCGAATCCTGACGTGATAGGTCAGATGTGAAGTGAGAGACTATAGCGATGTGAGACGTTAAGTGAGAGACTATAGTGAGGAAAGACATTAAGTGAGAGACTACAGTGAGGAAAGACATTAAATGAGGGACTATAGTTAGCAGAGACGTTCAGTGAGAGACTATAGTTAGCAGAGACGTTAAGTGAGAGACTATAGTTAGCAGAGATGTTAAGTGAGAGACGTTAGTGAGGGGAGACGTTAAGTGAGAGACTATAGTGAGGTGAGACGTTAAGTGAGAAACTATAGTGAGGAGAGACATTAAGTGAGAGACTATAGTGAGGGGAGACGTTAAGTGAGAGACTATAGTGATGAGAGACATTAAGTGAGAGACTTTAGAGAGGAGAGACGTTAAGTGAGAGACCATAGTGAGGAGAGACGTTAGGTGAGAGACTATAGTGAGGAGAGACATTACGTGAGAGACTTTAGTGAGGAGAGACGTTAAGTGAGAGACTTTAGTGAGGAGAAACGTTAAGTGAGAGACTATAGTGAGGTGAGACGTTAAGTGAGAGACTATAGTGGACAGACGTTAGGTGAAAGACTATAGTGAGGAGAGACATTAAGTGAGAGACTTTAGTGAGGAGAGACGTTAAGGGAGAGACTATAGTGAGAAGAGACATTAAGTGAGAGACTATAGTGAGGAGACACGTTAGGTGAGAGACTATAGGGAGGAGACACGTTAGGTGAGAGACTTTAGTGAGGAGAGGCGTTAAGTGAGAGACTATAGTGAGGACATTAAGTGAAAGACTATAGTGAGGAGACACATTAAGTGAAAGACTATAGTGAGGAGAGACATTAAGTGAGAGACTTTAGTGAGGAGAGACGTTAAGTGAGAGACTATAGTGAGAAGAGACATTAAGTGAGAGACTATAGTGAGGAGACACGTTAGGTGAGAGACTATAGTGAGCAGAGACGTTAAGTGAGAGACTATAGTTAGCAGAGACGTTAAGTGAGAGACTACAGTTAGCAGAGATGTTAAGTGAGAGACGTTAGTGAGGGGAGACGTTAAGTGAGAGACTATAGTGAGGTGAGACGTTAAGTGAGAGACTATAGTGAGGAGAGACATTAAGTGAGAGACTATAATGAGGGGAGACGTTAAGTGAGAGACTATAGTGATAAGAGACATTAAGTGAGAGACTTTAGTGAGGAGAGACGTTAAGTGAGAGACTATAGTGAGGAGAGACGTTAGGTGAGAGACTATAGTGAGGAGAGACGTTAGGTGAGAGACTATAGTGAGGAGAGACATTAAGTGAGAGACTATAGTGAGGTGAGACGTTAAGTGAGAGACTATAGTGAGGAAAGACGTTTAGTGAGAGACTCAGAGACGTTAAGTGAGAGACTATAGTGAGGAGAGACGTTAAGTGAGAGACTATAGTGAGGGGAGACGTTAAGTGAGAGACTATAGTGAGGAGAGACGTTAGGTGAGAGACTTTAGTGAGGAGAGACGTTAAGTGAGAGACTATAGTGAGGAGAGACGTTAGGTGACAGACTATAGTGAGGGGAGACGTTAAGTGAGAGACTATAGTGAGGAGAAACATTAAGTGAGAGACTATAGTGAGGAGAGACGTTAGGTGAGAGACTATAGTGAGAAAAGACATTAAGTGAGAGACTTTAGTGAGGAAAGACGTTAGGTGCGAGACTTTAGTGAGGAGAGACATGAAGTGAGAGACTTCAGTGAGGAGAGAATTTAAGTGAGAGACTATAGTGAGGAGAGACGTTAGGTGAGAGACTATAGTGAGGAGAGACATTACGTGAGAGACTTTAGTGAGGAGAGACGTTAAGTGAGAGACTTTAGTGAGGAGAAACGTTAAGTGAGAGACTATAGTGGACAGACGTTAGGTGAAAGACTATAGTGAGGAGAGACATTAAGTGAGAGACTATAGTGAGGGGAGAGGTTAAGTGAGAGACTATAGTGATGAGAGACATTAAGTGAGAGACTTTAGTGAGGAGAGACCTTAAGTGAGAGACTATAGTGAGGAGAGACATTAAGTGAGAGACTATAGTGAGGTGAGACGTTAAGTGAGAGACTATAGTGTGGAAAGACGTTTAGTGAGAGACTCAGAGACGTTAAGTGAGAGACTGTAGTGAGGAGAGACGTTAAGTGAGAGACTATAGTGAGCAGAGACGTTAAGTGAGAGACTATAGTGAGGGGAGACGTTAAGTGAGAGACTATAGTGAGGAGAGACGTTAGGTGAGAGACTTTAGTGAGGAGAGACGTTAAGTGAGAGACTATAGTGAGGAGAGACGTTAGGTGACAGACTATAGTGAGGGCAGACGTTAAGTGAGAGACTATAGTGAGGAGAAACATTAAGTGAGAGACTATAGTGAGGAGAGACGTTAGATGAGAGACTATAGTGAGGAAAGACATTAAGTGAGAGACTATAGTGAGGAAAGACGTTAAGTGCGAGACTTTAGTGAGGAGAGACATTAAGTGAGAGACTTCAGTGAGGAGAGAATTTAAGTGAGAGACTATAGTGAGGAGAGACGTTAGGTGAGAGACTATAGTGAGGAGAGACATTACGTGAGAGACTTTAGTGAGGAGAGACGTTAAGTGAGAAACTTTAGTGAGGAGAAACGTTAAGTGAGAGACTATAGTGAGGGGAGACGTTAAGTGAGAGACTATAGTGGACAGACGTTAGGTGAAAGACTAAAGTGAAGAGAGACATTAAGTGAGAGACTTTAGTGAGGAGAGACGTTAAGTGAGAGACAACAGTGAGAAGAGACATTAAGTGAGAGACTATAGTGAGGAGACACGTTAGGTGAGAGACTATAGTGAGGAGACACGTTAGGTGAGAGACTTTAGTGAGGAGAGACGTTAAGTGAGAGACTATAGTGAGGAGAGACGTTAGGTGACAGACTATAGTGAGGGGAGACGTTAAGTGAGAGACTATAGTGAGGAGAAACATTAAGTGAGAGACTATAGTGAGGAGAGACGTTAGGTGAGAGACTATAGTGAGGAAAGACATTAAGTGAGAGACTATAGTGAGGAAAGACGTTAGGTGCGAGACTTTAGTGAGGAGAGACATGAAGTGAGAGACTTGAGTGAGGAGAGAATTTAAGTGAGAGACTATAGTGAGGAGAGACGTTAGGTGAGAGACTATAGTGAGGAGAGACATTACGTGAGAGACTTTAGTGAGGAGAGACGTTAAGTGAGAGACTTTAGTGATGAGAAACGTTAAGTGAGAGACTATAGTGAGGTGAGACGTTAAGTGAGAGACTATAGTGGACAGACGTTAGGTGAAAGACTATAGTGAGGAGAGACATTAAGTGAGAGACTTTAGTGAGGAGAGACGTTAAGGGAGAGACTATAGTGAGAAGAGACATTAAGTGAGAGACTATAGTGAGGAGACACGTTAGGTGAGAGACTATAGGGAGGAGACACGTTAGGTGAGAGACTTTAGTGAGGAGAGACATTACGTGAGAGACTTTAGTGAGGAGAGGCGTTAAGTGAGAGACTATAGTGAGGAGAGACGTTAGGTG
Organism: Pteria penguin; assembly: GCA_035048485.1. Lineage (NCBI taxonomy): Eukaryota > Metazoa > Mollusca > Bivalvia > Pterioida > Pteriidae > Pteria > Pteria penguin. Next base: position 20,061,396 of record CM068588.1, on the reverse strand, counting down.
ACAGACTATAGTGAGGGGAGACGTTAAGTGAGAGACTATAGTGAGGAGAGACGTTAAGTAAAAGACTATAGTGAGGGGAGACGTTAAGTGAGAGACTATAGTGAGGGCAGACATTACGTGAGAGACTATAGTGAGGAGAAACATTAAGTGAGAGACTATAGTGAGAAGAGACGTTAGGTGAGAGACTATAGTGAGGAAAGACATTAAGTGAGAGACTATAGTGAGGAAAGACGTTAGGTGCGAGACTTTAGTGAGGAGAGACATGAAGTGAGAGACTTGAGTGAGGAGAGAATTTAAGTGAGAGACTATAGTGAGGAGAGACGTTACGTGAGAGACTATAGTGAGGAGAGACATTACGTGAAAGACTTTAGTGAGGAGAGACGTTAAGTGAGAGACTTTAGTGAGGAGAAACGCTAAGTGAGAGACTTTAGTGAGGTGAGACGTTAAGTGAGAGACTATAGTGGACAGACGTTAGGTGAAAGACTATAGTGAGGAGAGACATTAAGTGAGAGTCTTTAGTGAGGAGAGACGTTAAGTGAGAGACTATAGTGAGAAGAGACATTAAGTGAGAGACTATAGTGAGGAGACACGTTAGGTGAGAGACTATAGTGAGGAGACACGTTAGGTGAGAGACTATAGTGAGGAGAGACGTTTAGTGAGAGACTATAGTGAGGAGAGACATTAAGTGAAGGACTTTAGTGAGGAGAGACATTAAGTGAGAGACTATAGTGAGGGGAGACGTTAGGTGAAAGTCTTTAGTGAGGAGAGATGTTAAGTGAGAGACTATAGCGAGGGGAGACGTTAAGTGAGAGACTATAGTGACGGGAGACGTCAAGTGAGAGATTTTAGTGAGGAGAGACATTAGGTGAGAGATTTTAGTGAGGAGAGACGTCAAGTGAGAGACTTTAGTGAGGAGAGACGTCAAGTGAGAGACTTTAGTGAGGAGAGACATTAAGTGAGAGACTTTAGTGAGGAGAGACATTAAGTGAGAGACTATAGTGAGGGGAGACGTTAAGTGAGAGACTATTGTGAGGGGAGACATTAAGTGAGAAACTTTAGTGAGGAGAGACGTTAACTGAGAGACTTTAATGAGGGGAGACGTTAATTGAGAGACTATAGTGAGGGGAGACGTTAAGTGAGAGACTACAGTGAGGGGAACGTTAAGTGAGAGACTATAGTGAGGAGAGACGTTAAGTGAGAGACTATAGTGAGGGGAGACGTTAAGTGAGAGACTATAGTGAGGAGAGACGTTAGGTGAGAGACTTTAGTGAGGAGAGACGTTAAGTGAGAGAGTTTAGTGAGGTGAGACGTTAAGTGAGAGACTATAGTGAGGAGAGACATTAAGTGAGAGACTTTGGTGAGGAGAGACGTTAAGTGAGAGACTATAGTGAGGAGAGACATTAAGTGAGAGACTTTAGTGAGGAGAGACTATAGTGAGGTGAGACGTTATGTGAGAGACTTTAAGGAGGAAAGACAATAAGTGAGAGACTATAGTGAGAAGAGAAGTTAAGTGAGAGACTATAGTGAGGAGAGACGTTAAGTGAGAGATTTTAGTGAGGAAAACTTTAACTGAGACACTATAGTGAGGAAAACGTTAACTGAGACACTATAGTGAGGTGAGACGTTAAGTGATAGACTATAGTGAGGAGAGACGTTAAGTGAGAGACTATAGTGAGAAGAGACGTTAAGTGAGAGACTATAGTGAGAAGGGACGTTAAGTGAAAGACTATAGTTAGCAGAGGCGTTAAGTGAGAGACTATAGTGAGGGGAGACATTAAATGAGAAACTTTAGTGAGGAGAGACGTTAAGTGAGAGACTTAAGTGAGGGGAGACGTTAAGTGAGAGACTACAGTGAGGGGGAACGTTAAGTGAGAGACTATAGTGGACAGACGTTAGGTGAAAGACTATAGTGAGGAGAGACATTAAGTGAGAGACTTTAGTGAGAAGAAACGTTAAGTGAGAGACTATAGTGAGAAGAGACTTTAAGTGAGAGACTATAGTGAGAAGAAACGTTAAGTGAGAGACTATAGTGAGAAGAGACGTTAAGTGAGAGACTATAGTGAGGAAAGACGTTAAGTGATAGACTATAGTGAGGAGAAACGTTAAGTGAGAGACTATAGTGAGAAGAGACGTTAAGTGAGAGACTATAGTGAGAAGAGACGTTAAGTGAGAGACTATTGTTAGCAGAGACGTTAAGTGAGAGACTATAGTGAGAAGAGACAATAAGTGAAAGACTATAGTGAGGAGAGACGTTAAGTGAGAGACTATAGTGAGAAGAAACGTTAAGTGAGAGACTATAGTGAGAAGAGACGTTAAGTGAGAGACTATAGTTAGCAGAGACGTTAAGTGAGAGACTATAGTGAGGAGAGACTTTAAGTGAGAGACTATAGTGAAAAGAGACATTAAGTGAGAGACTACAGTGAAGGGAGACGTTAAGTGAGAGACTATAGTGAGGAGAGACGTTAAGTGAGAGACTATAGTGAGGAAGAGAAGTTACGTGAGAGACTATAGTGAGAAGAGACGTTTTAGTGAGGAGAGACGTTAAGTGAGAGACTATAGTGAGGAGAGACATTAAGTGAGAGACTATAGTGAGGAGAGACGTTAGGTGAGAGACTATAGTGAGGAAAGACATTAAGTAAGAGACTATAGTATAGCGAGGAGAAAAGTTAAATGAGAAGCTACAGCGATGAGAGATGTAAAATGAGAGGCAATAGTCAGGGGAGACGGGGAGACGTTAAGTGAGAGACTATAGTTAACAGAGACGTTAAGTGAGAGAGTATAGTGAGGAGAGACTTTAAGTAAAAGGATACAAAAGTGAAAAGTTAAAGTAAAATAAGATATGAAGTAGAAGGCTACAGTGATGTAATTCGTGAAGTGAGATGACTAAAGTGAGGTAAGACTTAAAGTGAAAGGCTGCTTTGAGAAAATACTTAAAGTGAGATACTTCATTGAAGTAAGAGGTGTGAGGCTGCAGTGCGGTAAGATGTAAAGAGAGATGCTACAGCGAGGTAAGACTTAAAGTGAGGTAAGACGTAAGGTGAGAGGCAGCAGTGAAATCAGACGTAAAGTGAAAGGCTGCAGTGAGGTAAGACATAAAGTGAGAGGCTGCAGTAAGGTAAGACATAAAGTGAGAGGCTACAGTGAGGTAAAGTGTAAAGTGAGAGGCTAAAGTGAGGTGAGACGTAAAGTGAAAGGCTGCAGTGAGGTAAGACATAAAGTGAGAGGCTGCAGTGAGGTAAGACATAAAGTGCATGGCTACAGTGAGGTAAAGTGTAAAGTGAGAGGCTAAAGTGAGGTGAGACGTAAAGTGAAAGGCTGCAGTGAGGTAAGATGTAAAGTGAGAGGCTGCAATGAGATACGACGTAAAGTGAGAGGCTACAGTGAGGTAAGACGTAAGGTGAGAGGCTGCAGTGAAATTAGACGTAAAGTGAGAGGTTACAGTGAGGTGAGACGTCAAGTGAGAGGCTACAGTGAGGCAAGACTTAAAGTGAGAGGCTACAGTGAGATAAGGTGTAAAATGAGAGGCTAAAGTGAGGTGAGACGTAAAGTGAGAGGCTACAGTGAGGTAAGGCGAAAAGTGAGAGGCTACAGTGAGGTAAGACGTAAAGTGAGAGGCTACAGTGAGGTAAAACATAAAGTGAGAGGCTAAAGTTAGGTAAGGCGTAAAGTGAGGGGCAGCAGTAAGGTAAGGCGTAAAGTGAGAGGCTACAGTGAGGTAAGACGTAAAGGGGGAGGCTACAGTGAGTTAAGACATAAAGTGAGATGCTGTAGTGAGGTAAGACGTAAAATAAGAGGCTGCAGTGAGGTGAGACGTAAAGTGAGAGGCTACAGTGAGGTAAGATGTAAAGTTAGAGGCTACAGTGAGGTGAGACGTAAAGTGAGAGGCTACAGTGAGGTAAACGTAAAAGGAGAGGCTACAGTGAGGTGAGACGTAAAGTTAGAGGCTACAAATAGGTAAGATGTAACATGAGAGGCTGCAGGGATGTAAGACGTTAGGTGAGATGCTGTAATGAGGTAAGACGTAAAGTGGGATAAGACGTAAAATGAGAGGCTGCAGTGAGGTAAGACGTAAGGTGAGAGGCTACAGTGAGGTTAGAAGTAAAGTGAAAGGCTGCAGTGAGATAAGACATAAAGTGAGAGGCTGCAGTGAGGTGGAATTGAACAGAGAAACTACAGTAAGGTGATAATTGAAGTGAGAACCTACAATAAGGTGAGAATTGAACCGAAAGGTTATAGTAGGGCAAGACGTGAAGGGACAGACTACAGTAAGTTCAAATCTGCTCTTTATCTTCTGTTCACCCTGTCCCTTTCTGACACAGTATTTTAATTTCAGGTTGGCCCCTACCATTCTAGCGCAACATGTTTGATCCCTTTCAGTTCCTCCCCTTTCAATACAACAATTTAATTCCCATTCGATCCCTCTCCTTTCAGTGCTGCACTATGGCTCCAGTTCGACCGTCTAATTACAGCAAAGCACTTAAGTGAATATTTCATTAAAATTATCCTTGTCATACGAGAAGTGACATCTAATCCTTCCATTCAATTTGTAAAGAATCCGTTACATAACTATGGGATTCTTCTATGTAGGTTTCATCAACGTTCAATTTGCATATGTGATACAAGTGACAAATAACATTGTAATAGTGATCTCAGCTTGGTCTCGACCATACAAACTGGTGTCAGTCCAAGATAGACAAGAAAATAAATTTTTAATTCTCATTCCGCAATGGAATGTTTTCTTATCATACATTACCTGGTATCTATAATCATGTTTAGATTTTGTATTTCAAAATTGTTTTCTTACAGCTTATAAAACAATGGAAATTATTATCTTTTTAGTATTAATAGTTTACTGTAGATGAGGAAATAGTTGAAAGTGCATGTTTAACAGAGTCTATACGATAAAAAACAAGAGTTGTCAAAAAACAACACAGCTCGTCGGTAGGACACTGTCAGATGGATGTGTTTTCAATGTTCTTTTAATCTAAGGTAAAGGTCAACAGTTGACCGGATGAAAGCTCTAGTCTCAATAAATCCACATGTGAAATCTCTATCAAATATATTTAAAAAGAAAAACCCATGCAAAAGTTTTGGAAAAGTAGGTCAAATTTCAAGGTCAACGTCACAAGGTCAAACATCATAGTATCAAATGAAAGGTCTTGATATAAGGACTTTATGTGTGTATTAAAGCCCTAACCCTATTGGTTCAAAATATATAGCCAAGGTTAAAAGTTTTGAAAAGTCCAAAGTCAAGGTCACAAAGTCAAAAGTCATGGTATTAAAGAAAGCTGATGCTTATTAATATTTTTACATCTAAGAGGTATGTAACTAAATACTTACAGATTGGTTAGTCGAGGCCTGTGAAAGAGCTGGAGTACATCATTGTCATCTGGCTTCGAACTTTGATATGGCTGCCTATATACTCTAGAGACATCTGGCGATATGATCACTGGACTCAGCTCCTCTCCAAGAAACCATCCCTCCCATGCCCTGAACATGATTGATTTATAATTAAATCACAATCACCATTACAATATCATATTTCACTTTGCACCTGTAATTAAGACTCGCACACATGTTCAAACTGCAAAATAGTCGGAAAATTAAAAACTTGGTGAAACCATATAATAAACTTTATGTAATTGTTGAATCTTGTGAGACTAGAAAAGTGAACTACTTATTATTTTCATAGACTTTCTTAAAATGTGTTTGAATCTTTCAAACAATATGGTACATGTAGATTTTTGAAACAAGTATATTACTTCACGAGTCCCAAACTATTGTACATGATCTTATTTGAAGGCAACCAAATTTTAACACAAAATGCTGAAGATGTTTGTAAGAGTTTAGAATAGTTATGAATTAGCGTAACAATTGACTGTTTTTCTTCACATCTTTAAAAATATTTCTATTAGATATTTTAGAACAGTTAACTCAGTATTCACAATACTTCGGTCTCCTGACCTTCTTCCAGTGAATTTTCGCTGGAAGAAGGTCAGGTGACCGAAATATTGTGAATACGGAGTTAATTGTTCTTTGTTTTATGACACTTACCTTCGGAGGACTATTAAGATGTTATTTCAGAACAGTTCTACCTATTACAATTTGATTTACTATTCCCAAGATGTCCTATGGGTTCTTATGAGCATGAAATTGTCAGTTGTTGATACCAATTGCTATATCAAAGAAACACTATCCCTCAGCGGATTTATAAGCTTTGAAACTTTTTAAGTTCACATATGTATATATTAGACACTACTTTGAAGATTTACCAAAATATCTTTTGAAAATATTATATCATTAAGGAGATACCAGCGTCAGAAATATCATGCGTTTCTCTGCAATTTCAATTTTGTTCTGAATATATCTATATCAAGCATGTACCTTTGTTCTGAATCATTTATATTAAGCATGTACCTTTGTTCTGAATCTTTTATATTAAGCATGTACCCTTGTTCTGAATCTTCTATATTAAGCATGTACCTTTGTTCTGAATCTTCTATATTAAGCATATACCCTTGTTCTGAATCTTCTATATTAAGCATGTACCCTTGTTCTGAATCTTCTATATTAAGCATGTACCCTTGTTCTGAATCTTCTATATTAAGCATGTACCCTTGTTCTGAATCTTTTATATTAAGCATGTACCCTTGTTCTGAATCTTCTCTATTAAGCATGTACCCTTGTTCTGAATCTTCTATATTAAGCATATACCCTTGTTCTGAATCTTCTATATTAAGCATGTATCCTTGTTCTGAATCTTCTATATTAAGCATGTACCCTTGTTCTGAATCTTCTATTTAAAGCATAATTGTACTGTTGTTCTGAATCTTCTATATTACCGGTAAGTATGTACCCTATTTCTGAATCTTCTATATAAAGCATGTGCCCTCTCTCTGAATCTTCTATATTAAGTATGTACCCTATTTCTGAAACTTCTATATAAAGTATGCACTATTATTCTGAATTTTCTATAGAAAGCATGCACTCTTGTCCTGAATCTTCTATATAAAGCATGTGCCCTCTTTCTGAATGTTCTATATTAAGCATGAATCCCCTTATTCTGAAATCTTATCTGCATAAATTAACAAGCACCTGAATACGTTTCCAATCTTTTGGATATTACTTAATAGTACATGTATCATAGAATGACGGCTTCACCACGTCAATACCCCCTCTCTTCTTGCAACTGATTGCTAGGGGAATTGACATAGTTACATAATTTTTTTCCCTTCATGTTTTCTTTCTTGCTAAGAAAGAATGTTTTAAATGATAGGACTCTTATTCAATTCTCATGTATAACAATGTAATTTCTTATCCTCTAGATATTATATGTGGGGACTCACGAAATAGACAGTTGTTGATCGCACCTGCCAATACATGATGCTTTAGTTATACAATAAATAAATTCTAGTTTCAACAAGCCCCAGTAGCAACAATTATTTGTAGCATGAAGGTCATTGGTCAATGTCATTTTAGAGGGCTTCATTAGTTGAGTATGCATGTCAAATATGAGTCTCTATCCCTCCCGGTTCAAAAGTTACTGCCAAGGTTAAAGTTGACAACAGACAGGCAAACAGACAGACAGACAGATGTATTGATCCAGGGGAACAAAAATTTCATTTTTTATGTATAAAGCAGAGGTTTGTGATACGAATTATTGCGACAATTGACAGTCCTACTTCTTCTCTTTAAAACGTTTCTATTGGCACAGTCATGATTTATGATAATGCATACAGATCTGGGTTTCCTCCACTAAAATTACGACTCCCACTAAGATAATTGACCCATCACTTTGGCAAAACGTTTGCGACTATACATTTTTAACAATATTTAGATATAGAGGGGTCAATTACACATTTAGTATACTATGCATAGCAATATCATGTGCACCATACTTTGTTCAATCTGTCATCTGCTGTTTTGTTACCTTTTATTACAGCACTTTTCCATGCCATTTTTCATAAACTTGTAAATTTTCTTTGGCAAAAGGAAAGCAAGACCTGGAAATTCATTAATCCTATACAAGGTTGATTTCTCTCCCGATGTTGTTTCATATCCTGAAACAGAAATAAAATTGATGTGTAAATTGGGAGATAGGATGAGAAAAACAACAAATGACTGTAATTTCTGAAATTGAACATGTATTTTCAATAGCCATTGAACCTCCAGTGCAATTTTGCAAGTATGATAGATGGAAAGACAGATCATTAAATGTTGTTATGCTTTGAAAATTAAGTAAAAATGCTCTATCAATGGAAGTACCCATACAGTTTCCTTTTGTCCATGTATATACCCTACTTCAAGACTAAGAGTTACATATTCAAAAATGGGGCAACCACAGATTGCATAGCTCGTCTCAACGGCAACATTTGACTTTCAATTGCATGACATTGATTTTGAAGTTATAGCATAAAAATTTTTATTTCAAAATTGTAATAAAATAGTCAGTTCAAATTCTAATTTATCTACTGGATACCTAGTTGGGACACAGACAGATCTGTACAATACTGAATTACCCCAAACTTCTTAACCAAATCACTCAAATGTTAAAAGTGGGTCAGATGCAGCATCTATCTCAATATCTTAAGATGAGCCACTGATGCAAGTTATGCAACCATAAGTGCTTTGTCAAATACTAAGGTACCCTAAAATTCTTATGCAAGTCCTTTATGTGGAAAAGGTGGGTCAGATGCAGCATCTGATGACAAAGTCTATCTTGGTATCTTAACGAGGCCGTTCTGGGTAAAAATATCTCAAAAACTACAATTAGAAAATTGATCATTTTTTTTCGTTAGTGATGAAATGCTAAATAAAAATAATTTTCAGAGATATATTCACCGCTTGGTTCAATTTTGGGGGAAAATCTCAAAAAACACTATTTTTAACGTTCTGAAATGTCGTAATCAAATATTTAATTTCGATATATTAATGTTGGGTAGATACATTTCGGTTAAACTATGCTGATTTTATAATTTGTTGATAATTTTTTAATATTGTTAATGTTTTTAAGACGCCGACTATTCTAACGATTACAATCGATCGGCATGCGCTAAAACTTGCGCAGTGCATTAAAACTCGTACTGAGAACGGACTCGTTAAGATGAACCTCTGATGCAATAGTATATACGTCCAAAACTGAGCTACCCAAAGCTTCTTAACCAGATGCAGACAGGGACGGGCATTTGGATGCAAATGCCAAAGGGTATAGCATAAGCTCATCTTAATTTTGTTGACGTGAGCTGAAATATGGCACGTGGTGCAACATACAACAGTACTGGACTTGTATGTATGCATTAAATATATCTAGGATTATTAAATTTCCAAATTAAATATGAGTTTATGCAATACAAACCATTCAGCTTCCGTAACAAAACCCAGAGACAGATTCGAGACAACTTTGTAGGTGTATCTTATTACTCTATTTTGATCAGCATTACTAGGTATTACCGAGAATATTGATTTGGATTCATTAAAACAAAATGACTTATCTTGAAGCTTTCCTCTTCATTTACAAGCTTATACTCCAGTGAAAATATAACTTAAAGTTAAGTTTAAATGTTTTTGTTTTCAATATCAATAAATATTCATATTTGAAAATTAGTTTTATTAATTGAATAAGTTTGATCGAGGTAAATATCTAGTATTTTGTATTGAGTTTGATCGAGGTAAATATCTAGTATTTTGTATTGAGTTTGATCGAGGTAAATATCTAGTATTTTGTACTGAGTTTGATCAAGGTAAATATCTAGTATTTTGTACTGAGTTTGATCGAGGTAAATATCTAGTATTTTGTATTGAGTTTGATCAAGGTAAATATCTAGTATTCTGTATTGAGTTTGATCAAGGTATATATCTAGTATTTTGTAATAAGTTTGATCAAGGTAAATATCTAGTATTTTGTATTGAGTTTGATCAAGGTAAATATCTAGTATTTTGTATTGAGTTTGATCGAGGTAAATATCTAGTATTTTGTATTGAGTTTGATCGAGGTAAATATCTAGTATTTTGTATTGAGTTTGATCAAGGTAAATATCTAGTATTTTGTATTGAGTTTCATATCTCCATGGATGCTCTTGTGGAATCTGTTTCAAATATGTCTAGCAAAATGGCAAAGGGTTACCTTCGCGTTTCTCATTCACATTAAGTGGAAAAAGTAAATTGAGTATTGCTAAAGCAATACATATCTTCTATTTGTTTCCATAAATTTATTATGTCCAAAGGCTATAACTGCCATAACTCTTCCAAAAATAGGTCAATCATGACCAAAAAATCGAACTAAATCTGTAACTCATTGATATAAAACTACATACCAAATTTCTAGATAATAACTTCAATATTTGCAAAAAAGGCCTGGAAAATCAAAGTGTCTCAGACAGATGGACAGAAAAGTGTATTGGATACCTATAGACTCCTCTGGATTTACCTATAGAGGACTAAAAAGGTTGCAGCGTGCAAGTTCTATAACATTTCCTTTCAGTTATATTACATATTGTACCCTAATGTAAACTTTGAATTTAAATATCTCTGTCATATGTTTTCTGGATCAAGACACAAAGTTATAGACTGGACACAGGGATTATTGTCATTTCCTTTTTCCCTCAAACAGAAACCGTTGTTTGAAAACCTTGGGAAATAGTTTATTTAGGAAATTAAAGGAAATGACTTTAAACTATGTGCTTAGTCTGCAATTGTTTCATCATACCAGCATTCAGTATCCAGGATTTTTTTTCTCTGGTTGAGGGTGGGGGGATTTCAAGCTTTTGGCAAAAACCCCAACCCCTTACACTGAGTGCATCTTAACTATTTTTTATAAATCAAGGTATATGTTTTGAAAATTCCATGAGGGTTCTGGACCCCCTTACCCCCCCCCCCCCCCTCGTATTTCAACCATTTATACGTATCTTTCATGAGAGCAGTTTTAACATACATTTTACGTTGTGTGAAGAATAGTGAAATAAACATTTTGTGACTGAAGAGAATTAGTTTTCCTCATGAAATTGATATTAACATTATTTTTTTCAAATGCCTTCTGAATAAGCATGTACAATTTTGAAACTGAATGACAGGAAACTGTGAAACTCATGAAAAATGAAGATTTTATTATGTTTAATAATTTATCATTACCATTATGAGTTAAGAAATCATGAAAAATATTCTAAAATCTTTTAAATTCATTTTGACATACAACTTGAAAAAAACAACATTAGGCCTACTTCTATTTTGTATTGTTATTCGACAAGAAAAGGTATATGAGGAACTTGTCAATAATCCCTTGGCTTTTTTTATGTAAACAACAGAAGTTTATTCAACCTTTGCCTTAAAAAATACAGCCATCACGTAGGCTATAGCATTTATCCGTTGGTAAATAACATTAAAGCAATACCAATGACAATACTTGTATACAAGGCAAACATACGTAGAGACCTGATAACATTTAATTGAAGTCAAAATTTCCTCTTTCCTGGACAGGTTCACTGGCCTAGCATGTTAAATGGTATACAAACAACGAGACGTGAACTACAATGCCATCCTTGTTATCTTACCATTATAATTCCAAGCAGAGGCTCCGAACAAGGTATCGTCTGCTTTCACCATATTTATGGCATGGGCCATGAATGAAAGGAAGTCAGAAGCTAGTATAAGTTCCTCTTCTATCACAATCAAGTAATCCTGCAATCAGATGATTGGGTTTTGCTACAAATTGCAAATTATTATGTTTCTTGATTTATGAAATTATTCATCTTAAAAATAGAAACAAAATGTAGATCTACAGTCCAATAAATCTTGATTTTAATTTTTTTTTTTCAGTATATGAAGTGATAGTGTATGATGAAAAATTATCAGATACAAGAGACAAAGTGGGTCGGTCTTATATTGCCCACCAGAGCACAATTTGCTCATGCTCATTCACAAACTACTGACTGCTTGAAAAAATTTGTAGATACATATATTTTCTTACTGACTGCATTTTGACTTATAACAAATGAATGTAAAATCTGAATTATCATCAATAGCAAGCCATTAAGATTGGTAGCCTTTAAGAAAATCACAATTGGAAATAAAAATTTCAAATAACCTTAAATTTCAAAGATTACAGTGAGTTACAGCAAACAAATGCAATACAAGCTATTTTGCCTCCAATTGGGAAGCTGTTCATTTTATCATGCCAGTGCTGACTCAGATAAACAGTACAGAAAATTCATTAAAAATAACCTGAAAATGAAAACTTAATATGACTCTGGAAAATCAAAACTTTTACTGAAATACGGTAACTCAACTGCTTTACTACAATGAATAAATACAGAGACTGATACAAAACTATGTAAAGAAGACTAAGCCAGAAATTTTGTTTACTTAGTTTAATGAAAAGGACACACATTATTCACACATCCTTACAGATCATATTCATTCAGTTTACATTATATGACTCTAATCTGAGGAAGAATATTCTCAAAGGAGGTTACTCTTTTTGACATACACCGCCCCACTCTATATCCACCCATAAAGCAATCTTGATAAAAAAAAAAACCCCACGAAATTAGTAGAGAGCATTGAACGCTTTGCATACTATCAAGTATAAATGAAATCTCAGTCATTGGTTTTTGATTGATGTTGTATACATAGCTTTATTCAGATCTATTATGACATGAAAATAAGAGGTTACCAACCTCTTAAACATAGTGGCACACTCATAAAATCAAACATAGTGACACACTCATAGAATCCAACATAGTGGTACAGTAATAGAATCAAACATAGTGGTACAGTCATAGAATCAAACATAGTGGCACAGTCATAGAATCAAACATAGTGGCACAGTCTTAGAATCAAACATTGTGGCACAGTCATAGAATCAAACATTGTGGCACAGTCATAGAATCAAACATAGTGGCACAGTCATAGAATCCATTATAGTGGCACAGTCATAGAATCAAACATAGTGGCACAGTCATAAAATCAAACATAGTGGCACAGTCATAGAATCAAACATAGTGGCACAGTCATAGAATCCAACATAGTGGCACAGTCATAGAATCCAACATAGTGGTACAGTCATAGAATCAAACATAGTGGCACATTCTTAGAATCAAACATAGTGGCACAGTCATAGAATCAAACATAGTGGCACAGTCATAGAATCAAACATAGTGGCACAGTCATAGAATCAAACATAGTGGCACAGTCATAGAATCCATTATAGTGGCACAGTCATAGAATCAAACATAGTGGCACAGTCTTAGAATCCAACATAGTGGCACAGTCATAGAATCCAACATAGTGGTATAGTCATAAAATCAAACATAGTGGCACAGTCATAGAAACAAACATAGTGGTACAGTCATAGAATCAAACATAGTGGCACAGTCATAGAATCAAACATAGTGGCACAGTCATAGAATCAGACCTGTATCATCTCCACTGCCTAGTGCCAAACCACTACACCAAACCTACATTGCTCTCCCCACTCCCCAGTCTATTATGTGAAAAGTTTACGAAGAAGGACAGACAGTGTTTAGTGTGTGAATATCAAAGCTGACAAGAGACTTCAAAAAATATTTATAAGAATTATGCATTGAAAGAAGTATATAATTTAACTGCAATCTATCTAATCTTAATCTATAATTGAAAAGTAGTTTCCATTTCAAGTTTATAAGCACAGACATTTATCAGTTTACGACGTTACCACACAATAATTCTCAACTCTTTGGGTAAATAAGAAATCAAATCAAATTATCTATGATTAATTATTTTATTATCAAACATCAGACATGGCCACTGCTTCAATTATGTAAGACTACATCTTATTATAATCAATCACAGACTTTTGCCAGTATATAGGATGTAGAATAGATTAAACTCCAATTACATCATTCTATCTGAAAACGTTGGTAACTTAGATTATGTACGTTCTTGAAATCTGGACCACAGTCCAAGGAACAGACCTAATGATCATCTTGTAATAATAGACTATCACAGTATAAGATAACTTCTATAATAGCGATGGACTTGACATATAATCTTACGTTACCATAGAGCTGGCATAGTTCAATCTGCGAAGTACTTCGCTCGTGACTAACAAGCCCTGGGTTTGAGTCCCACCATAGGCTCTTCATTCTCCTATCTTTTAAATGAGGCAGAAAAAAAAAACATGATGTCCATGTCTCAGTAGACATGACATGTTAAAGATCTATCACCGCTTTGGGTGGGTCAAGTTGCATAAGGTCTAAATCACTATGCACTGCATCAGATCTGTAACCATACAAGTGTAATAATCATGGCGTGATGTAAAACAAGAATCAAGGATACAAATGAAAGTTTAGTCAGTAATGTAATAAATATGTCAACCGTACTACACCATACTATGTATGATGGACGGATGGGACCTAGGTCACACAGTGCTGTGTGGAACTGTGATGGTTAAGCAATAAAATCTGTCAAATCTGGGTACAGATCTGTAGGCAAGTGGAAAGGCATGTTAGAGTTCTGTGGAAAAGATACCTTTTCTTCAAACATTCCTGTTTCCTTCACTGATCAACATCGACCATCCTTATTCTTATTACGTAGACAAATAATGGTGTAATATTTATATTATACAAACTGAATTTCCACACAGAATCTTTTTAAAGAACTTCCAAGACAAGTAGATGAATTAAGATTTAAAAACAAGCATAATTTTATTCATTTGAATATTTCTGAAGCAATACATGTCCCCCACCAGTTTTCATGAAATCCCTGAAATTTACTGAGTCCAAGGGCTGTAACTCTTTTCAAAATATGTCATTCATGACCAAGTTTGAACTTGATCTGTAACTTATTGATACAAATGTAAAGATGATGGATAAATCCAAAGTATAAGTCCAAAAATCATGAAACCAGAGGACATACAAAATCAGTGAAAATGAAAACCAAGTGGAAAATAACAAAATATATCTAACTGAAGGGCACATGTGAACCCCTATGATGGAGTGAGATCAGGTGCCCAGGGAGAGTGAGCATCTCCTGCTTGCTAGTAACAATCACATAAACCCAGTAGAAAGAGTCAAATCATGTAAATTCCATATAATTTTATATTTATATATGGAGAAGTCAAAGTAGGTAACCTTCTAGCATAGGAGGTGTCAAATCTGTGTAAAATAATCGGAATCGGTCTCAGTCCAGAATATCGTTTAAAAGTCTGGATAACGAGATATCATATGGAGTAATAAGAGTCTCGTAACGACCATAGAACTTCCTCAGTGACGTTGCTAGTCTAGCACATATATAACCCTGGTTGAGTAGCTTATCTGAAAGTCGCCTATATACCGAATTTCAAGTCAATATCTTCAATGGTTGCAGAAAAAAATGTCCAGAAAACCAAAGTGTCTCCAAAAAACAGACAAATGGAGCGGAGACCTATTGCCCTCTCAGGTTTTACAAGTGTGGGACTAATAAGCTAAGAAATATAAAACAAGTAGATAGTATTTCAAACAAACATGACTGCGACTTCACCTGGTCAAGAAATATTGTTATCATGTACACTGAGGATTTCTGTGATTTATCATGATAAATAAATGCCGACATCAAAATTCTTCATTAAATGAATACACCCTTATCCTGGTCTTCACTCATTAACATCTTATAAACAAGTGTAAGGTAGGTGATATTGATCATCATGTTTCAAGTTTAATGAAAAATAATATCACAAAATATATCAGAAATGACTGAACTTAATTAGATTTCATTACTGAAATGAAATTCAGCCCACATATGATTTGACAGACCGGTGATACAGATGTCATATTTCTAGTTCGAGAGAGGTTAAGAAAACTAGTACGAGAAACATTAAGGAAACTTATGATATCCATACAATGTATGGAATTTCCTATATTCATGGGTATTGCATCATCAGAACTCAATTTATGATTTTAATCTTAATATTCGTATGTAGCAACACAACTACATTCATCCAATAGGGTTACTTTCCGGAAATTTAACTTTCGTTTGTTGGTTATGCTAACTACATCATTCCTGTAATATTAAAAACAAGCTGTGTTTGTGAAACACTAATGCCCCCATCAGCAACAAAGTCCAAAAAGATATTTTTAGCATGAAGGTCATTGTCAATGTCAAAAGGTTATTTGGTTTTTGCCTTGGTGTCATTTGAAAGGGCTTCATTACTTGAGTACGCATATGAAATATGAAGTCTCTATCCCTCATGGTTCAAAAGTTATGGCCAAGGTTAAAGTTGACAACAGACAAACAAACAAACAAACAGACAGACAGACGGGGGCACTTGGTGTCATTTGAAAGGGCTTTATTAGTTGAGTATGCATGTGAAATATGAAATCTCTATTCCTCACGATTCATAAGTTATGGTCATGGTTAAAGTTGACAACAGACAAACCAACACACAAACAAACAGACAGACAGACAGGACAAAAACAATATGCCCCCGATCTATTGATCTGGGGGCATAAAAATCACTACAAAGAAATGGCTATTGCAGCCACAGTTAAATGATGCCACAGTAGTCATGATGGATTATAATATTATATCTTAACAAAATAACTTACAGAGTTTTCATTTATCTTCCACGCTGCTTCTACTGCCTTTATCATTTGTTCTAAAAATGGAAATGAAAATAAATTACTGTAGTTACATATGTATATATAGTTAATTCATAGTGTTCATAGCATGATGAATCCATGAATAATGACAAATGAATCTTCAATATCAAGAAACATGTATTTACATTACTTCCATTAATTTGTCATATTCAATGAGGTCGGAGTTTGCTAAGATGACAGAAGAGTATTACTGGTCTGATTTACACTTCAATCCTAGTATTTCAATCATGAATAGAATCATTCCTATAAAGTTTCATCAAAATAACTTCAACAATGAGAAACAAAACTCTTTGTAAGATTTACAAGATGGCTGCTATAGAGGCCATATTGGACTTTATAACTCTGTTGTCTTTACATACTTTCAGTAAATAGTGGTTGGTTGGTTGATTGGTGTTTTACGTTGCTTTCAACAATTTTTCAGTTATATTGTGACATGGAAGCAGGAGGTAACCAACGTCTTAAACATAGTGGTGCAACCGGGAATCGAACCCGGATCGTCGGCACCGCAATCCAAGTGCTTAACTACTACACCAAACCTGCCCCTATATTAAATAGTGTAAGTAATCATTATTATACAGTTTCTTCAAAATAGCTACAAG
The DNA here is from genome assembly GCA_035048485.1 of Pteria penguin. Classification (NCBI taxonomy): domain Eukaryota; kingdom Metazoa; phylum Mollusca; class Bivalvia; order Pterioida; family Pteriidae; genus Pteria; species Pteria penguin. Next base: position 20,044,187 of record CM068588.1, on the reverse strand, counting down.
AATGAGCCCTGATGAGCACATAAATGTATATAAGCTTGGAGAAAATGACCATGCTAGAATTCTGAACTTAAGAGTGAAGACAAAAACCAAAATCAAGCAAGCACTCCAAAATCACATAAGAACAAAGAGATTACATATTTCTTTTTGTGTTAAATAGTTTTGGAGAAAAAGCAGTCATAAACTATTGTTTGCAGTCAGATTACAAGATTAATGAAAGATGAAAAGGGATAAGTAGGACCTTGCAGAAATGACCTTGAGTGACCTTTGTCCTCAAGACCTGTCCAAAAGAACATTTGTGTCAAATATGATAAAATTCTAATTAATTAATGTATGATTCCCCAAATTCTTCAGGGAGCATATAAAACAAAACCCTACCTGTTTTTAATTATTTCTAAGCCCACAGCATTGGACTTGCTAGTTTAGGACCATTTGCTTTGGCAAAAGACATAGAAAGATTTGTGTACCACGCCCCGGTATATTGATGATTTTGTCCTTTAAATATTACTGCTAATTGCTGTTTTCAACTCAGCATTTTGTAGAATGTTCCCTTCATTTTCCTTAGAATAATCAAAATTTCAACAATTGCATATCCTAATTTCCAGAAGAAAAAAGGCTAACAAAAATAACAGTAATTTCTTTAGGTTTATTCATTTTTATGCATATCTACCTGTTATACAAAAAAAAATTCCAAAAGAACAATGGTTTGATTTAAGTGGTCAAGTAAATGATACCATGTAATCTCTAAGATTTACCTTTATTTCTTTTGAAAAAAATAAAATGCCCTTCTTCCATTCTCTTTTTCAGGGAAACATAAAAAAATCAATTTTATTCTAAATAATCTGCACTACCAGTATTTCATTGTTAGTATGAAATAAGAGTGCAACATTTTCACCTTTCCAAGCAAAATGTAAAACTGCTGCACTACAATTTAAACAGGAAGATCCAATCTTCTCCAACCTCAGGTAATTGACATTGAAATGCAGAATGAGATATTTGATGATATTCAATATATTAACATACAAGTTTTACACAGTAAATTGAGGCATCTGCTAACTTATTTTTTACTCAAATAACTGTGTCATAAATTTAGGATATAATAAAAGTGTCATATTGCTAAAAGACCAACCTACAGAATCACATTTCAAAACATAGGCAGTAAAATTCATCATATTACAGGTATATCTAATTTTTTTTTTATTATGATATGATATTCATCTACTACTGGAGTGTTACATTAATTCTCTAAAGATGATCAGAGCCAAGAAAATATGATTGTTATAGCATGCTTTCCTCATGAACAAGAGGTCCCAGATTCAAATTAAACCAGAGGTTTATTGGTGTGGTGTCTTTTCGACAAAATCTGATTGATTGATTGATTGATTTTTGTTTAATGTCAAGCCACGAATATTTCACGTACATGGTGACGGCATCTCCCTGATCCGGGGCATACAAATTTTGACGTTTGCAACGGACCCACTCGAAGCAGTGAGGGATCTTTAATGTGCCATGCATACCACAACACATGACCTCGGTTTTTACTGTCTCGTCCAAAAGACATGACACTGGCATGACCAGAGCAAGACTCAAACCCCCTGTAAAATCTGAGCCAGTGTGCCACAACAGACAGTGACACATAGAAGCACCGCTCCCTGTTTCAGGTGGGTGCATTGCATGGATAAAAGTTTCTGTGCAGCACAAATAATGTATGCGATGACTCATTTGTCAAATAATCTTGGTGTGAAGAAACAAATGAAACACAAATTAAAGAATGTTTACGTATTGCGAAAGCATAGCTATTAATTTTGAAATTTTATATAAAGTAGTGAGTACAAGTAATAATTAAATTTTTCGTATTTATTGTTCATAATCACATCTCGACGACACATAGTTTTTAATATTTCTTTATTGTTTCACTTAGTTTAGTGCTTTGTATATAGCTGGGCCCACCTTCACAATGACTGAACCATGTACAATGGGCACATCTTACACAATGATGACACTATATAATGGACCACCCTGACACAGTGATGGCACAATACAATGGACCCACCTGACACAGTGATGGCACTATACAATGGGCCCTCCTGACACAGTGATGGACTATACAATGGACCCTCCTGACACAATGATGGAACTATACAATGGACCACCCTGACACAGTGATGGAATTATACAACGGATCAACCTGACACACTGATGGACTAACAATGGGCCCTCCTGACGCAGTGATGGACTATACAACGGATCAACCTGACACACTGATGGACTAGCAATGGGCCATCCTGACGCAGTGATGGACTTTACAACGGATCAACCTGGCACACTGATGGACTACACAATGGGCCCTCCCGACACAGTGATGGACTATACAATGGACCCTCCTGACACAATGATGGAACTATACAATGGGCCCACCTGACGCAGTGATGGACTATACAACGGATCAACCTGACACACTGATAGACTATACAATGGGTCCTCCTGACACAGTGATGGAACTATACAATGGGCCCACTTGACGCAGTGATGGACTGTACAACAGATAAACCTGACACACTGATGGACTATACAATGGGCCCTCCTGACGCAGTGATGGAACTATACAATGGACCCTCCTGATGCAGTGATGGAACTATATACTGGACCCTCCTGATGCAGTGATGGAACTATACAATAGACCCTCCTGATGCAGTGATGGAACTATAAAATGGGCAAACTTGACACAGTGATGGACTATACAACGACCCACCTGAAGCAGTGATGGACTATACAATGGACCCTCCTGACATAGTGATGGACTATACAACGACCCACCTGAAGCAGTGATGGACTATACAATGGACCCAGATGACACCATGACGGACTATACAATGGACCCTCATGACACAGTGATGGCACTATACAATGGACCCTTCTGACACAGTGATGGCACTATACAATGGACCCAGATGACACCATGACGGACTATACAATGGACCCTCATGACACATGGCACTATACAATGGACCCTTCTGACACAGTGATGGCACTATACAATGGACCCAGATGACACCATGACGGACTATACAATGGACCCTCATGACACAGTGATGGACTATACAATGGGCCCACCTGACACAGTGATGGCACTATACAATGGACCCTCCTGACACAGTAATGGACTATACAATGGACCCTCCTGACACAGTGATGGCACTATACAATGGACCCTTCTGACACAGTGATGGCACTATACAATGGACCCTTCTGACACAGTGATGGCACTATACAATGGACCCTTCTGACACAGTGATGGCACTATACAATGGACCCTCCTGACACAGTGATGGACTATACAATGGACCCTCCTGACACAGTGATGGCACTATACAATGGACCCTCCTGACACAGTGATGGCACTATACAATGGGCCCTCCTGACACAGTGATGGACTATACAATGGACCCTCCTGACACAGTGATGGACTATACAATGGACCCTCCTGACACAGTGATGGCACTATACAATGGACCCTTCTGACACAGTAATGGACTATACAATGGACCCTTCTGACACAGTGATGGCACTATACAATGGACCAACCTGACACACTGATGGACTATACAATGGACCCTTCTGACACAGTGATGGACTATACAATGGGCCCTCCTGACACAGTGATGGACTATACAATGGACCCTCCTGACACAGTGATGGACTATACAATGGACCCTCCTGACACAGTGATGGACTATACAATGGACCCTCCTGACACAGTGATGGACTATACAATGGACCCTCCTGACACAGTGATGGCACTATACAAAGGACCCTTCTGACACAGTGATGGACATTTTGTATGCCAATGTATACAATGTCACAGGACCTATTGTATCATATAGTGTGGAACGCCTATGAGCTGCCAGTTTGGCATGACCCCTTGACCTTTTAGCACCAGTCTAAGCAAGATAGTGACTCAAATAGTCTAGTTTACACAGTTTTACAAAAACACATGTACAATGAATAACAAATACAACATCTAGGGTGGCATAATACGCCTATCGCTTAGTTTGAATGGATGAAATTTGAAAGTATTGAAGCATTCCCCCTTTGCCAACAATTCTGTGAAATATTATTCAAATCCATGTTAGGGGTAAAGAGTTATGGCCTGGACAAGAATATAACTGATATACCGGTAATCACTGTAACCTTGACCTTAGAGATATGACATAGAAAATCGATAGGCTTCATCCTCTAGTCATAACAAATAAGTGTGCAAAGTTTAAAAGTTATAGCAAAAATTGTTTGGTCTGTATCTTGAGTGCCAGTTGCACTCTAAAAAATTTGCTATTTTCTCCCCCCAAATGACCTTGACCTTGGAACTTACTATTGAAAATCAGTAGGATTCGTCCTCATGCCATCCAAAAAAGTGCACCAAGTTTGAAACTCCTAGCCTAAACAGTATGGTTTGTATCATGTTAACAAGGTGCGGACAGACTCACAGGCCCACAGATCCACAACGCCATACCATAATACGTCTGTCTATAATAGGCATATACAAATTAATTTCATCCTCTTTAAAAAATGGCTTTGTCCTCTTATAATGGACCACAATGATTTCATAAGATGGAAGATACCAGGAAACTCCTACCTTCGTATGAAGAGCTGCTTGATAAACTGATGTTGTCAAAACCAAAAAGTGTGGCTAATTCACCAAACTCTTTGAAAGCTTCATCAAATGCCACCTGATCAGAAATATAAAGAAAAGCATCAGAAGTATTAACTGAAGAAACACATCAATACCTAATTAGATAGTATCCATACCATTTATATTACATATGCTTGGCAATTTGGCGGGTTTTTTCTATATTCGCAAGAATAATCATTTTCCCACATTTTATGGGTCTAGGTTAAAAGAGCAAAACCATCATGAACTTCAAGATTCAGATCTATTTTTTTCATTTCAATTTTCTTTCTGAAATACCAATGTATTTCATAAATAATACGATGCATTGAAATAAAGAACAGTATAAAGCTAAACAAAGAGCAATACAAAAACTTACCGTATAAGGCAAGATAAGGTCTATACGAGATATAAACATCAAAATATTAAATTAAATATTGACTTACTATATATCATATATCTATATATCTTTTAACAAAATATGTATAACTTATGTCTATCTATATATGTAGAATAAATACATTAAGTTTTGAGGGTGCTTACTGGCTCCTACTTTTATTTATTTATACATATATATATATATATATATATATATATATATATATATATATATATATATATGACACATTAATCCAGCACCTTACCTTATGCCCTGAAGTAATATAAGAAAGGATTTTAAAAATAAAGGAAAGAATTAAAAAATTAAAAAATCATACTTTTATTATACACTTCAAAGTCTTTATGTACTAGTCCTTTTTTCAGCATGTATACAATTATACATGATGATTTGAATTAAGTAAAATTGGTAGGTCCCAAAATTGAACCTGGATCATTTGCACTACTTAACCACTACACCAAACCTGCCCTTTGAATTGAGTACAACCAAAAGGATATAGAAATATAAAATATGATAGCAGCTTACCAGCACCCTGGACGGATTCAATCCTGGCTGCATTAGGATAGTCTCCATGGTCCTGACCACTGCATTGTGATCCATTCCTTAAAATAAACATCCTTAAATCAATAATTTATTTCAATAAATCAAATAAACTGATTATCAATAAAAATAACTTATATATGGACTGCAATGAAACATTACATGACACAATAAATATTTTTAAGATTTCGATGTTATAATTTTTTAACTACAGTAAATATCTAATTACACAAAGTGGTACTTGACTAATTTGCATGTTGCAGTCCTGAATCTGCAGAGGGTATGAAGATGTTTATGTGCACTTGTCATAAATAATAAACAAAAACATAAACTATAGTCAAACAATGAAGCTGAATACAATTCATACCTGGTATTATTACAATAGGTGTCTGGAAGACGACATGACCCTTTATAGATTTATCTATAAGCTCTTCAGGTTTTAACATTTCATCAATGTGTGCAGCTACAAAGAGATAAATACAATTTACCAAGAAATATATAATAAAGTCTGACCACCAGAGATTCTGGTGAGTATGAAGATCAACTGGTCATAACTTTACTATGCATGCTACTTTTTGGAGTTTGAGTTATGTCATAATAATTGTTGGGAAATAAAGGAGAAAATACATGTTTAGATTTTAAGGACGACAAACTTTTTGATTGCTTGGATTTTTTTATTGATTGATTGATTTTTGTTTTATGTCACACCACGAATATTTCACGTATATGGTGACGGCATCTGCCTGATGCGGGGCATACAAATTTTGACCTTTGCAACAGACCCACCCAAAGCAGTGAGGGATCTTTAACGTGCCATGCATACCACGATACGGGGCCTCGGTTTTTACTGTCTCATCCGAAAGACATGACACCGGCATGACCAGAGCGGGACTCAAACCCTGGCCTCCCGATCAGGAGTCCGACGTGATACCACTAGGCCACGCCTTCTTTGATTGCTTGGATGATTAATAAAAGTTTTATGTTACTGGCAACAAATTTTTCAGTCAATAAGACATGGAAGCTGAATGTTATCAACCACTAAAACAAAGTGGCATAATTTGGGAATCCGACCCAGATCGCCTGCACTGCAAACCCAGGAGAACTTTATCACTTTCCTTAAATCTGCTCGTGTTATTTTGAATTATCATAGCTTAGAGCTAGATGCCTATCGGTATTAGTGTTATATTTCCAAATACTATACAAAACAATGAAGAGAAACATTAACTATATTTTTTATTATGATCTAAACTTTTTATCTTATTGTCTAAACATGAACCTTGACCTTTGGACCCTGGTTCACTGTAAAGTGATGCATATTAGGCAGTGCAACATGTTATACATTACTGAATATAAATCAGGTGTGGCCCAGTGGATAAGATGCTCAGCACATGATCGAGAGGACCCAGGTTCAACTACTGCCCTGGGTGCACTGGTGTTCTGTCTTTCGGATGAGACAGTAAAAACTGAGATCCCATGTCACGGTAGGCGTGGTACGTAAAAGATCCCTCACTGCTTCAGGTGGGTCCATTGCAAAGGTCTAAATTTGTATGCAATGCATCAGGAAGATGCTGTCACCATATACGTGAAATATTCATAGAGTGACGTAAAACAATAATCAATCAATCAATTAATTACTGAATATAAACCACTGATTTTTACATCATGGGATCCTAATAACTGTCCAATCAAATTCTATTGCCCTAATATGTATCTTGGATCCAGACGCATACATGTACATCAATGGCAACCCCATCATAAGGGTTGGTACAGTTACTTTTCTGCAGGTAAGTTCAAGCGAAATAAGATGGTATTATAGTATTAAGTTGAAGATGGTTGAACTAAAACATTTAGGCAACACACTCATCAAAATGAATTATTAATAGCTGACATTCTGTGATGAGCAGAATTAGAGGAATAGTGCTTACAAACTTTAGTTTATGGCCAGACAGATAACCAGGTGGACACCATACAAAGTATCGTATAAGCTGATAATTATGGTTTCATAAAGAAGGGCTAATAACATGTGTTTAAGGCTTTTTTAAAAAATATAGTAAACTTGTTTCTCTGCTCTGTACATCGCAAACTATTGCTGATATTTGAAAGAAATTTAAATGGAAGAACGTTCATCTGTCTTGAAGAATCTTGACACCAAAAATGTTCAGAGATCCCTTTAAAAACTGATATAAACAGTAGTACAGCCAAACCTGCTTTAAAGAACACTTGTATTATGCAGTCACCTGTCTTTAACAACCACTTGTCTTTAACAAGCATTTCTCGGTTTTCAATAAGCATATTTCCCTGTTCCTAACCTACTCAATGTCTACACAAAATCAACCTGTATAAAGAGGTCGCCTGCCCTAAAGGACCACTTTTCCATCTTCCCTCTTGTGGTACCTTAATACAGGTTTTACTACATATAATATTATACAAATATATAATGATAAGCAAAAGACTTACAATCACAGAACTCCACATATCCGTCATATTTTTGACAGAAAGATCTTCTCTCCATATTACGGGTACTTCTAGGACTAGGTGGTACCTTAGAGCTAAGTACTGAAGAAAATTCACAATACTCGTTACAAAGAAGACATGTGTAAGATGCTCCTCTGAAACAACATCACATAACTCTAACTCATGACTCTCTAGAGTGTATAAATCAGGCTTTATTGGTGCATTGTCACATACACATTGGAAAGAACATTAGTTATCGAATTTATAATAAATATGTATATTCATAACAAATATGTTTATTTTTCTAAGCTTTATTAACCACATTTGTATAACTTAATCACTGCTGTAAGATCTGTCAAGAAACAATTGAACTAAATGTACTAAAATTAACTAATAATTGTACTAAATCAGATCTGGAACTATATACTGCTGAAAATTTAAGAAATTAAGTGCCTACATTGACACATTTACATTGGTAAGATTTCAATAGCAAATTTCTGACAAATATGGATATTTATAACAAATATGTTGTTTTTAAAGCCTTATTAACCACATTTGTGTAAGTCAATCATTGCTGTAAGACCTTTCAGGGAACAATTGCACTAATGGGCTTTGCCGCCATTAACTGCAGTCCTAATGTTAAGGGAGGAAATAAAACATATTTCCACAAAATAATTAAAGAACAATGAAACATTCTAATGATGTCATAAGGTTGATTAGCCACAAGTAGTGGCCCTAAACGAATGATAGGGACAAAATTCCTTACGTTGCGTAAACTTGCATTTTTGATAAACGGAATGGGGGCTCGATTCTACACATTTCGGCATCAAATGGAGCAAATATCTAACATATATAAACATAAAGCAAACGATCGGCAACGTTTACTTACCCCCGATCTGTCGTCTGAAGGCTCTACACACATTTTTACCCAACCTGTTTCAAATTTGCCGATTTCTGTGTCAGCCATTCCGTCTCGCGAGATCTCATTAAAAGAAACCTCACAAAAGGAGGCGGAGCTGACAAAAAACATGTGGTCATGGGTGCGTGGTCATTGTTATTTTTATGTCATTTCTCTGTTTACATTTTATTTATCGGCTAGTTACCGCATTTCTGGCCATTTCAATTTAGTTTTCTTCTTCATAAATAACTAGCCGATGAATAAAATGTAAACAGAGCTCAGCTCAGCCTCCTTTTGTGAGGTTTCTTTTCACGAGATCTTGAGAGACGAAATGGATGACACAGAAACCGGCAAATTTGAAACAGGTTGGGAAAAAAACGCGTGTAGAGCCTTCAGACGACAGATCAGGGGTAAGTTATCATTGCTGATCGTTTGTTTTATGTTTATATGTGTTAGATATTTGCTCCATTTGATGACGAAATGCGCAGAATTGTGCCCCCATTCCGTTTATCAAAAATGCAAGTTTACGCAACGTAAGGAATTTTGGCCCTATCATTCATTTAGGGCCACTACTTACGGCTAAAGGTTGATAACGTTCAACGTTGTTAACTTTCTAAATCATAGTACACAAGTGCTGCCTAAAAGATGTTAATGGACGGCGAACCCAACATTAATCAGATCTGGAAGAATATGCTGGGGAAAATGAGGGGTTACCATGCTAGTAATTTACAAAAACTGACAGGATATCAGCAAATCCCATCAGAAAATCAGTTTCACTGGGAGGCGTTGGCCGATAGCCTGTCAGTTTTTGTAAATCACTAGCATAGTAACCTATTCTAACATTCTGACCTGAAGAAAGCTTTCACACGTTAGTTTTGAATGGCATCGTCATTGCCAAGGGGCATTTGATGTCATAACAAAAACTGCAGTGAAACATGAATCCCCTTTGCAGTTTTTGAAACATTTAACCAATCAGAATGCATGTTGAATACAGAGTGCATTAAAATCTATGTTACTTACCCTGAGTTGGAACACAATGCATTTCCTGCAGCTTTTCTGGCCAATCACCATCAAAGGAGGCAAAACTTATCTATAACAGAAATGATTTCTCCCAGAAGGAAGTTTATGTATAGCAATATTAGTTAACACTCCTTTCAAAAATTTTCAGCTATTTGGTCTTCATCAAATGAAGAACAAAATTTGTCAATCATTCATACAGACATAATGCATGTCAAATCAAATCATTAATTGACTTACCTGCTCCAACAGTGTAAAACCCTTGATTCCTACTTGTCCGATGAAATACCAGACATCTCGAAATTTTAGATTCTGTATCATGCTACTTCCCAGATGATTCAAAGTTTCCTTGGCATGCTGTGAAAGTCTGTGAAAAGGCAACGTATAAACATCATCTAAGCATACTAATACATGTAATTCAGGACAATGTCTTGGACGAATCAAAATGACATCAATGAGTCAAACAAAAGCAATGCTTCTGTGTAATACACCAATTGTTTATTACTATCATTACTAATTTCGAATGTCGGCTTTCTGAAGTATATAAAAAAAAAAGCAATTTCCACAGTCGATAGCGAAAATGACCTTGTTGCAATGTTACAACATATTCTTTAAGCCATGAACATCAAACCTGAGTATCTTAATAAAGAAAAGTAGAGTTGTGCCCAAATACTTTTCATTATATATACATTGGCCCAATGTAACCTTGACCTAGATAATATATAGAGAGATCAAGGTCATAATACATTTATAGCCAATGGACAATAATACTGTATAGTTTGATGTAGTTCATCAAAAAGACTTCAAAGAAAAAGTAGTCCTGAAATCATTTCAGTGTCTTAGCCCACTGTCACACTGACCTGAAAGATACTGAACATGACCCTAATTTAAGACTATGCTACACCATCTTAGGAGTAGAAAGATTTGCCAAGTACAAATGTGGCATATTGAAAAAAACAAACTGAGACATTTCAGACATACTGACAGACTCATAGATGTATAGACAAATGGAGACAGGCTGTAAGTTAGGCAGAAAGACATTGCCATATCATAGTACATCCTGCCAAAGATGGTTACATAAAACAGATCATTCAGAATTATCACTGTATCAGAGCAGACTTATTTTTTAAAATCTAATTAAATATCTCAAATTACTTATTTGATAATAAACTGCTTTTGTCTTTGGAGAAAGATTTATGATAGAAAATGATCTGCAAATGTTTAGTTTCTTACTATCTATAATGTTACAATCATACAAGTCTATACAAAGTGGACTGCATTGTAAAAGTGTTTTCTTTCTAAAAATTTTTTTCAAAATTCCAGAATTCACATTATGCCTCTTTTTTATATTCTGCCAAACAGCCTCCCTCTCGTGAGTAACTAAACATACTTACTTTCTTGATCCATCATCACTAACAACAGCTACAACAATATCACCTGGATTCAAATTCTCCAGCATCAGTTCCATAGTAAGACTGTCTACAAAAACATTACACAAAACATGGGTTTCAACAATTTTTTTTAAAAATATTTATGTTCAAATTATGACAAAAACGCTGTTGCCACAAATTTTCAGTCACCTGGGTTGTAACTAGTGGTTCTTACAAAATGTACAAATCTGTACGAGAAATCCATTCTAGAAACCTCTAAATAAAGGCAAGATGGCAGAAAGTTCATGGAAACAGAATTACTTACTTCCTTTATAAATTCATTCTGAATACCACGGATAAAGGTAAAGGTGGCAGAAAATTCATGGAAACAGAATTACCTACTTCCCTAATAAAGGATTTTGAAAAATACTATACATAAAGAAAGTCATTAGCATATAATAACAAAAATCTTTATTGGAAAAAAGTGTTTTTGTATTAAATATGTTTGGTTTGTATGTTGAAATACATGTATAAATGCTCTCCCCAAAATGTTTTACTTAATGAAGTCTACAAAGTGCTTAGTGACCCGAGTGGACTGAAGCATAAAGGCCTAGAGAAATTTAAAGAACTTTTGCATGTACACTGGGAGTCTTTCACATTCACCAAAGTCAAGGTTTCACCAGATTTGTTGTACGTGAAAACTTGCAGTGAGATTTAGTCGAGTACTTTAGCTATTTGGCCACTGAAGCTTCTCAACACATTATCATGTATATCATATTGATAAAAGTTTTAGTTGACTGATTATTGACTTACATCACTCCCTGATTATTTCATGTATATGGTAACAGCATCTACCGGATGCATTGCATAGAAATTTATACTTTTGCAGTGGACCAACCCCAAACAGAGAGGAATCTTTTACCTGCCAAGCCTACCATGACATGGGACCTAGGTTTTTACTGTCTCATCCAAATGATAGGACAAATGGTGTACCTACCGCCTGAGAAAAACCTGGGAACTTTCAGTCAGGAGTCGAACACCTCATCTAGTGAGAATTTTAACCCACAAGATAAAGTTAAATACATGTAGTTTATGTCAAGGCAAGATTTTAATATATTATTTCATGATATGCATGATGAATATAAATAAAAAGTGTCAGGTCTGAGTCACTTTTAGATGTTTTTTAACCTTATTTTATATCAAATAATTAGTTTCATTAAATCAGCAAAAATGAGTAAGAATCATTCAACCAACCCATTGGGTAAGTAACAGAATTAAAAATTCACTCATTTGTGTTCCACCACCTAGTTCACATAATACTAAACATGGCTTTAATCACATACATGTATCAAACAAAGAGCACAATAAAATCAGAAAACAGAAGATATCTGACAATAATAATAACAAAACACTCTTTCTGCATAAATTTTCACCCTCTTGGCCTTTATCTAGTGGAAATAAATACAATGAAGAAATCTATGTGAAATCCATTACTGCCAGTAACATAGCCCAGCACAAATAAATGTGGTTTATTGTTTTTTGTCAAATGTGAAGAGGATTCTTCATGGTTACCATATTTTACGTTGACAGATTGCCTCAGTTTACCATCCAGAATGTACATTCCGACTTTCCAACAGAAATAGTCGGAAATGACCCATCGCTTTCGCAGATTATTTATTGAACATCATGATGTCACAATACATATTCAATGTTTTTCCAAAGTATGACGGAAGTGTAAAGTATTGTGACGTCATCTGATTTAACAATTTTTCGCACATAAATGGAAGGGTCAATTGCTCGCTGAGTCCCAAATAATACAAAACATACAAAGGAAAATGAAGCAAGGAAATGAAATTTATGTGCATACTTGTTTCATAGGTATCAAAACGAGCTACACTGTAGGGTGCTTTAGATATGTGGTCAATCACAACAATGTTGAATCCCCGTCCAGCATCATTTACGTTCTTCTCCATTACTCTGAAACAGAACAATTAGTCATAAACACAACAAAATCTATACATTCAGAAATAAAAAAGTGTGCTGAATGCTGGACTGATAGTAGTTAGAGAAATAAGCAACTCATTTTTATATGTGATAAATGTTCCTAAAATTCTACTGTTTGCTATGTTTTCCATAATGACTGAAGTTTAATTAATGATTAAAACATACCACATTCATAATAAGACTTACATTCCTTATCAACTTATATTATAATAAAGAGGTAAAGACAAATATTGCTACACACCCATATATATAGGTCTATGTATATCATGCTTTTCATGTTTATACCATTCAATTCATTAAGAAAGGAAGATAGATCAAGATTTCTTTACACAGTCATGTTATTTTGCATACATATGTAAGAGTCTAGTGTGAACAGCTAGTGGACAACATAAAACAATATCCTGAGAGTGAAAAACAAATTTTCAGTTAATCTACAATTACTTTACAACTTAGCTTGATTCTGGACGTCACCCAGGTATGACAAGATCTCACTCAGGTATGACATGACCTCACTCAGGTATGTCATAAGACCTTACTCAGGTATGACACAAGACCTTACTCAGGTATGACACAAAACCTTACTCAGGTATGACACAAGATCTCACTCAGGTATGTCACAAGGCCTCACTCAGGTATGACAAAAGACTTCACTTAATGTATGACACAAGACCTCACCCACACACAGGATCTCACCCAGATATGACACAAGACCTCACTCAGGTATGACACAAGATCTCACTCAGGTATGACACAAGACTTCACTCAGGTATGACACAGGTTTGCAGATGAGATGAGTTCTAGCACACAGCACTTCAACTGACTTCCCCTCTGAGTGGCCACATCAAACATGAGAGCATAGAGCTCCCCAACACGTTGCAGTATGGACGTTTTAAGCTGTCAGATTTGAGCTATAAGACCGCACTATTCAACTCTTCAAAATCGTGATAAACATGGATCATGCTTGCTCTGCACTGAAGAGTTGAAATGAGTGGTCTTGTAGCCCTAACTCTACAAATGAAAATTTTAAAATAGCAAGTCAGGTAGGGTACAGTTTTGAAATTAATAGAGCTCCAGCCCAGAATTCAGACCCAATCTAAAATAAGCTGCAGTCCACTTAGCCACAAGCCTTTGAAGAAATTCTGTATACACTGAAAAGGTAAAATTTATAGTATATGTGAAGCGGTCTACTTACTGTTTCCCTCCAACACATATACTGGGCAATTCCTTGTCTCCCACACCGGTATCTATCTGGACAGGTATGCCATCACATCCTGACGTAAGGCCACAGTTGGGAATTTCACTGCCGTACTTGATCTTCGTACTTTTTACTATAACTTGTTTTTCCATCTCAATTTTTTTCAGAGGTCCCACTTTTAGAAATAAATTAATAACAGAATATTACATGAAAAGTATCTACCTGTATTTCTTACGCTAAGAAGTATTTAATTAGACTGAAAAGTATTAAAGATTGGCTTCTGATGTTTTCTGGTTGTCATTTTTATGGCTGTTTACAACAAAGAAGACTGCAAGAATTTCAGGGTCTTTTTCTTTCTTACAAAACTTAAAAAAAAAAAAAAAAAACAAGATGGGTACCATAAACTCTGATACAACTATGCAACTGTTACATCAATTTTTGATGAATGGATTTTCTTCATATCACCTTGCCTTGGAATTTTGCTTATAAGTTTGAAACTTGGAAGCAGTTTAAATTTCCTGAGAAAAATTTTTCAAATTTTCAAGTATTTAAAGAAAACAATAAAATTCTTACATGGAAGAGAGAAACATCCCTTTTTCTCTATGACACCGGCATATGACTCAGATTTATCTCGCCTTTTATGCTGAAATGAAAATTAATGCAAATCTGAAGATCCATGACCTTCATTCATTTATATTTTTTAAAACATGTTTACTCAGAGAAATGCATCCTTCTGACAACAAAAATAAAGTCCATTTTACTGTACTTTACAAAGCAATGTCAGAGATATTGATTTGAGGCCAATCCACAGATAAAAGACAGCACTTCCTGGTTCATACAAGTACTTCCATTATTACCAGGCTATAAAACTAATGTCTCATTTTCACCATTCACACATACAATACCAGTAATAAGCAATAATTGATAAAATTACAATTCCATTTTCATCATTCATATTACCAGTAATAAACAATAATAACAGAACTCTAGTTCTTCTTCTGAAATTCAGACATTCAATGATAAATAATGATTGAAAGAACGATATTCCCCTTTCTGCCATTTACCTGTCCAATAATAACGTGATTGCTAATTAGACAGATTTTATTATCATTAAATTTTTTTAATACACTATATACCGTATAACCAGAGGTTTTCACAGGTATTAAATTTTGCGATTCAGTTTCAGAAGAAGGTATCTTTTATCTTGTGAGTTCAATTTTTCACAATGAGCCGCAATGGAAGGAACCCTCCATCCACTGACTGAGTGAATGTACCTTCAATCAATAAATGAATATGTATAAACTTTAAATCTTCACTGATAAACTCTTTGGCTATACCTAAATCAAGCCCCTCACATTCATCTTTTTCCTTTGTTTTGCTCTGGAGACAACTCAATATTGACATTTTCATTCAAACTTCTGAGTGAAATGGATAACCAACACAAAGCGATCTGAGTATATCATTAATAAGAATTACCCAATATTTTTCCTTTTGACCTTTTATTCTGAATTGAACATGTAATCATTACATTCCCTCAGGTATTTAAATCAGTGAAGCAAGGTATGATAAGGGAAACTATGCAACTGAACATTTCTTTTGGGTACAAATTTTCACGTTAACACATTTTTGCATTCCAATTACGTGCAACAATTAGTATCTTGCGAAAATTTCTGGCTATCTTTAATGTTCTAAAAATGGAAGGTAACTCCTATTTGTGTATAGAACAAATGCCAACCAGATGGCCTATATGTTAGTGCCAGTTTTTATAACTATCTAAAATCAAGGAATGCACAATAATTCCTTAAAAAGTTTATAAATTTTAAACTGCTTTCTTCAAGTTTTATATCATAATTTTTGTTCATTTTCAGAAAAATTTGCAAAATCATTATTCAGAATAAACAGCATGTACTTGTACATGTATTAGATTTAAAATTATCTTACAAATTCCAATGCATGACCTTCTTCAAGTCCCCTTTGACCGATGATGAAGTAAGAATCTCGAAACGATAGCTTGTTAATCTCTTTGCTGCCATAGTTACGAATCCATTTTCTACTATCTGCCTTCAAGCTGAAATTTTTTTTAACCCAAATGTATACTACATGTAGTCAAGTCATCAAAATTCATCTATGGTAACAGATACACATATATGTAGGAAAAGATCAAAATCATTGGCATTTACCACATTTTTTTTGTTAGTTTAAAAATTCTTTCACATAGTTTTAGCATATTCCCAAATTACCAGGGGCCTGTTTCACTAAACAAAACTTACAAGAAATTGTAAATTTTTGACTCAAGAATTAATCAAATAATTCCTGGGATACTGTAAAACAAATCCAGTCTCTGCTAAAAACTAGCAAATATAAAGATACTGGTATCTCAAGCAGAAACTTGGTCATCTTGGCATATATCTATGTTGTCATCTCGGCATATATCCACATCATCATCTCGTCGCATATCTACATTGTCATCTCCGTGTATATCTACGTTTAATGTGTCGTCAAATATTTACAATTCATCCTAAGCACTTTAGTAAAACAGGCCCCAGCATATCATGCACATACATGTACTCTGTATGCGCTTTTTGATCTGTAAGTCTCCAGTAATATGCCTTGAGGTTTTAATTGAACCATCGTGGCATTGCATGTACTGGGTCTATCCACCTCTCTGCACTTATAACCCCTTAGAAACTAGCTTCCTTTCTCATGATTTTCATTATACTAAACTCTATCCATCATTCTGGCACCTGGTATCGCAGGGTGGCCAGCCAGTTAACTTACGTGAATAAAATTCCCTGTATTTTCCTTCTTTTACCTGATTTGATAGTACATGAAAGGTTTTCCCAGATGAAATGCACATTAAATATTATACTTTAATTACCATCTATGTTAATTAAATTTGAAATGTTTTGACATCTTTTTTTTTTTCTTTTTTTGAAATTAATTGAATATAAAATTTTGCGTTTTTTCAAAATGCCTAGGAATATTTCTTTTGGGATATGATTTTGAATAAATTCATCACTAGATAAAATACTATGTTTTAAAGAATGTTATAAAGGCCATATAGCAGAATGTTACATATAATATTTTTTCATATTCAAGGTTACAGGGTCTTTTTGTAATACAGAGTTATCCTCCCTTTGAGTACTGTAAACTGTAAACCAGATCTATGGAAACTTATGTAAAACTAAAATGGAAATGAAGACCACAAAACTGATACTTCCAAGGGAGGTAATTATTTGCATGACATTGTTAAGGACATCATATATCTTACCCTGATGGGAAATAACTCCATATTACAAAAATCATGTATATGGAAATGAAAGCACTAGTAGAGAATTTTTATGAAAATAGAAAGTAAAAGTGTCAGATTTTCTTGAATTTCTTTCATTTTTCCCTAAAGAAGAATTTTTTTTCATAATTTTCACCGTTTTCCTTGTTTCTTGAGTCCCTAGCCGCCCTGCATGACATAGGGCAGTAAAATTTGGGTCCTGACTCTATAGCTACTTTCTTATTGCATGCCAATCACTCACTACTCATCAATTTCAGCTTATTCATAAAAAAAATTTTCAAACCAATATTTTAGAATTTATTCGTATTTTTTGTCTATATGATTAAAACCATATCTTTATTCCGCTTCTCTATTAGTCCCATGCGGATAAAATCTGGCGCATGCTTGGGATGTTAATTTCATCCCTAGGAATTTGAAGCTGATCCACTGACTGGCTGGAAATCAGAGTTCACCAGAACTTGACCCCTTACGGGGTTTCGCCAATTCAGATTGATTTTTTGTCATCCAAATATCAGACTCTTGACTACTTAAACAAGTTTTCTTGGTCCTTTAAGTTTAATAATTTACAGTAAACTGCATAATATTTGTTAAACTTACTGCTCTGAAGCCTCATCAAAGCTGGCCATGATCACCACTGTACCATCCTGTGTTTTCTGTCTCAGGTATCGCATGAAGGAATACTCTGTAGAGAATAATCATGGCCAGAAAAGTTACAACTCAAGTATTCGACATACATAATAGTGTTTATTCATGGTTTTCTAGCATGTGCCAAAAAAGACAAATTAAATTTTTTATACTGTTTTATACATCTGTCAAAACAGCATGAATAAAGACAAATTGGCATGAATAAAAACAAGAAGTACATTTCTATTCTACAGCAAAAGTCTTCTACCATGCTGAAAATATCATTGAATGTTAATAATTAATAATTCTAGAATTTTCGACAGACAGAATTTCTCCTAGGATTGCAGTATACAAAAAGAATCCTGTCAAACGTTTCCAGACTACAATGAATTAAATTCAATACTTGTGTATAGTTCTATATTTTCATTCAACAGAACATTATTAATTCATTTCACATCACTTAATATAATGAAAATGTGAGAAAGGTTCCATAAGGACAAAAAAAGGATACCATTCACAATGTACTTCTCAATTTTATATGTTGTATTTCAGAATTAATAGTGATACGGTAATATTATTTCTAAAAAGAAAGATAGCTTATATATATTGCATACAGTCCATCAGAACTTTTATCCATATACATACAGAGCTCCCAAATGTTATGCTTTACTGCCAACAAAATTTCCGAATACCTCAACTGTGGTATTTAATGATGAAATATCTTTATCAAGACAAAATGTATTATTAGAAGCATGAAAAAACCATATCATTTAATCATAATTTTATCATCATCTACATACCTTCTAAATATGTATCAAAAACTTTCGATTCTATAACGTGACCATCTTTCCCTAAAAATAGAAAAAATATAGACTGCCACAATTTGCTTAGTAAAAATTAATCTTGCATCCAACATACCAATCTGAATTAGAAAGGGATCTCTTAGATGCCACAAAAAGGCATCTCTTACATACAACATACAGATCTGAATCAGAGAGGGGTTTCTTACATACAACATACAGATATGAATCAGAGAGGTGTCTCTTACATACAACATACAGATCTGAATCAGAGAGGGATCTCTTACATACAACATACAGATCTGAATCAGAGAGGGGTCTCTTACATACAACATACAGATCTGACTTAGAGAGGTGTCTCTTACATACAACATACAGATCTGAATCAGAGAGGGGTCTCTTACATACAACATACAGATATGAATCAGAGAGGTGTCTCTTACATACAACATACAGATCTGAATCAGAGAGGTGTCTCTTACATGCCACATACAGATCTGAATCAGAGAGGCATCTCATATATACAACATACAGATCTGAATCAGAGAGGTGTCTCTTACATGCCACATACAGATCTGAATCAGAGAGGCATCTCATATATACAACATACTGATCTGAATCAGAGAGGTGTCTCTTACATACAACATACAGATCTGAATCAGAGAGGGGTCTCTTACATACAACATACAGATCTGAATCAGAGAGGGGTCTCTTACATACAACATACAGATCTGAATTAGAGAGGTGTCTCTTACATACAACATACAGATCTGAATCAGAGAGGGGTCTCTTACATACAACATACAGATATGAATCAGAGAGGTGTCTCTTACATACAACATACAGATCTGAATCAGAGAGGTGTCTCTTACATGCCACATACAGATCTGAATCAGAGAGGCATCTCATATATACAACATACAGATCTGAATCAGAGAGGTGTCTCTTACATGCCACATACAGATCTGAATCAGAGAGGTGTCTCTTACATACAACATACAGATCTGAATCAGAGAGGGATTTCTTACATGCAACATACAGATCTGAATTAGAGAGGTGTCTCCTACATGCAACATACCAATCTGAATTAGAAAGGTATCTCTTACATGCAACATACAGATCTGAATTAGAAAGGGATTTCTTACATACAACATACAGATCTGAATCAGAGAGGCATCTCATACATACAACATACAGATCTGAATCAGAGAGGCATCTCTTACAAGTCAGTGTCTATTGTGACATGGCACCTTGGTTTTAACCGTGTCATCCAAAAGACAGGACACTGATGAGCTATCATGGGGACTCAAACATGGAAAGTCTAATCCTCTGGGCCAACAAGATACCAAATGAGCTAGTTACTGTGTACATATATCAACATAACCATATTCTAGCACGAAAATGTCATAAAGGGGTGGCTCTCAAGAAGAAAATTATACTGTCCAAAGTTAACAGACGCAAATTGAATGGATGCTACACAGCAGGTTATGACTATAACTCACTTGAGCCTTTGGTTCAGTTTTTCTAGTATTAGTAAAACATCATGTATAAAGAACATATCTTTCTCTATACAACAATATACATATGTCCCCTGATTCCAAACTATAACCTAGCCATGAGGTGCTCGACTCATGGCCTAGAAGCCCCAGGTTCGATTTCTGCCCTGGGCACGCTAGTGTTCTGTCTTTCGGATGAGACAGTAAATACCGAGCTACGGTGTCACATTAGGCGTGGCACGTAAAAGATCCCTCACTGCTTTGGGTGGGTCCGTTGCAAAGGTAGAAATTTCTATTCAATGCATCAGGCAGATGCCATCACCATATATGTGAAATAACCATGGAGTGACGTTAAACAATAATCAATCAATCAATCAATCCAAACTATAATCATACAATCTTTATAAAGTAAAATTCTAGACATATACATGTATCATCTTCTGATATTCTGGAAAATTCATTTATCTGCAAAAATTGGCTATGTACAATGTGAATTTCCATACACATGTAAAATAATACCTCACCATCGATAAATACTGCATTCAACCCTCTATCTGTGTTCTTTTTATCTGGACTGATTATGCTACAATACAATGTAAATGTACCTAAAGATACAAGGTTTCAAGACATAAATTGATATCTATAATGGTTATACACATATCATAAATTTAACAATTTGAAGTACTGAATTAATTTCATCAATGAATTATAATTTAAGACACAAAAATGGTTTACACATGTGTTTTGGCTAAACTTAGGTGATATACCAGGGTTGCACATTTCAGTGTTTCCAAATCAGCTGATGAAAATTTAAGAAACATATATGCTTAACAGTGACATTTAAACAATTTAGTTTAACATTCTTACATTTCTCCCTCATAACACACAGTAGTGCCGACTTTGTTTTCCGTTCCAGTTTTTACATAAAATGCTTTTTTACCATCCTCACACAATATGCCGCACTTCAACTCTATAACAGAAAAACAAAAAAATATTAAATTATGTATATGTCAGATTTTGGGGTGTCAAAATCAATATAATATTTTAATGATGTTAAATTTTTGCACACTTTATTTGCTCTGTATTTTCAAATCAATCACACTTATAATGCTTGTGAATTAACAAGAAAAACTATTGTTTACTGCACCAAAAAATGTTGTCTTACAAAACTATGTTTTAATAATTATAATAAATATAAAATCAATGTTTTCATAATTTTTTTACATTAACCAATAAAGGATTTAAAACTCTTTCATGGGACATGTATATTACAAAATAATACAATAAAGTCAAACATTGATAACTCAAAGAGTAAGAAAGCTTTGAAATCACTCTGAGTTTCGTTAAGTAAGAGTTTATAATTTTCTGGTGTTTATAATAAAATGACGAGAAGATTTGTGGAGACTGCATGAATACTTCCAGTTTCCAGTGGTTTTTGAGTTATCGACATTCGAGTTATCAAACTTCGAGTTATCGACATTCGAGTTATCGAACTTCCACTGTATTTATATTCATATAATTAGGCTTAGATATAATCACCACCACCATTAGAACATCAACACATGCAGATCTATTGAGTAAAACTAGAGTAATCTTTCATGGCATTTGCTATACTTTACTAGCTGTTTTTTATTCAACATTAACATTTGATCTTTCAAAGCAATCACTAGACTTTGCTATCTGTTTTTGATTTAACACTAACATATATTTAGACCTTGGAATTTGGTAAAAAGTTTCAGAAAGGGAGGCGTCCAATCTGATGACTTGATCTAGCCAAGTCTGTATAAAACATATAACATTCTGGGACTATTTAGAAACTATTAATTAGGAGCCGAAAGATGTGTAGAATGTACTATAACTTATAAGGGATGGATGGGTGAAAGGACTCAACTGATAATAAAGAAGAGACCTACAACCTTAAGAAAACAACACCTATGCATACATTGTAAGATTTTATTTCTTTCAATCTTTCAAATTGATTTCGAAGATAGATAACTCTTATTCCACAAGTAAAACAATAATTGATTTTAGTAATGAAACGCAAGTGATTTGAAGCGAACACTAGTCTTGTAAAAGAGAGCTTTTAAAATGTGCAAACCTTTCCACATTTTGAAGTCCAAACCCTTGGTATAAGCTCTAATTAGTTCATAGTTATAATGTTAGATGGAGTTTTTCTTTAATTTTCTATGATTTTATATAAAGATAAAATAAGAATTCCCCTTTAGTACTAACGGGAGTTTTATGCCGAAATCTCATGAAATGACCCAGACACAAACCTCCATTGTTGTTACATTTGCAACCTTGGATATTTTTTTCTATTATTCCCTATTATTCTGTTCAGAAGAAAGAAATGTCTGTTCCTGAATGGTTTTTTTTAAATAGTTTTGGATTGTAGTTATTGTAAGCATAAACATAAGGTATTTAACCTGTTCTGATGTCCCATGTTATTAACCTACAGTACAGTCCAGGGGGAACTTAATTTGCCCACTGGTCACATTGGGCATTTTTAGAGTGGGCATTAAAAATGTCCACAGGACACAGTGGACATTCTTGTAAGAGCCAGTTGGAATTAACATACAGGTAAGTGGACAGCTTGATAGCTCAGGTAAATGTCCACTCCTAATGCCCACTGAAATTTTAGGTGGACTGCCCACTGTGGACAGTGGGCATTCAAAGTTCCACCCGGACTGTAGTGTAACCTAGAAGTTTCTTTCTTTATCCTAAATTACCCATCTCTGAATATTCATATTTTAAATATAAGCCAACAAACTTTATTAAGTCCTTTTGTCATTAAAAACCATATACTACTGCCAATTTAAATATACATGACAAGGACATTGTGGTTATTCTAATACAAGTAGCAAACTACTTTAAGAAGACATAAATCAAAGATTGGGGGTAATATTCCTTAAAAAAATGTAAAGTACTTCATAGATATGAGCATGGGCATAATTATTTCATTCACCAAACACATATTGAAATCAATGGCAGATTTAAAAAAAAATATATCAGTGTTGACTTAAGGAATAAGACAAGTACATGTGAAGATATACTATATAGGGGTCATAAATAATTCTTTTAACTTGATTTAAATGAAACAACACTCAATCATCAATATCACTGCATTAATGAAAAAAATAATTTAAAACTTTAACAATGCATGACATGATATAATGCATTTCATGCACGGGTCATGCTACTTTCTACAAATATAGTGCTGGATATATTACATATTTAAGTGTGATAAAGTAAATGCTACACATAGGTATACTTTAATATATGGTAGTACGTTAAAGAAACCATTAGTTCACAGCATATACGGGACACATGGTAAAGTATTATTTGCAATTTATGTCGACAATCTACTGGCAAAAACTAAAAACTTGAACGTGGTTTCATAACTATATATAACATGCCAATATATCAAAAAAAATACTTATGATTTTAATGTTTCACATCACTGAATTTAGGACACTTATTTTTTATATCTAAACAAATTTGGTATCTGCAAAATTGTAGAGGATTTTTTTTTTTTTTTTTCAGTTTGTCAAAAATTAAAACTGATGTTCAATCTGAAAAAAAACAACAGAATTTCAATGTGTCAGTGTGACACAAATGCCCTGGCTGGCAGCTAAGCTAGTAAAATATAATTGCCAGAGAACTAATATTTTCATGAAATTTTTAATCTCCAAGAGCAATAACTCTGTCAAAAATTACCTGAACACACCAAAATTCAAACAGGACCTGCATTTTCCCTTGATACATCTATTTAACCAATATCAATTTAATACATCAAACGTTCAAAGAGAAAATGAGCGGAAACTCAATGATGACGGAATGACAGAACAGGGTAACACTATATACCCCTGGTCATTTCATGGCAGGGGCATAAAAAAAACGATGTATGTTAAAAGTTATAATATTACATCTTACTCTCAACTGAAACCTGTTGATCATAAATTAAAAAAAAATATTTGGTTCTAATTCATAAATTACTGAAGCAGAGCACTTTGATGAAATGTTTAAGAGTAACCCAACACAAGTTATCTTCCCTTTTTTAAGCATTATCAATACATTCACGCAACTGTGAACTAGAGGCATTGTAAACAACATGGAAATTTCCATACTATATTAGACATTCTAGGTCAAATTGGTGACCTACAAGTATTAGTCTAATACTTGTATCACAAAGTCATGCATCTGCTATAAGGAAGTTCAAATATATCAATCAAGAGGCTAATACATGTATTAAAAATTGCATTCTGATTTAATAACTGCAATATAAGTAAACAGATATACTTTAAGCTGATAGACTGTGATATATTTGTACAGACTGATATACAAAATATTGCTTCTACTAGCTTAGCACTTTGTGGGTGAAAAATTCATGTCTACCATTCCTTAAGATATGATAATACACGTACAGAATACATGTATAAGTTCAGAAAGTGTAATGCTCTGTTTTAATTTAATAATTCCTGTTTCAAGGACTGCAAAACTCAGAGGGAAAATGTTCTCGACTAAATCCAATCTCTAAGAGTCATGAAGATTCAAGTTTTTGTAATATAGATGCATCAAGCGGCCATAATCTCTGAACAATATACACAGACTTATGTCAATTAGATAAATCTAAAATGTAAAAAACATACACATTACAATACTTAGTCTGGTGCTTATTTTACTGTAAATCTCTAAGGAATGATCTAATTTTTTTTTTTTTCATTAGATAGAGAAACTGCATCATGTACGTAGCACATAAGTTTTCCGTTATTTTTCAAATGGTATACCTTTATCCAATGAAAAACAAATTAGATTAACTCCATGTCACTTAATTCTTTTCAAACATATTTTACATTCTCAGAAATGGATATGTTACATCTCCAATATTTCTTAACATCTCTTAACTTCTGCCCCAGTGGTGTCAACATATTGATGTCACATTTACGAAAACGCGGAAAATTACGTCGTCAGAGAAAAAATTTTTTCGATGAGATATACCACTAATTTTAAACCAATCAATTTGCGTGTCACATGTAAAATTAAATGATAAATTAATGAGAAAATTCCTGCAATACTCAAAAATAAATGCAGTTTTGACCAAAAAAAATATCAAAAGGAAACAAAGCTCAATCAAATAAAAAGTCATTTCTGCAAAATGTCTACGTCTATTATAGCATCAAATGTTCCCAATTGGTCACAAGTTCTGTCGTAAAATAGGTCCCTGAATGCTAAAAAGGTAAAGTTCAATTTGTCCTAAAATTAGAAAGAAATGAATTACCTTTCAGAGCAAACACAATGTGAAAATTCACTTTAAGGATGTATTTTGCAAGCATGTTATCTATTAAATCAAATAAAATCTAATGGTAGACAAGAATTTACCAGTCAAGATGAAAGTCTGAGAAGGTATATCATAATATAGGATACAAAGTCAATTAAGCCAAAATCTATAACAATGGCATCAAGACATGTCGAAAATCATATATGAGTTTTTATTTGAACTTCAAGAATTCGCAAAGATTTATGAATGACAGTCTGAACCCTTCACCTCTATAATCAAGGCAGATTAGTAACTATAACTAAAGAGGGACTTTGCAAGCCCTTACTATCATTTTCACATATGTTACAAAATTATATCAGCAGGTACTGGTATTGATAAAATTTTTGAAAAATCAACTTTGCTAATATTGTATGAAAAAATAATATTGGATTATACACTTTATATACACATGCTATACAGGGTGATTGGTACTCTACCAAGTATATAAGAACATCAATAAAAATAACTCTAAATACCGATGGCAAATTTGTACAACTGGCGCTATTTGGCTAACCTCTATTTTGTCTTGTTGGTTGATTGATTGAATATGGTTTCACGTCACTCCACGAGTATTTCACGTATATAGTGATGGCATCTGCCTGATGCACTGCATAAAAATTTAGTCCTTTTGCCACACTTACCGTGACATGGGACTTCAGTTTTTACTGTCTCATCCAAAAAACAGAACACAGGTGCGCCCCAGGGCAGGAGTCGAACCCGGGATCTCTCGATCACGAGCCAAGCACCTTATCCACTACGCCACATCAGCTTTGTCTTGTTAATATTGGTTGAGAAATATTTCAAGCTAATAAAGGTAGCAATAAGGTTTTGCAATAGGTTGTTTTTCAGCCTTTCTGCAGTGCCAGTTTAGCCATTACACTTTCATTCATTCATATTCCAGCATTCCCTAGGAATTTTCCCTGTACAAGTGTATTTCCTTTAGAAAAATTCAAACTGTAACACCCATAGCCGCACTCTTTCTTTAAGAAAACATTTGTTCTTCAGATGAATTGTTCTCTTCAAAATACTGACATGGTGCTGAGTATCATATCATCATTCCATGTATAAGTGCAAATGGATGTTTAGACCATCACATAAAGACTTGGTATTTACATTTATACCTTGAAATATGGCAACTGAGAACCTAACCTAATACCATGAACTTTTCATGACTAATATTCATTCTATCTTGATCAATGAATTGTGATTACTGGGTAGACAGATTTCTTACAAAACTGATAGAAATTACGTCTCTGATCTCAGAAAACCCTGTGACCAATGTTTGGTTGTGAAAGAAACCAGAATACCAAAAGAAAAGTAAAAACCCTCAGACCGGTGAAGTGCCAGACCTTCTTACCTGCTCTGGATTGGATTCAGTTAGAGAGGTTTCAGAGATGAGAGGCTACAGTGAGTGCTAGTACGGCTCATAAGCCCCACATGGTGACCGCGGTCTCAGCAGTTAGGGCAGTAAACCTTTCTTACTTGCCAGGGCCACATGAGTACAGCAGGCCCGTAGGAACATAGAGGGGGGTAGGGGGCATCATGGACTGATATCTTATCACATTATGAAATGAAATTCAAGGTTTCAATTTAACTTTTGAAATGCTTCCTGAGGCCTTGAGCACAGATATGTTCTGTACCATTGTGACTGTATGAAAAGCAAATATCAGTACTGATACTGAGATCTTTGAGAAAAGGGTTTTGATGAACGACTCAAAACGCATTCATATTAGTGTATGTGACAACCACATGAATACCAATGTATGCGAGTGCCAATGTATGTTAGTACTGCATAATTACTGATTTATGCCAGTATCAATGTAGGCATGTACGAATGTACCAACAAAAGTACCAATATATGCAGTTACCAGAGTACCAATGCATGTGAGCAAAAAGTACCAATGAAAGTGAGTACATGCACCAATGTGAATACTGAGATGTGCAAGCGTGCAATATGAATGCCAATATAACTGGATACCATTATGAGTACCAATCATCCATCTCTGTGATAATAAACATGCATAATAAAGAAAAGGGTTAAAAAGGGTTAATAAGGGTTTATGGCTTGACATTTGATGGTTTTGGACATGTCTTGCAATACATAATCTGTCAACCTGGTTTTCTTGTGACTCCCTGTTCTGCATCGTGTACAATAGCTCTCCCTACACACAAACAGAAAATGTGCAGAAAATATGAAAAACCTACATGAAAATGACAATTGCCAACAATTGCGTTGATTCTACAAATTTTGTCTTCTTTGGTATTTACTCAAATGTTTTGAAGGAAAGAATGAGTAAAGTTGAATATTACTACTTGCATTTCAAAATTATCAAATGAGAATTATATAATATCAATATGACCTGAGAAGATGCCAAAATGGGACTTCATTGCTCACTTGAACATCATTTCTTCATTCACAAACAAGAAGTCTTTGTTGGATACTTTGAGTAATCTATAAACTTATAATAACATACTGATAGACTATTCACCCCCTTTTTAATTTTAAAACAATTGCCAAAATCCTTCAAATTATTTTGTATTCCCTTTCTTTTCAATTGCATTTATTACAGTAAAAACAATGTAATTAGAAAAAATTAATGCATTACACATATTATTAAGCAATCTACAAGGAGAAAATCAATTGAAATTACCTGAAAATATGCAAAAATGACAAAGTCCAAAAAGATTAAAAAAAAATTAAACAAGAGGCCCAAGTGGGCCTATATCGCTCACCTGAGTACCTATATTATCAGTCATGCATGAAGGAAGAATTCATTTATTTTTGCATTAATGTGACTAAGTCAACACAGATGTTGAAAATATGTCAAATTTTATTTCAGGCTAGAATAAAAAACAACACTTTTTTGCACATCCATTCAGGTGATTTTGATATTAAGCATTTCCTTTGTCTCTGCAAGAAGTCATTCAGGGCAACAAGTTAGTCATTTTCTTTAGGTGGGGCCTTTTGTTGACTGATTTCAAGTCTGGGTCATGAACAACAATTGTTTCAAATATTGTCCAGATCTAACTTAAAATTGCCTAATTTCATATGTTGAGTGTTGAGAAACATCTAAAAACTTATTTAGATGTGTAAAGAAATGAAAAAAAAAATTTGACCACAGCTGGATTTGAACCGCTACTCTCCATATTTCAATTACCAAGTGGTATATGTACCATTGTGAGACCTACTTTTAGACATGGTGGCATTATCTGTTAACCAATTTGGATGATCCGCACAAAAAACAAAACCTTTGAAAAGGACTATGAGTACTTGCATCCTACCCAGTTTTATCACAATCCTTCAAGTTGTTCTGTAGATCAAGTTGAAGATATGAAAAATTGTCCCCCCCCCCTTTTCTTGGAAGTCTTAAAAAATTCATAAAAAATTCAAAAAACGAGATATTGAAAAAATTCCTTCACACCAGCATTCCTTACCATAGAAATGATTAAATGAAACCAAATGAATGCATCAATGTTTACTAAAAGAAAATAATAACTCTTTAATGCATTAAAATAACAAAGTCCAAAATAAAAATGAAAAAACGTCAAAAATTTGATTTCGGAATGGAACCAAAAATATCAACACTTCTTCCCATATGCCTCTAAATCATTCCTATGCAGTCGGTTTGTCGCTGTATGCAACCGATCTGAATAAGAAGTTTGTCAAAGGAGGGTACCCTCTGTGACCTACTTTTGTCTGTGGTGGTGCCACCTGTTCATGGATCCTGACAAAGATGACCACATTTGTCGGGGACCTTGAGTATTTGATGCATGCCAAGTTTCATTGAATTCCAGCAAGTGGTTCCGAAGAAAAAGTTCAAACTGTGAAATGTTTACACCAATTATCCCATCCCCCCTTTTTCTTGAAAGTCTTAAAAAATTCATAAAAAATCCAAAACATAAAATATTGAAAAATTTTCTTCGCAGTAGTATTTCTTACCATCAAAATGATCAAATTAAACCAAACAAATGCATCAATGTTTACTAAAAGAAAAAAATACCTCTTTTCTGCATTAAAATTACCAAGTACAAAAAAACGTCAAAAAAACGTCAAAAATTTGATTTTGGAATGGAACCAAAAATAACAACACTTCTTCACACATCCCTCTAGATCATTCCTATGCATTTGGTTTGTCTCTGTATGCCCCCGGTCTGAAGAAGAAGTTTGTCAAAGGAGGGTACCCTCTTTGACCTACTTTTGCCTGTGGTGGCGCCACCTGTTGATGAATCTGGACGAAAAACAACAACACTTGTAGGGGACCATGAGTACTACATGCTTATCAAGTTTCATCAAATTCTGTTCAGTGGTTCTGGAGAAGAAGTCGAAAATGTGAAAAGTTAACGACGGACGACGGACGGTGATTGATCACAATAGCTCACTTGAGCCTTTGGCTCAGGTGAGCTAAAAACCAAAAATAAAGTATGATTTTGGAATGGAGAATAAAATGACAACACTTCTTTAAACATTCTTCTAGATAACTTTCATACATTCAGTTTGTTGATCTATGCAGCTGGTGTGAAGAAGTTTGTCAAAGAAAGGTGCCCCCTGGTGCCTATGTCACCCCATCCTCAATACACCCAATGATGGATATGGCTGAAAAACAACAATTTGTAGGGGAGCTTGAGTACCGGTACTTCATTCATACCAAGTTTGATCAAAATCCCTTCAGTGGTTTGGAAAGAGCAGTCAAATGTAAAAAGTTTACTGATAATGGACTGCACACTAGAGCAATAAATCTCATTAAGCCTTTGGCTCAGATGAGCTAAAAAACTTCATTCAATAAATAGACTGTTTATGCTTTGGAATAATTACACTTTCAAGTATTTATTCACCAATCACATTATGCTATGGCGATCTTCCTTTTGAGAGATCTAACACTGAGTAAGAATTTAACTAAAATAAACTTATAGCAATCACTAGTGATTTCTTACAAACAATGACCTGCATACATTTGTCTTTTCTTCCTGTTTTAGTTTTTAATTCCAGAAAATCAAGATTTGACAAACTTTAAGATTAATCCAAATGAGATAAACATGCAAGAATCAGAAATAGCTCAGTTCAAAATCACATATGTCATAGATACATTACTAGTAAATGCATTCCTCTCATCTTATCACAGAATACATCAATTAAATAAGATAAATTTGTAATGGATCCTGGTGTTGTCTATAAGAGCTTCACTAGTAAAGTTATATGCCAAACATACAACCTTTATCTTTTATAGTTGAAAAATTATGGGAAAGGTTGATGTTGCTAACAAAAAAACCCCCCAAAATGGACAGAACAAAAGCAACATGCCCCTATCTTTTTCAAAAATTTTTAAGATTTTAACAAAATAAAGTAGTATTCAAATGTTATTAAAGATTGCTCTTGATAAATCTATGTTCAAGAAATGCAATTTCTTTGATTTTATCAACAAGTTAGGTCTGGACCATAAATTGTGTCACAAACTTCACCTCTATTCTTCAAACTCAATGTAAATTATTAGAAAAGTGCTTTTTTTAAAACTAGTGAAAAATATTTAATGCATTTTTGAAAATTCAGTTGTATTTAAGAAAAAAATATTACTAAATGTGACAAATCGGCAACCTATGCCCTATATCATACAGTGAAAATGACTTTTCTGTAGCTAAGACTTTATTATTACTAAATGTGACAAATCGGCAGCCTTTGCCCTATATCATATAGTGAAAATGACTTTTCTGTACCTAAAACTGTTTTTCTAAGTATCATTAGTGATGATTCCATATATGGTTAAAGGAACATCGAACCTAAATACAGCAAATGAAGAATAAAAATGAATCATTGTACAAAGGAAGTAAATGTTAAATGCCAATAATAAAGCAAATAATGTATAATTAGTTTTTAAAGGTGTCTGTTGAGCAAGTTTATATACCAACATCTCTTCACATGGCCCAAAATTGACAGAATACTAATTTTTATCAAAGGGTAATAACTCTTGTGAAGAGTATCAGTGAAATTGATGGATGTACCTGAACAGCAATAATATTTATAATGCAGGAAACTGCTGACTCAATTTTTATATAAAAAATCAGTAAAACTGATGGATGCTCCAAGAAGCACAACAATAACGAAGGAAAGGAATGACTCAGTATATAGGGAATTATTGTATTAATTGATGACGATTTCAAATCCCAATGAACAATGTATCATATGAATATTCAATTGAGTCAACTGTAGAACGACAAGTGATCACAGTATCGTAAACTAAAATGAGTGAGCTTTACCTTGATTAGTTACAAAATAAAACTTTTTATTGTGGCCTTTACCTTTCAAAAATGACCTTGAGTGACCTTTATCCAAATGCTTCTTTGAACCTAGATAACATTTTGGTGAAGTATGATCAAATTCTGATGAAAAATGTAGGAGATATAAGTACTTCATGGTATTTCAAGTCATAGTAAGTAACCTTGACCTTTTAGAAATGACCTTGAGTGACCTTTTTTCAAAAGCCCTTAACCTAAATAACATTTTAGTGAAGTATGATAAAATTCTGATGAAAGGTGTAGGAGATATGAGCTCGGACAGACAGATGGACAGATACACAGACATGACAGTGACAATATGCTCCCCCAAAAATTTTTCGGGGAGCATAATAAAAAACCCCTCATCGATCATATGTATTGCCAAAAAAGTAAAACCTCATGTTAGACTTTATACTAAATATATACATCTAATTTCTTTTAATATACAAAAGGACCACTGACAACTTTCTGTATTTCTAGTTTTCATCGAAGGGTTATTACAATTATTCAATGGGGTCAATTGCAAAACAAGAGTGTAAGTAAAACTGATGTATGCTCCCTGAACGGCAGTTATGATGCAGGAAATTGCTGACTCAATTCATATGCAAAAAATCAGTAAAACTGATGGATGCTCCAAGAGGCACAGCAATAATGAAGGAAATGAATGACTCAGTATATAGAAAATCAATGTATTAATTGATGAAGATTTCAAATCTCAATATATCATATGAATATCCAATTAAGTCAACTGTAGAACGACAAGTGATCACAGTATCTTAAACTAAAGTAAGTAAGCTTGACCTCTTGACCTTGATTATTAATGAAATAAAACTTTTTATCGTTAACATGACCATTCAGAAATGACCTTGAGTGACTTTTGTCTAAAAGCTCTTAAACTAAATAACATTTTTGGTGTAGTATGATCAAATTCTGATAAAAGGTGTAGGAGATATAAGTACTTCATTGTATTTTAAGTCATAGTTTATAAGTGACCTTGACTTTCAGAAATGACCTTGAACAACCTTTGTCCGAAAGCCCTTAACCTAAATTACATTTTTGTGAAGTATGATCAGATTCTGATGAAAGGTGTAGGAGATAAACGTACTTCACGGTATTTTAAGTCATAGTTAATAAGTGGCCTTGTCCTTTCATAAATGACATTTAGTGACCTCTGTCCAAAAGTCCTTAACCTAAAAACATTTTGGAAAAGTATGATCAAATTCTATTGAAGGGTATAGGAGATATCTATACTTTGTTTCTTAAATTCATAATTCATAAGTGACCTTGACCTTTCAGAAATGAGTTTGTGTGACCTTTGTCCAAAAGCCCTTAACCTAAAAATAATTTGGTGAAGTACGATCAAATTCTGATGAAAAAGTGTAGGAGATATACATACTTCATGCTATTTTAAGTCATAGTTAATAAGTGACCTTGACCTTTCAGAAATGACCTTGAGTGACCTTTGTCCCAAAGCCCCTAACCTAAATAATATATTGGTGAAGTATGATCAAATTCTATTAAAGGGTATAGGAGATATCAGTACTTTGTTACTTGAAGTCATAGTTAATAAGTGACCTTGACCTTTCAGAAATGACTTTGAGTGACCTTTGTCCAAAAGCCCATAATCTAAATGATATTTTGGTGAAGTACGATCAAATTCTGATGAAAGGTGTAGGAGATACACGTACTTCATGGTATTTAAATCATAGTTAATAAGTGACCTTGACCTTTCAGAAATTACCTTGAGTGAGCTTTGTCCCAAAGCCCCCTAACCTAAATAATATCTTGGTGAAGTATGATCAAACTCTGATGAAAGGTATAGGAGATATGAGCTCGGACAGATGGACGGACGGTACAACGGACAGACACATGGTACGACACACAGTCACGACAGCGCCTATATGCTCCCCTGAAAGTTTTTTCGGGGAGCATACAAAAAAAAGGACAAACTTTACATGTATGATCGCATGATGATTACATGTATACCAGATTTTGCTTCAAGAACTCAAAGTAAGACCAAAAACCTTTCCAGAATATAATGGCATTAGAAACATGAACTAACGAACAGACAGCACCATGACATAACACACCCTGTCTAACAATGGGTATGCCAAAATACACTAGTAAAGAAAACCCCAAATTTCTAAATGCATTATTGGTGTTGTTTCAGAGACCAAACAAAACGTGGTATATACCAGGTTGATTATTGGCTTACACAAAAATATTTCTGTGCTTTGCACATGGTTAAAACTGAACAAGTCAGCAAAATAGGATGATAAAATGAAATGAATAAAGTATTTTATATGGTTATCTACATATTTTTCTTTTAAAAACATTTTACTATGCCAAAAAGAGCAGCTATATCTAGAAATGAGGTAGTGAATCCACCAAAAGATGATGTCACATTGGACAGCAGATATAAAAATTTGTCTTTGAATTCTATCATAGAACTGGTTCAACCAATCATATTTCAACAATAAAAGCAAAAAAATGCAAGAAAGATAGATGATAATGAACTAATATTAAGCTTATTCATTCTAAACATCATGAAAACATCCCCTGGAAATGTCCATCTTTTGTCCTATTCCTCTGTAAACAGTTCAACAATATGGGAGTGATTTATACAAAGCACAGCATCAAAATGGGGGCTAATTACGATGGGGACCCCAAAGAAGAATATATTCATGGTGTTTCAGTTTAGTTTCCATCAGAATTACTTCAAACAACTGCATAAAAAAATGTCAGAATAATAGTTAAGTACATGTAAACTGCAGAGGTCAAAAAGCAATGCTAATACCCTTTTTCCTAAGCATGATATAGTATTACAAATCCAACCCTATGGAATATGATACTTGTATGATAAAAGTTAAGCATACCAGAGAATGAAATATGGACTTGAAGAAGTGAAGATCAAAGCAATTTTATTCAAAATAAAAATAAATCATTTTAAAACATATACTAAATACATGACTGTTATATATTTTACTAGCTAAAATTACTGTTTAAGCCCTAATTGCTGTATGGCCAGATTGCAATGCATTGATAATAATATGAAGATATGAATATGTCTGTCCAAGCAAAGGATAATTTCTGTAATGAAAATACATTAATTCAAATTGCCAATTGCAAGGTCAAGGTCAAATTTGAATATGGTCATTAATAGATGTGAACATGGTCTGTACCGGGTATGTATTTTAGAGAGAAGCAGGATGATACTAAATGCAATGTTTCCACATCAGAGTTAAGCACAACTGCTAAAACTATAATTTCAAGGTCAAACATCAATATTGATCAAAGTAAAATCTTAAGACAAGATTTAAAAGAGCTTATTACGGTCTATCTACATGGAAAGTGGGGATAAATTACTATTGAATGATCTTCCATAAAATAGCTTAACATTATAATAAAACTTCCAATTTCCAGGTCAAAGATCAAGGTCATATCTAAAAGTGGCACTGTAGCTACATCTAAACTTTGAAGATGATACTGTGGATGATTTTTCAACAACAGAGATACACACACATGTTAACACATCAATTAAACAAAAGTGTCGACGCAAGGTAAACCGATGAACATTGTCAATACATAGCCTTCTTTTGCTTTGCAATCTGGCAAATAATTACTTTCCTACATACATGTATTACAAGATAAAACGAAAAATGAAAAGAACTGGCTAAAGATGTATAACACATAATATAGACATCAAAATGTAACCAAGCAACTAAAAATTACTATTCCCTAAACATATGGCCTAGTAAAACAAATAATAACTCTGTTTAATCAAAACACACTTGAATGTGTGATATTGTTAATGTTTATTACCTGGTGTGGACGTTTCTATGCCATCTGCATCATATACCTGGACGTTACCTGAAATGAAAATGTTTTTGGTAATAATGCCTCGCTTTGTTTATTTTTTTGTGTTTTCATGTTCCTTTCAGTACATGCTGCGGCTGTATCACCTCGTGTTTAAACTAGAAAAATATTACCTCCTGCCGTGTACCTTTATAATGAGAAACATCAGGATCTTTCTTAAATATGTGTCTAGCCACCCCCCCCCCAAAAAAAAAGCCTCTGCTTAAAATGTGGTATATGTAAGATTATCTCCAAGTCTGCAAAACTAATACAAAACTAGAGAGAATTTATAATGTAATATTCACATTCCAAATGCAGTTCGCTTTTAAAAATAAAAGTACTAAATGAAACTGAACAAAACCGTAATTAAGAAATGAATGTTATTAAGATGGTTGTTATAGGGAATTTATATTATCATCTGATTATGATAACTTGAATGATGCCCAGTAGTGCATCATGATATAAATGTATAAAAATTCCAGATGGTAATATAAATTCCCCATAACAAGCTTCTGAATAACATCCATTTCTTACATTTACATTCCTTTTTATATGTATATTTTCTACTACTTTTTTTCAAATTTCCTGCTGCCCTGCCCCTAGTGTCCGTTGTTAAATGAACGTTACTAAGGAAGTAGTTGAATGTGTAAAAAATGCACATAAGCTGAGTTTATTCATGAAAACTCAAAATATTCTCAGTTTGCTAACAACGTAATTACATGTACTTCATTCTTCTGTAATATTCTCTACCGTATAGTCACTTCCTTCCATGTCAATGTGCTGAAAGCCAAACTTAATGTACTCGTTCTCAACTATTAGGCGACATGCATATAGGTAATGAAGTAATGAGCTTATGACATTATCTATTAGCTGTTGTCAAGAACATAATGTATGAATGTTTTGGGAAATTTGTAAACTAAATGCATTCTTATCTTTGGTGAAAAGCGACAAAGACAGACAGGAACTGATTTTTGTTTTATTCATTCCAATATACGAAAACGAGTAAACTCGCCGACTTAGCAATAACATGGGGCAGCCATGTTGTTTTCCTTGCTTCATTTGATTGGCCCAGCAGATTATATACGTTCACAGTTGGTAATTTATAGGAGAATATCAACCATCTGCTTTACATAAAGGTCTATGTAGTATAAAATCCAGAATGTAAATATTTTTCAATAATGACATCAATAAAAATTGCCTACCACATGGCATAAAAGTTTGTCATGTTAATATTGCATACCATGGAAGTCTGTTCTATTTTTATCAAAATGTCCTCACTTGACATATATTTGTTGTTTAGGCCACACCAAATTAAATATTAGTTCTTCAGACATATTTAATAATTTTAAGGGGCAAGCGGGCGCAAAAATAAATTAAATTAATCTTCAAAATGAAGTTGAAATTACAAAAGTTTGACAAAATAAGGACCTATAGAGTTACGGAAGTTATGAAATATTTATAAGATCTGCCTCATTCTGAAAATATCGATGTCTTAAGCAATAAAAATTACTCCATTTGAAGCCTTTAAACGCAAATCACCATCAATTTGGTGTACAATTCTTACTTGGGAATCTATCAGGTCATTTATAAAGACTGGTAACATCTTTTTTAAAGCATATTAAGGAAGCTTAGTGTCAAATCTAGAAGGAAAAATAGCTCTTGACATTCGATTGGAAAATTCGTGCGGGATTATTTTTTTAATATTAAAATTTGAAATTGGCAATTTTAGGTGCTGTCGCTCTTGAAGAACTAATAATAAATTTGATGTGGCCTTACATTCATTTTTATGTTGTAGATCAAACTAAGAATCGTCGATCATAAATAAACATTACAATTAATTGTTACTTTTCATTCATAATAAAAACTAGAGCTGTCCTAACAGGACAAATACCCCCCACAGCAACAAATTGGAGACATGCAATAATTCATCCCTTTATGACAACCCATGAAGCATCCATAGAGCAGGTATAACAAGGTTTTACCCATTGTGTCTATTGTGACCTTGACCTTTGACTTATGACATGTGTTCAAGGTCATGACACACCCTTGGATCCTGTACAACAATTCTGTGAAATATTGAAATATGTGCACTGGGAAAGAAATTATGGCCCTGACAATAACCAATTGTGTCTATTATGATCTTGACCTTTGACCTATGATCTTCGTTCAAGGTCATGGCACACCCTTGGATCCTGTGCAACAATCCTGTGAAATATTATTGAAATCTGTGCACAAGGTGAGAAGTTATGGCCCGGACAAAGTTTTACTTATTGTGTCTATTATGACCTTGAACTTTGACCTATAACTTTGGTTTCTACTCATGACACATCCTTGGATCCTAAGAAACAATTCTGTGAAATATTATTGAAATCCGTGCACAAGGGAAAAAGTTACAGCCAGGACAAGGTTTTACTTATTGTGTCTATTATGACCTTGACCTTTGACGTTTGACCTTGGTTCA
The DNA here is from genome assembly GCA_035048485.1 of Pteria penguin. Classification (NCBI taxonomy): domain Eukaryota; kingdom Metazoa; phylum Mollusca; class Bivalvia; order Pterioida; family Pteriidae; genus Pteria; species Pteria penguin. The sequence goes on along the minus strand of CM068588.1, from coordinate 20,005,540 downwards.
AGGTCATGACGCACCCTTGGATACTAAGCAAACATTCTGTGAAATATTACAGAAATCCGAGCACAGAGGAAGAAGTTATGGCTCGAACAAAGTTTTACTTATTGTGTCTATCATGACCTTGACCTTTGACCTATGATCTTGTCTCAAAGTCATGACACACCCTTGGATCCTAAGCAACAATTCTGTGAAATATTATTGAAACCCGTGCACAGTGTGAGAAGTTATGGCCCTGACAAGGTTTGGTGGACAGACAGACAGACAGACGGACAGACAGTTATATAGACAGGGTGATTTCTATATAGTCCCCCAAACTTTGATTGTGGGGGATATAACAAATTGCAGTGATATAAAGTCTTGCTGTTCCTTGTATCACATTTTATACATAGAGGTCAAGAGGTCAAAGAGGTACAAAAATTGACAAAACGGAAAATATGAAGTAAATATAAGGATAATTTTTATGTTTTTGTGCTTTACTGGTTTGTATTGGCAGTGGGGAATGGGAAAAAAATGTAAAGCACTTCGTGCCAAGATCACAATCAAGTGAACTATGGCAATTTTGTATTAGTCTAACCTTATTTATGATATATTACACACACAGCAATTGAAGTTTTCAAAAGTTTAAATCTTACCATGTAAATGGTGACTGATCACCGAGTAACCAGTGACAACAATAACAGCCACCACTGCTAAACAAATGAAATTCTTGCATCCTACAATGAAGAATTATAATTTACATTTATTTACTTTTTGATAATTTCATATCAAACTTATAAACTTATATCAAATAAGAATCCTGGTTGTAATCCATGCCAAATTCCTAACCCTGAGAAGGATATGTATATAGTAACACAAGCTTATACTGTATTTCAGTGTTTATTGTAGTACATGTATTAAAACACAACAGGCCCTTTCACGATTACTGCAAGGTTGACATTCTGGTTGGCAAAATCATTACTTTTAGCCAAAAATGATGTAAGAGACGATCATTTATTTACTATAACGTCAAAAACTTCACCTTTGGCCAACCAAATCATCAGTCCACCAATTAATGTGAAAAGGTCTAATCTGTTTCTTCTAGTCAAAACTTTGATTCTTATACTACTTAAAAGAATGTCTACATTTATAAATACAATGGTTTTAAACTGTTTTGCACATCTTAATATATCCTGCAAGATATATTTTTTTTTTTTTTTGCCGAATGAAGATTCATAGTTTGGACTCATTACCAGTTTCAAAACTGTGTTTTTGCCAAACAACAAAGTACCAAAGTTTTGATGAAAGCATCAGAGAATTTTTCAAACTACATCATATTACAAATACTGATCTTAGACTTGGAAACTGAGACAAGTTTATTCGTCGAGGGGCAAATTTTGTCGATTTTGACAGAAAATAGGCCAAAATACAGGGTTTTTAGTAAAATTTTGGGTCACTGGCAAGGGGGGGGGGGACAAACATGAACATGAATGACTTTGTGGCAAATGTAATATCAGACTACATGTATCTGAGATGTCACTTTACCTCCCAATTTCCAGGACAACAGTCTTCTTGCTCTACGGATCATTACATCAGTCTCATAGCTTCATACAGTGTCCTCAAGCAGTGATCAACAGCCAAACAGAAAAATTTTGCCTAAAAACAAAAAATCTAGCGTATAATGTAGAACATATTGATGTAACAAATACTATTAGCATTTGTGTATAATGCTCATTTTTTTTAAGATTTCTGGTCTAGTTTCATAATTGCACATTATTCAGTGCATCAGAACACAACACTATTCTCCCAACTACAATGTTCGAAGAAATGTTTGTGTTGCCTGCTGTCTTTTTATCAGAAGTGATACCTACAAGACAGACAGAGACCAGAAAAACTGACCCTATATGTCACACTGTTTCACAGACAGACAACACAAAAAAATAAATAAATAAAAGTATTCATTTGTACATGAATGCCAATCTCAGTATAATAACCAATAAGCAGCTACATGTACAAAGGTCTCATACTTAACAATCATCATATCAAATACATATGCTCTTTTCTTTATCATTTCTGTGTTGTATAAAACAAAGGATAGACTATTCACAGACTTAATTAAGTTTACAACTATTTTACTGCACATCCAAACTCATGTCCAATGACTCATTATTCATTCCAGGAAACACTTATAGATTTGCTGTATTTCATACATTTGTCATTGTTTTACATTTGTTTTGTTGAAATTTTATGAGAAGAAGAGACAGACAGAGAAAGAAAGCTGAGAATGTCAAATAATTTAATATCTATGTTGTTTGTTTTGATTTGAAAACCATTATAATGTTATTTTTGGAAGTAAATAAAACCCCTTATTATTCAGGCTTTGGACAAAACACAAATCTTAAATCTTAAAGCAAGTTAACAAATATCTCAAAGAGTTTATAGTAGTACCGTTTGATCTTAAATATCGTGGAGATAAAATATTGAGCATGAGTACGGGAGTAAGCATTGGAAAGTCACATGACTTCTTTATATAAAGGAAGCCGTGAAATTCAAAGTTTTATAAATTGATAAATGAATAGATATGAGCAAAAGCACCTACTCAGTTTTCCTTTTGGTATTAGGTAGATGATATTAATCTACATGTTCACCAAAGAGAAATGGCTTCATTACATGGTGGTGCTCAAAAGTTTTTTTAAGTGTTCAAAATAGTGGAGAATGGCTGAATGTCTATGGAATTTCCCTCAAATAGGATTATCCCTATCAAGAACAAAATAAATTACCTTAATTACCATACATACAAAATCTTGATAAATCATGTGTCTAAATACATCAATGATTGAATTAAAACAACATGAGATTTGCATCACAGATGCAATGTGCCGAGTTGCAAAACTTGCACCTTAGAGTGAATAATGTCTTGTTACACTGTTTTAAGACAGATTAGAGTCCCCTACTTGCAGTACACTTACACAAATTTTCAGTCTATGATCCATAAGGCTGCAAAAGTAAACCAGTATGGAATGTCATTCTGGCTTATGATAGGGCTGATGTTGAGGAGTCTAGTAATTTAACAATAGGGCACACCTTCTACTCATCGTTCGTAAGTGTAGGCATTGCAATAGCACTAAAGGTATTGGACTTATGGTCTGGTAACCAATTTTTGAAACTCCACTCCTATAACCTTGATCTCTGACCTTTTGAACCCAGAAATAATAGGGCACATCTTCCACTCATGGTGAGTAAGTATATTATGTTTCATCGCAATAGTATTAAAGTATCGAACTTATGGTCTGGAAACCATTTTTTGATACCCCATTCCTGTGATCTCGACATTTGACCCCACAAAAAATGACCCAAGAAGTTTACTGGGGCTGTATCCTATAACTTAAACCCTATCATGCTTTAATCCCACTCGAAGAAGTTTGATATCTTTTCAAAGTCAAAATCTACCATAACATAATTTCTAGTATACTGCCTGATCAAAAGACAATATCAGTAGGCAGGAGAAATCAAACTAAGAACCTCTCTGTCACCAACCAAGCATACAAACTTTCAGTGGGAAAATGGGATTGGATTATATATTTAGATGAAAAAGAAAACTGTTATTCCGGTCTATAGTGCATGTCAGAATTTTTTTTTTATCAAAACACCAGAGCATAGATGTAGCTATCCGGGTATGTAATTTATGTGTTAAACTGAAATATACTTTTACTCATAATAGTGTAGATATTTTACATATATATATATAGTGAGAGAGATCCCCAAGACATACATGAAGAGGAACTCCGAAGAAGAGACAAATTTAGACAACAGAAACATGCGTGATCATATCCCACTCTGTCACTATTTACTTCCTTCCATATTGGATTTTAATTCTATGGTTTGTACATGAAAAAATATGGAAACAAATAAAGAAAATATTACTGGGAATGTGTCAAAAAGAATATCAGAGGATGACCTAGTTTACAACCATTGCCATATTTGTATATTGCGAAAAAAGATTATGAAAAATGCATGTGACCTGTGACGAGGAGTGCCTTCACTATAATTATTATAATATTTTCCTTGTGGTATAATTCTGAAATGCCCAAAATAAAGAAGAGGATGAGATAAGTGCAGAAGGTATGACTCTCCCCTCCCCTTTCCTCTCCCTTTACTATTATCTCAATGCCTTCCCCACAATTCCTTATCAACTTCCTATGAAATATGACAGCCTTATCTCTTACCATTAATGCATTACAGTAACAAGAAACTGCTAAAGACAGCATTGTCGAATTGCAAAGCAAATTCGAAAAAGGTAAATGTCACAAGGTCAAAAGTCATGGTATCAAATGAAAGCACTCTTAAAAAAGAACCTACGTGTGAAGTTTCAAAGCCTTATTCTTATCCATTTAAAAGATATATTCAAAGCTAAAGTTTCTTAAAAGTAGGTAAAAGTCCAAGATGAAGGTCAAAAGTCATGGTATCAATCGAAAGCACTTGTCATAAAGAAACCATGTGTGAAGTATCAAAGCCTTATCCCTATTGATTCAAAAGATATATCAAAGTTAAAGTTTCTTAAAAGTAGGTCAAAGTCTAAGGTCAAGGCTACTAGGCTAAAAGTCATCACATAATTTGTAAACTGTGGCCATAAAGAATCTATAAGTGAAGTATTATGTTTATACTCCTCTTAGTTACCGAGATTTTGCTTCAACCAGAAACTTTTACCAAAAAGTTGACAGACAAACAGACAGATGGACTGAAGTAAAGAGAGACATCGTCAATCTATCAACAGAAATTGCTTTGCAATCAGAAAAAAAATTAGAACAACATCAAACATCAGGATCAAGGTAATGAGATAAAATATTTGGTATTAAAAAAATCTTGACTCGAGAAATACACATTGAAAAAACCAAAGGTCCGTCATTTACCATTCAACCACAGGGCTTTCGGCTCATTGGTACCCCATTCCCTCAATTATACCAATATAATTTAAGGGAAGCAACGAGCCAGAAACCCTGTGATTTAATTATAGTACCCCAAAATTGAAAATTAAAGTTTCAGACCACAGACATAGCCCAAAATTGAATATTAAAGTTAGACCACAGACAAACAGAGAGACAGGAAGACCAAACACTGACTGTCTTGGAAAATTGTGATCATAAAAATACATCTGCTTTTCTCAGTACATTTCTGAACTTGAAATGCCGATTTTCCAGAGTCAAAATATTCTTTAATTGTAGAATGAAACAGATATAATAGATTAAAATCGAATTTACCTTTTCATCAAAATAACTTGATGAAGGCAACAATGAAATAAACTGAAAATTTCATTTGACCATTTTGAGCTTTTTTTGTACAGGTGGAATAGGTGAAATGCTAAGGTGCAGAGGAGCAGTAAGCATCCCCTACTGATCAATCACGCCCGCCACGATGCCATAGAATCATTTCAGCTAGTTTTACATGTAGTTATCCAACTGGTATCAGCATAACTGTAGTCCGTAAAAACGTCATAATTAGTATGAATAATGGAATAAAAACAGTACGTATTAGAACATATAGAACATGTACCAGTATACATGAATTAAATTGGTGCACCATATGAGCATTTCGACAACTTACGTCTCATCAGTGATATGAGCTGGAAGTAAACGAATCAGTATGATTTCTAATAAGTGTAAATATTATAAGGTCTATAAATCCACCGTAAAATTTATGAAGTGTTGACTAGACATGGTTTTTCTCATCTTTGTGACATTAACTCAGTAGTTTGCCTTGTAATGTGAAGCAAGGACTTATAGACAAGATGTTTATAAGTCCTTGTGTGAGGAACCCCTTTAATAAATGTTTCTTCAAATAATAGCATGTGAAAGATTTTAAACAATAGAAATACTGAAGAGGTCACGTGTGTCATACAGTAGTAAGTTTACCATCAAAAGGTCGTATTTAAAAAAGAAATGAAACTTGGTAATTTGCCCAAATTTTCCCAATTGCCGAACATGTACAGAGATGTTGGCTTACAGTAATTAAAGCTCTGTCAAATTTGCCGAGGCAATGGATAAATCACTAAACATTTCCCACAATATCAACTTTGTCATTCAAGGTATTCTTTCTACAAAATATACATATTAAATACTGGCACAAACCGTAATTGCAGGTTTAGCAAGAGGCCTAAAATAACTGATATCGTTCTATATCTGAGCTCCATGAGTAAATGAGAATGCTCTGCAACCAAAGGATTCTTTTTCAAAATTTTATTTCAAAATCAGCAAAAGGCAATTCCCAATCATTACTTAAACACTCATACATCATGAAAATTGAAGAAAACACCTTTAAATGTGCAAAAACAACAAGATCAAAAAAGATGACAAGAAATGTCAAAACTTATTTCAGAATGCAACAAAAACAATATTTCTTGGGGCACCATTCTAAATCATTTTGGTGCAATCAGTTTGTTGAGCTATGCTGCCAGTTTGGAGAGGAAGTTTGTCAAAGGAATCAACATCTTGACAATCAGGCTGAAAAATAGTAACATCTGTAGGGAAATTTGTGAAATTCATCCCTACAAAGTTTCTTCAAAATCCTAACATAAGTTCTAAAGAGAAGTCTATCAAAGCTTAGATTAAATGTACATATAAATTGTACATGTATATCAACTTCCCCCCTTTCTCTTTTCAATCTTTGATAAACTGCAAAAATTCTTTAAAATTGTATTTGTACTGCATTTCTTTCACTTGTTATTCATTATATCAAAATTGAAAAAAAAACCCACAAAATTTAATAAATTACAAGCAACATAGTGTGAGAAAATTTAAGAAAATTATTTTATCATCCATAAACTTCAGCATCAACATACACAAGCTTATAAACTAAACGAATGAGCTACTGTCATATTTTCGTCATCATAATTATGAAAGAAATGGAAAACGACAACTGACTAAGTTATAGGCGATAAGTCGCCATGGGCATGCAAGAGAACACAATTTGTTCCTCAACTGATACATCTTTGACAACTTAGACTTTTGAGCCCTGTTCTAATTTAAATGCTTAAAAAATTACCCTTGTATGTCACGTTGCTTCACTGGTGACACTACACAAAGTTATAAAAACTCATTTTTGCACTTGTTTCTAATATAGAACAAGCTGTATTTGTGAAATACGAATGATTCCAGCAGCAACTTTGTTAGTATAAGCTTTTTTTCTATTACAAAGCAAAACTCCAAGATCAAGGTCACAAGGTCAAAATTTTGGTACAGACAGAAAGGTCTTGTCACAAGAAATACATATGTGGAATCTAAAAGCCCCATCACTTGCCATTCAAAAGATATACCCTATGTTAAGGTTTTTGAAATGTAGGTCAAAGGTCATGGTCAAGGTCACAAGGTAAAAAATTACTGTACCAACGAAAAAGTTTTGTCACAAGAAATATGCATATGAAATATAAAAGCTCTATCTCTAACAGTTGAAGAGTTATATGGAATGTTAAAGATTTTTCCACTGACAAATGGACAAACAGTCCAACAGATAGACAGACAGACAGGCCAAAAACTAGATGCCCCCAAATCTTTGATTCACAAAATATTACAAATGATTTTAATAAATTATACTTCTTATCTGTGTAATCTTTCACAATATAAGAAGTACTGAGGTATAACTTGTCAGTTTCTACCTCACTTGTTAATGGAGTTTATCTTTGTTATTTAACAATGGACTTCACCGCCATTAAATGCTGTCCTAATGTTAAGGGAGGAAATAAAATGTATTCCCGCAAAAATATCGTAAGTACAATGAAACGTTCTTATGACATCATAAGGTTGCTAACGTTCAACGTCGTTTCTAACTCATAGCACAAAAGCCACCTAATTGATGATAACAGACGGCGAAGCTCATTAGAGCTTTTTAATTCAGTTTTTTTTTTCTAGAAAAAAATCATGAGAAAGATTAGTTTTAAAATGTTTTAATATGTCATACATACAGCCTTAATGGAACTGTACATCAAGTTAAACGAAGAAAATGTTTTTACGTAGCTTTCTATGATATGAATCTGTGTTTAACTTCATTTATTACTTTAAAAGTGAAGACACTAAATATATTTATTCATGGAATGTTTGTAATTTTCTAAAAGGAATGATCAAATCATCATAAGAAGAACCAACAATAAGAATAGCTGGGATCAAATTCATCATATTCACTTCACTAACCAGTGAACTTATTGGAAACAAAATGTACTAGTCCCATTTCAAATTTACTTACCAAAATGTAAGGATTTGAAGAAATGAAACATGCAACATATTTTCAAGCATTTAAAGTTTTCCTTTGGAGAATACTTATCAAATATTATTCAATTTTGCAACTATGTTTTACCTCATAGTCAATCTAAGCTGATAATTTTGTACCCTTGTTGTAAATATTTACACAAAAAAAATGCACTGTACTCTAAAGACTTATTCTTCATCTTACTTTCCTTGACCATGTTTCAATGCTGTTTTTTTTTACTTCAATGTACAAGTTTATACACAAACAGTCAATATTTTATTTATATTGACCAAATAGAATAAACTGAGACTTTATTCAAACAATCTCTTATGACAAAAACTCCTGAAAAAATATATACCTTAGGTGCTTTGAAATATTAAGGAACTTCAACATAACTAACATTCATTTTACTACAGTACTATCAATTGGTGCTGGTATGAATTTAAAACAGGAGCATATTGGTAATTTTGAATGCAGTACTCTTTATGGTATTATTACTGTGTATTGGCATCCAGTCCTAGTTGTACCAACCTACAGGGCATTATTGCAATTTTAATTATTGCAGTTTTAAATGGGGCAGAATTTTCCAAAAAGATGACATGGTAAATGACGATTTTTTAAAACTGGCATCTACGTTTTCATTATTCACAACATGTATATACACATTATCTAGACCTTTTAGGCACAAGTACTTGATGTCCCTCCTTTATGTGCCTCACTGACAAGCTTCAAAAAAGAAAAAGGAGAATCACCCGCCATCTTGATTTTTTCCAAGCTGCATCGTTTACCTCTGAAACTCCCATACATCACAACATTAGCCATTGTTTGCATGGAAAAGAGTATAGTCTCAAATAAAACCAACCTACAGCTGACTGATCATGTCATTCAAACCACCAAACAATCTTGCAAACCACCAGCTTGTAGCTTGTCAGCGAGGCACATAAAGGAACGGCGTAAAGTGCCTGTGCTTTTAGGTACTATGGGCAATGCGGGTAAATCCAGTCACTTTTATTTTGTACAACATGTATTTCAAATTGTATAAATCTAATTCAACGTTCATCAAACTTCTTTGTGACTAATTCTTGAAACGGACTATAACCCATCATAAAAAGTCAGTGTAACGACAAATATCATTGGCCTGGAGCTACAGGGTATTTTCGATTTTACAAAAAAATCAAAGAGGTGACGTACTGTCAAGGAGGGATATTCCGGACGCTGGCGTTTAAATCTGGACACGAGATAAAGATACAATGAATCCTTAAGATTTCAATAAAGTTTATATATATAATGCCTATAAGAGCAAAAACAGCACTATACTCAATGAACCGGACTATTGCGGACTGTTAGACTGATTAATCCACTCTTTGGCGAAGATGATCGTATGAATTTTAAAATTCACTACGCAATTCTATTTTTTTTTTTATATATAAATGTGGATTTCACCATACAACTGAATAAGATCTCCAACAATCTATTTGACTTCGTGTGTATGTGTTTATCAATTAAACATCATTTTTGAAAAGTGGTATTGGTAGCGTATCTATACAGTTTTCCATTTCTTTCAACTAAGTCACAAATTTCGACGTTTTCTGTATCTTTACATAGATGACACAGTTTGCTAGCGACAAATACTATGGAACGAATTTCTTAATTTTGCATCTTGCTGATTAATTCAAGAACTAAAAGAGCTGTTTTAGACTTTTTTTTATCTCACTGATAAGTAAATTCAATAACACTGTCATTCTTCCATGAGGGCCGGAGGGCGTTCATATTTCGTCGTATTCAGTCAATAACCTTTTTGTTACATATTCAACCATCTATCTACATTTAATTCTATAAATCAAAGTATTTTCGTTAATAGTACTGTCCGCCATGTTGTTTGTGGACGGTATGACATCAAATATAAGTATGACGTCACGTCCCATAGCTGATATGACGTTTGCTGGCATTTATGGCTCTATATCGGCCCGGAAATTTTCTATATAAACTATTGATAAAATTTTAAAAATATGTAATAATAATAAGTAAAGGACGTTTTTGCACATGTTTCGTAGCCTTTCAAACTCCTCTGAGCCTATCGTGTTCACTTGAGAAATACACATGCAGAGATGACCACAAGTCATTAGTGGGACTCAAACCTCTGGTCTCTTGGTCATGAGGCAGGCACCTCACAGAGTGAACTACAACAGCAGCACAAAAAGGAAGTAAATTGTGCATAATTTTAGTCTTTAGTTATCAAAGATGATCCGACAGCGGTTTGATCCTACAATCTTCTGATAATATGTACTTGACTTTCTCACCATCCAGAAAAGCTAGAGGCCAAATAGGCCATGGGGATTTAATCTTCAATGTCGCCTTAACAAGGTACGATTCTGCAAAGGGACTAGATTCTAACTCCTTACTAACTAAGAATAAACATAATCAGATAATTAGCCTACATGTTACAAGTTTACTTTGCAGTATATGTACCTTCAATCGATCCTTATAACCTTGGTGTTTTAGTATTTATAGATATTCGATTTCTAATCTAACTTCTACGCTAGAAACGCCTCTCCTGGAACAACGTTACAGCCTGAAACAACCCAGGAAATAATTTATTTGAAACTAAATCAACAAACCTATGTAGAACAGAAGGGATCCGAAAATAAACGGGTGGTAAACTTCTTTACTAAGGAATACACGCCAAATCGTGAATCATAAACTCTTGATGTAATAGGATTTTTTTAATTTTTCTTTTAAAATAAATGCTTTTTTTCACGAAAACTAGGCTAAGATAAACAAGCTTCAATAAGAAAACCAGCATTTTTCTGCATCTACATGATCTACGTTTAATATGTCTTCAAATACTAACGTTTTTAATGTTCAAATGGGTGCCCATGAATTGTAGGATTTTTATTTTGTTTTGGCACTGGAAGAGGACCCATTACAATAGAAAATGATGATTATCAAACCAAAAACAACAAAGAAAGATGATTGATTAATTGACTGATTTTTGTTTACCGTCACACCACGATTATTTCACGTACATGGAGACGGCATCTGCCTGATGCGGGGCATACCAATTTTGACTTTTGCAACGGACCCACCCGATGCATGCGCAGTGAGGGATCTTTAACGTGCCATGCATACCACGACACGGGGCCTCGGTTTTACTGTCTCATCCGAAAGAAAAGCGGGACTCGAACCCCGGCCTCCCGATCAGAAGGCGAGCGCGATACCACTAGGCCACACCGGCTTAAAAAAGAAGAATGAAAGAAAGCGAAAGGGGAAAATGTTACATGCTACTGTTTCTTCTTGTTGTATATTATGTCCTCAACTTATTCAAAAAGGAATACCAGATACATACACTAATTTTACTCTATGTCTCTTATGTATATATACCTTACAGTGACGGATCCACGATTTCTGAAAAGGGAACCCACATGTTAAGGTCAAGTATTAGCAAAAATTCTCATTCATTTTGGGTGCCAGATCTGAAGATTTACTCTTATCATTTGAGTGTTTTCAACCTTATCACCTATATGTACCTTGTTAATTTGTAGTGAAAAAGAGAGGGAGGGGAGAGCGGGCCTCTCTACACCGTCACTATTCGTGAATCCCAAATAAAGTGTGTTCCGGAGATGTACATTAGCCTCCACCTATGATTGTGGATTGCTAACATTTCAGTTTTAACAATGTTAAAAAGGCCCCTACATCCTGTATTCTTCTTACCCAGTACTTCTTCTTCTTCCTTTCATTACTATGATTTCTCATGAAAATTTTAGGCATTATACTGCAAGTACAATTGCAATCTACAATTAACTTCCAGTGGCGGATTTAATGGGGTTTGAAGGGGTTCGGAAAAAAACCTCTCAGATGCCAAAAATCTTTAAAATAAGCATAAATACTGGCCAATCTCATGAAATTTTGGGACTTAACAACCCCCCTAACCCTGCAGAGAACCTCCCCAGATGAGCTTCTGGATCCGTCACTAACTTCATCAAGTGGTCAAAGCACAGTAATTCCATTTCCCATAGGGTCCCATGTTAAATTACCAAACTTCCAGCAAGATTTACACAATATCCTACATCTTAGCTATATATAATCCATATATCTAAATGTTTGTCATCAGAATTTAAACAGTTCACCCTAGGTTATCCATTTTAATTTCGAGAAAACCATACTGGAAAGGGGTCACCCCCAAAATTTGCCAAAATTCAAATGTAAGCAACAACCCCTTTTTAGGTTATAAAATTTTTACATTAGCGAAATGAGATAAAAATCATGATTTTACAGCAGAATCAATCTTTATTTATAGATTGATCAAATTATTTCATCCAATCATGCACAGCCCCTGATACCTTGAAATAGTTGTCCCGCTCTCCCTACGTCACATCAACCAATCACGGCTCTCATTAAGTTACTGGGTTTTGTGGGTTTTTTTTACCAAGTGTTGATCATGACCGGATACCTCAAATATTAAACGCCTCGATAATTGAGGCATGGGTTACAAAGCGACGACCTCTTCTTTTAGCGATGATTGGTATATAGGTTAAGGAGACGACCGGTGTATGGGTTAAGGTGACGACCCTTTCTTTCTTGCGATGGTTCTTGAATGAGTAAAGGCGACTACCCTTTCTTTCTTGCGGTGATTGTAGTATAGGTTAAGGCGACGACCATTTGTTTCTTGCGATGGTTCTTGTATGGTTAAAGGCGACGGCCCTTTCGTTCTTGCGATGATTTGGATATAGGAGAAGGCGGCGACCCTTTCTTCCTTGCGAGGACTAAACTATGGGTTAAGGCGACCATCCTTTCTTTCTTGCAACGATTCTTGTAAGGCAATAGGCGACGACCCTTTCCTTCTCGAGATGATTGTGATATAGGATAAGACGACGACCCTGTCTTTCCTGTGCTGATTGACGTAAGGGTTAAGACGACGACCCTTTCTTCCTTTACATTGAGGTATGGGTTTTGAATTGGGGTTTTTTTTTCATATTTTGCAAAAATGTGGCACCCATAATACCTTGGTTAATCGAAAATAAACTACAACCTATTTTAAAATTACATGTAATTGATACTTGATAGAAAATACGATGCGTTAAAAGTTATTTCATCATATCTGTATATTAATGACGGTCATTTGGGCTCTATTCCCGGATCGTGCCAATATTTTTAGAAAGGTTCGTTACCTCCTTGAAAAAAATTGCAGAAAGCAACATAAAACCACAGTCAACAAACAAAATTTCTTTAAGTTCTTGGAAAATCATAAAAACTTGTTTCTAAAAAAAGCGATTTACTTGTATTTGATAGACTAGCCCTTAGATTAGGTAGTGTACCTGACAAAATACGCAAAACAAATATAATATATATACATACCTATGTCTTATTACAATTCTAACCCCGAATTCTTAAATACTCATACCTGCTATAAATATAAACTCATAGCATTCCCATTGATTAATGTATATAATAAGATGCGATCTCCCGAAGTCTTACATTCATCCATATCTTTACATAAGCACAGCTATATCTTTACAAATATATACACAGCTGATACAGGAGAAATATCAAAGGCGGATTTAGAAAAAAAGGAATCACTGACAGATTTAGAGGGGGCGGGGGTTGCCCGCACTTTTCGCCACATATTTACAAGTAAAATTTCAGATTTAGTACCAAAAACTACTGAATGACTCATGTCCAACAACTGCCCCCGCCCCCCTTTTTCGAAAATCTCGGATCCGTCACTGGGATTGGAGCAAGGGACATCTAAAATCTTCACCTGAAAGTTATGAAAAGACAATATGAATTTTATCAAATACATCTATGAAAGCGAGATCTTGAGGTTGGCCCACCATTTCTAAACTACTTTGCTCAACACTGAATATAAGAACATCAGAAGAGGTACCTACATATACGGATTGTGGGCATAAGAAAGGAACATATATGGAGTGTTGACTTAGGAAAGGAACATATATGGAGTGTGGACCTGGGTAAGGAGCATATATGGAGTGTAAACCTAGGAAAGGAACATATATGAAGTGTGGACCTAAGAAGGAACATATATGGAATGTAGACTTAGGAAAAGAACATAATATGGAATGTGGACATAAGAAAGGAACATATATCGAATGTGGACATAGGAAAGGAACAAATACGGAGTGTGGACCTAAGAGAGGAGCATATATGGAGTGTGGACATAAGAAAGGAACATATATGGAGTGTGGACATAAGAAAGGAACATATATCGAATGTGGACCTAGGAAAGGAATAAATACGGAGTGTGGACCTAAGAGAGGAGCATATATGGAGTGTGGACATAAGAAAGGAATATATATGGAGTGTAGACCTAGGAAAGGAATATATATGGAATGTGGACCTAAGAAAGAACATATATGGAATGTGGACCTAGGAAAGGAACATATATAATTTGTGGACCTAATAAAGGAACATATATGGAGTGTGGACCTAAACCATAAACTTAATAATTATACACGTTATAATGTATAAATATTTGACATAAGCATAATTCTGAAGTGTCGTTTCCCTTATGAATGACACCACTTACGTAGCTATCACGTATACTTCTATTTTAGAGATAACATATTTTTACACTATATCGGTAATCCGACAAATATGAACGAAACAGAAGAATAATAATATTTCACTCATTGTGTTCAACAAAAGAGAATCAGACAATCACAATGTCTTCTATACACAGTATGTTGATGTAATGAAACATCAGCAGTTTTTTTTTCACATACTTTTCTCCTTTTTCTAAAGCCAGATGTTCTCCTTTATTACAGCTTTCATCGTTGCGGCATTCGTCAAGACAAATTTCCTCACCATCGATAAGGAAACATTATTATCATTCTTTTCCCTTAAATACCATCCCACTTACTTCACCATACATGTACCGTAGACGATTTTTTTTGCCGCCAGACTCCACCTTTCATTGTTTGATACACAGAATGACATACGAGGGTTTAGTGCAGGATACATACATGTAAGGCCAACATTATAAACCTGGATTTTAATGTTACATTGTAATCTGAAGTCTCATCGCATTTTATTTTCATTGAAATTTATTCGACTGGTAATTTTTATCTATAACAATATCTAATGACCTCCCGTATCTGTATCAAAATTCGTCATAACAGCTACAATACAAATTTTAATGCAATATAAAATCCCTAGAAAACAGCATCAAGATTCAGGTATTTACTTTCAATATCATGTTTGTTGAATACCGATTAGTCAACTGAAAAAGGTCATGCTCACGTGAGCTATTTCGTTAGAGTGTTACATCTTGGTATTCGAATGTATTGTACATGTAGCAGTGGCGGATTTGGAAGGGGGGGGGCTATTTTCGGCACAAATTTACAAAGCACATATAGATGATAAGATTGAAAACTCTTCAATTATACGAGTCACACTCCAGATTTGGCACACAAAATGACTAAGTATTTTGGCTAATACTCGACTTTCACATGTGGGCCCCTTTTTCGGAAATTCTAGATCCGCCACTGCGTAGGACAGAAAAATGGAAACTAATTTCAATAAGCTTGGCCTAAAATGCTGGCTTTTATATACCCTTTCACGTTAACTTGCGGACCTAATGTTTTGGTGGGCGAATGAATTTGCGGAGACTCATTAGCAATGCCTTATAATACCATTGCATAATTAAAGACTATAGTGAGCTGGCATTTATAGGTCTCCGCAAATACTTCCGCCCACCAAAACATTAGGTTCGCATGTTAATGTGAACGGGTCTGTTAAGTTTCTCTCCTTAACAAAAAAAAAACACATCATGATGGCGAGGATACTTCAGAGATATACATACCCAAGCGTGGCCGACTGAACTCGGGTAGCCGACTTTACATTTTTTTTTCTAAATACCACATTGATTTTTCATAATAAGCCAAACAACTTAGTATTGAAAATACATATTTATACAATAAATCACCACAATTTTACAAAGTATTATATTGTAGGATATACTGTTTACAACGTAAGTCTTTGTATTTATCTTTGCTTAGTACAATGTAATCCGAGATCACATGGATGATCTATTTTTGCATTCCTCTTTTTCATCTTCTTCAGTGCTTCATCTCAATGCCATTTAAATTATCTTCCACTCACATCTTTCGTTTGTCTACCTTTACCGTCAATAAGAGAAAAAAAATATTTAACAACTTTAATTCTAAGATATTGTCATATCAACCAAATCCGATGTGGCTCTGTGGATGAAGTGCTCGGATCGAGTTCGACTCCCGCTATGGACACAACGGTGTCCTGTTTTTCGGATGAGACAGTGAAAATCGAGGTCCTTCTTCACGGTAGGCGTGGTAAGTAAAATATCCCTCACTGCTTCGATAGGGTCTCGGTAAAGTCTTAACCCATAATACATCCGGAATGCTTCGGACCTGTTCTCATAAAGAGAAGTGAGTTCTATTGTTAATTGCAGAATTTGCAATTGCAATAAATAAACTGATATAGGGAAAATATTGGAATGAATCCACTTCAAGGAATTTCAACAAATTGTGATAGCTGTTAATTTAGGATGCTTTTGAAATAGACGCATCAGCCGAAGCTGACAATGATGTTTGGTTTCTGAAGCCCTCAAGGAAGAAGATAAAGAAAAGTTAAATAGACAATAAAAATGGTGTGTTAAAGAGTATAGAAATTTCTAACTTGAAAAAAATTCATATTTCGATAATCCACCCAGCACATGTACTATATTATTTCCATACTGTTGTCAAACAAATCATTTTCAGAATAAACTTGTCATTCCTTTCCATAACATTTTCCCAAGGGAAACGATTCCCCCTAACAGAGCTTCGCCGACCTGACCTTGACCAGTCTCAACTTCGTTGCGTGCCTCGTCTCTTGGCCGTCGCATATCGGCGAATCTTCTTTCTTGTTCCTCAAGTCGTTTTTCCATTTGTTGTTCTTTTTCTTTTTGCATTTTTTTGGTTTCTTTCTTCATGTTGCGAAGTTCGTCTCGAAGATCTTCTAAATCCTTTTGAACCTTATTCTTATTACCTTTATGCTTTAAACTATCCAATTCTTCTTCGAGTTCATCGAGTCTCCGTTTTAACTTTGGATCAGCTTTACCATACTTTTTCTGTTGCGCAATCTTTTGTTCCAAGTCTTCTATATCATCGTTGAGTCGTGCAGCTCTGGAATCGTGGAATTCGCGTTCAGATTCTAATTTAGCAATTCGTAACTCTATCTTTTCTTCATTTTTTCTATGACTCGAATACTCCCTTTTATACTTTTCTTCTATTTCGTTTTCAATCCGTTTCCTCTCTCGGCGTTCTTTCTCTTTTCTGCAGTGCCTTATTTCTGACTCCCTTTGACGCATCACGTGTTCAGCTTCCTGATAAAGCTCGTTAGTGTAGCACGTACCACGTGACTTACGAATTACATCTTCTACCATAGTGAGCAGTTCTCGAACTTGGTTATCACGCTTCGAGCCTGTCTCGCGGTTATTAAATGCTATAGTTCTATTTCCACACTTCTTGACAATGTCTTTCAATGCAGGTGGTGACTTACGAATATGCTCGTCCAGAGTTATTCCTTCGTGTTGCAAATCATCTTTTCTTGTAAATAAAACGATCATATAGTCTAATACGTCATCGCCGAAATACTCGATGAAATGGTTGATAGATTCTTCCTCTTCGGTCGTGAACCTGCACACATTGAGGACCAAGATAAAAGCATGCGGTCCAGGAGATGTCATTCCGATGCACTTTACGATCTCACGTTGTACTTTGTCGTTCGGTGCTGAAGTATCAAAAATACCTGGAGTATCCACTAAATGAATACTCTTGCCAAATCGTGCAGCACTGCGGCGAGAGCATCGACTTGTAACAGATGATCCACTTACTTGAGACTGAAAATAATCCCCATTTAAGATCGTATTTCCTGTGGCACTTTTACCAGAACCAGTTTTCCCTAAAAGTACCATTCTGACTTCATCTACGCCATCCTCATCATCGTAGAATTTTCTCTCACGTGATCTGTTATGACGTCCTTTTGGGGGTGGTTTCGAGGATTTCTTAAAGTCGAAATCATATTCGTCATCAGAATTTCTTTGGCCATGTCCATGACGTTTACCTGTTAAAGAAAATTACTACATGTATTTCCACCTATACCTCATAATCATGCTTACAAAACGTAATTAGAAATGTCTAAACATATGGTTGGCCGTAAATCACACAAACTCAAATTTTAAAGACTACAATGCAATGCAAATGATGTTGCAATATTGGCCTTAAAAATATGCCTACAAACACTATATTTGATATTTACTTATTTGTTTGTTTATTTGATTCTGTAAAATTATTAATTACGTCTAAACCTTAGACTGCTAAAAGTAAAATATTCGAAAAATATGGGCTAATGAAATTAAAACAACATAATCTAACCTAAGTAAGGTCAAAAGACCTTTACGACCATCAATTACTAGAAACACACCATAGTTCGACCAAAGACGGAACTTTACGACCATCATTGATCACAAACAAACCTTAGTATGACCAAAGACCTTTTACCACAAACATTGCTTGCAACAAACTTTTGTATGGATAACCGACTGAAATCATACGAATATCATTGATTAGAATACAGTTTTGACAATTATGCGGAGCAACAAACTCGAACTTGACGACCAACATAGCCTAGTGACAAATCCAAATATTGACAATCCACCGAAATTATACCATCACAGCCTAGTGACAAGCCTAAGTACGGACAACTGACCGAAATCACACCACCATCATAGCCTAGTGACAAACTTAAGTACGGGCAGCCGACCGAAATTATACGACCATCATAGCCTAGTGACAAACCTAAGTACGGACAGCCGACCGAAATCACACGACCATCATAGCCTAGTGACAAGCCTAAGTACGGACAACCGACCGACCATCATAGCCTAGTGACTAACTTAAGTACGGACAGCCGACCGAAATTATACTGTCATCATTGCCTAGTGACAAACCTCAGTACGGACAGCCAACCAAATTCACATGTCCATCATAACCTAGTGACAAACCTCAGTACGGACAGCCGACCAAAATTATACGACCATCAGAGCCTAGTGACAAACCTATAAGTACGGACAGCCGACCAAAATCACATGACCATCATAGCCTTGTGACAAACCTAAGTATGGACAACCAACCAAATTCACACGACCATGATAGCCTAGTGACAAACCTCAGTACGGACAGCCAACCAATTTCACATGACCATCATAGCCTAGTGACAAACCTAAGTACGGAAAACCGACCAACCATCATAGCCTAGTGACAAACCTCAGTACGGACAGCCGACCGAAATTATACGATCATCATAGCCTAGTGACAAACCTCAGTACGGACAGCCGACCAATTTCACATGACCATCATAGCCTAGTGACAAACCTAAGTACGGACAACCGACCAACCATCATAGCCTAGTGACAAACCTCAGTACGGACAGCCGACCGAAATTATACGATCATCATAACCTAGTGACAAACCTCAGTACGGACAGCCAACCAATTTCACATGACCATCATAGCCTAGTGACAAACCTAAGTACGGACAACCGACCAACCATCATAGCCTAGTGACAAACCTCAGTACGGACAGCCGACCGAAATTATACGATCATCATAGCCTAGTGACAAACCTCAGTACGGACAGCCAACCAAATTCACATGTCCATCATAACCTAGTGACAAACCTCAGTACGGACAGCCGACCAAAATTATACGACCATCAGAGCCCAGTGACAAACCTATGTACGGACAGCCGACCGAAATCACACGACCATCATAGCCTAGTGACAAACCTAAGTACGGACAACCAACCGAATTCACACGACCATCATAGCCTATTAACAAACCTAAGTACGGACAGCCAATCAATTTCACATGACCATCATAGCCTAGTGACAAACCTAAGTACGGACAGCCGACCGAAATTATACGATCATCATAGTCTAGTGACAAACCTAAGTTCGGACAGCCGACCGATTTCACACGACTATCATAGCCTAGTGACAAACCTAAGTACGGACCACCGACCGACCATCATAGCCTTGTGACAAACCTAAGTACGGACAGTCGACTGAAATTATACGATCATCATAGCCTAGTGACAGACCTCAGTACGGACAGCCAACCAAATTCACATGTCCATCATAACCTAGTGACAAACCTCAGGACGGACAACCGACCAAAATTATACGACCATCAGAGCCCAGTGACAAACCTATGTACGGACAGCCGACCGAAATCACACGACCATCATATCCTAGTGACACACCTAAGTACAGACAACCAACCGAATTCACACGACCATCATAGCCTAGTAACAAACCTAAGGACGGACAGCCAACCAATTTCACATGACCATCATAGCCTAGTGACAAACCCAAGTACGGACAGCCGACCGAAATTATACGATCATCATAGTCTAGTGACAAACCTAAGTTTGGACAGCCGACCAAATTCACATGACTATCATAGTCTAGTGACAAACCTAAGTACGGACAGCCACCCGAATTCACACGACCATCATAGCCTTGTGACAAACCTCAGTACGGCAGCCAACCAATTTCACATGACCATCATAGCTTAGTGACAAACCTCAGTACGGACAGCCGACCGAAATTATACGATCATCATAGCCTAGTCACAAACCTAAGTATGGACAGTCAACCATATTCACATGTCCATCATGACCTAGTGACAAACCTAAGTACGGACAGCCGACCGAAATTATACGATCATCATAGCCTAGTGACAAACCTAAGTATGGACAGTCAACCAAATTCACATGTCCATCATGACCTAGTGACAAACCTAAGTACGGACAGCCGACCGAAATCACACGACCATCACAGCCTAGTGACAAACCTAAGTACGGGCAACCAACCGAATTCACACGACCATCATAGCCTAGTGACAAACCTCAGTACGGACAGCCAACCAATTTCACATGATCATCATAGCCTAGTGACAAACCTAAGTACGGACAGCCGACCGAAAATTTAGGATCATCATAGCCTAGTGACAAACCTAAGTACGGGCAACCAACCGAATTCACACGACCATCATAGCCTAGTGACAAACCTCAGTACGGACAGCCAACCAATTTCACATGATCATCATAGCCTAGTGACAAACCTAAGTACGGACAGCCGACCGAAAATTTAGGATCATCATAGCCTAGTGACAAACCTAAGTAGGGACAACCGACCATAATTATACGACCATCATAGCCTAGTGACAAATCTTAGTACGGACAGCCGACCGAAATTATAAGATCATCATAGCCTAGTGACAAACCTAAGTACGGATAGCCGACCGAAATTATACTGTCATCATTGCCTAGTGACAAACCGCAGTACGGACAGCCAACCAAATTCACATGTCCATCATAACCTAGTGACAAACCTCAGTACGGACAGCCGACCAAAATTATACGACCATCAGAGCCTAGTGACAAACCTATAAGTACGGACAGCCGACCGAAATCACATGACCATCATAGCCTAGTGACAAACCTAAGTATGGACAACCAACCGAATTCACACGACCATGATAGCCTAGTGACAAACCTCAGTACGGACAGCCAACCAATTTCACATGACTATCATAGCCTAGTGACAAACCTAATTACGGACAACAGACCAACCATCATAGCCTAGTGACAAACCTCAGTACGGACAGCCGACCGAAATTATACGATCATCATAGCCTAGTGACAAACCTCAGTACGGACAGCCAACCAAATTCACATGTCCATCATAACCTAGTGACAAACCTCAGTACGGACAGCCGACCAAAATTATACGACCATCAGAGCCCAGTGACAAACCTATGTACGGACAGCCGACCGAAATCACACGACCATCATATCCTAGTGACACACCTAAGTACGGACAACCAACCGAATTCACACGACCATCATAGCCTAGTAACAAACCTAAGTACGGACAGCCAATCAATTTCACATGACCATCATAGCCTAGTGACAAACCTAAGTACGGACAGCCGACCGAAATTATACGATCATCATAGTCTAGTGACAAACCTAAGTTCGGACAGCCGACCGATTTCACACGACTATCATAGCCTAGTGACAAACCTAAGTACGGACCACCGAACGACCATCATAGCCTAGTGACAAACCTAAGTACGGACAGTCGACCGAAAT
The DNA here is from genome assembly GCA_035048485.1 of Pteria penguin. NCBI lineage: Eukaryota > Metazoa > Mollusca > Bivalvia > Pterioida > Pteriidae > Pteria > Pteria penguin. Next base: position 19,983,140 of record CM068588.1, on the reverse strand, counting down.
TATACGATCATCATAGCCTAGTGACAGACCTCAGTACGGACAGCCAACCAAATTCACATGTCCATCATAACCTAGTGACAAACCTCAGTACGGACAACCGACCAAAATTATACGACCATCAGAGCCCAGTGACAAACCTATGTACGGACAGCCGACCGAAATCACACGACCATCATATCCTAGTGACACACCTAAGTACGGACAACCAACCGAATTCACACGACCATCATAGCCTAGTAACAAACCTAAGGACGGACAGCCAACCAATTTCACATGACCATCATAACCTAGTGACAAACCTAAGTACGGACAGCCGACCGAAATTATACGATCATCATAGTCTAGTGACAAACCTAAGTTCGGACAGCCGACCAAATTCACATGACTATCATAGTCTAGTGACAAACCTAAGTACGGACAGCCACCCGAATTCACACGACCATCATAGCCTTGTGACAAACCTCAGTACGGCAGCCAACTAATTTCACATGACCATCATAGCTTAGTGACAAACTTCAGTACGGACAGCCGACCGCAATTATACGATCATCATAGCCTAGTGACAAACCTAAGTATGGACAGTCAACCAATTTCACATGTCCATCATGACCTAGTGACAAACCGCAGTACGGACAGCCGACCGAAATTATACGATCATCATAGCCTAGTGACAAACCTAAGTATGGACAGTCAACCAAATTCACATGTCCATCATGACCTAGTGACAAACCTAAGTACGGACAGCCGACCGAAATCACACGACCATCACAGCCTAGTGACAAACCTAAGTATGGACAACCAACCGAATTCACACGACCATCATAGCCTAGTGACAAACCTCAGTACGGACAGCCAACCAATTTCATATGATCATCATAGCCTAGTGACAAACCTAAGTACGGACAGCCGACCGAAAATTTAGGATCATCATAGCCTAGTGACAAACCTCAGTACGGACAACCGACCGAATTCACACGACCATCATAGCCTAGTGACAAACCTCAGTACGGACAACCGACCATAATTATACGACCATCATAGCCTAGTGACAAATCTTAGTACGGACAGCCGACCGAAATTATAAGATCATCATAGCCTAGTGACAAACCTAAGTACGGATAGCCGACCAAATTCACACAACCATCATAGCCTAGTGACAAACCTGAGTACGGATAGCCGACCGAAATTATACGACCATCATAGCCTAGTGACAAACCTCAGTACGGACAACCGACCGAATTCACACGACCATCATAGCCTAGTGACAAATCTTAGTACGGACAGCCGACCGATTTCACACGACTATCATAGCCTAGTGACACATCTCTGTACGAAACAGCCGACCGAAATTGTACTACCATCTTAGCCTAAAGACACACCTAAGTATTGACAGCCGGCCGAAATCACACGACCATCATAGCCTAGTGACAAACCCAAGTGCAGACAACCTATCGACCATCATAGCCTAGTGACAAACCTAAGTACGGACAATCGGCCAAAATCACACGACCATCATAGCCTAGTGACAAACCTAAGTTCGGACAGTCGACCGATTTCACACGACCATCAGCCTAGTGACATACCTCTGTACGAAACAGCCGACCGAAATTGTACTTTCATCTTAGCCTAGAGACACACCTAAGTATTGACAGCCGACCAAAATTATACGACCATCATAGTCTAGTGACACACCTAAGTACTGAAAACCGACCGAAATCACACGACCATCATAGCCTAGTGACAAACCTAAGTACGGACAACCGAACGAATTCACACGACCATCATAGCCTAGTGACACACCTGTGTACGAACAGCCGACCGAAATTGTACGACCATCTTAGCCTAGTGACACACCTTAAGTATTGACAGCCGACCGAAATTACATGGCGATCATAGCCTAGTGACAAACCTACCTACGGACAGCCGACCGAAATGATACTACTATCACTACTTAGAATTAAGTGTCCCCTCCTCCCTCCCACGGTTCCGACGGGCCTGTTACAACCGTTAATCGTTGGTAAAAGCCCTTAGTACTAAAAATATTCAAAATTTACGACCGTCACTGATTAAAATTAATGTTTTAAATTAACTCGGACAACGGACCGAAGCTTTACGACAATTACTACATAGTAACACGCCTTGGTACTAACAGACTCAGACTTTAACATCAAGGTCCGGCGCCATAAACTGAAAAAATACTTAAATCAATTATTTCATTCTAATCCATTTCAATATCAAAAACTAAAAGATATTGTCATGCAGAATGCTTTAATTCAATTTATCGATAGAATAAAACTCAATAAAATCCAAATCCTAGTTAATAACTCATTTTTGAGCCGACAAATTTGAAATTAGGCCTATGACTTAAGTATATTCTCAGTTTATGGCGCCGGACCCAGCACTGATTGAAATTAAAGTTTTAAGTTAGTACGGACAACGGACTCAAAGTTCATAATCCTCACTTCTTAGTAACAAAACTTAAAACCAGACAACAGACTAACACTTCACGACTTTCTCTATTTAAATGCAAACTTTTATGTTAGTGCAGACAGCAGAGTGAGACTACACGGACATCGAATCTGAGTTAAACTTTAGGATTGACAATGAATGGAAAGAAACAAATTTTTGTACGAATATCAGACTGAAACTGCTTAAACGTTGATGTTAGTACATACAGCAGTGATACTACACAACATTGATAAGAATCAAAACCATGTAAGGACAAGTAAGGACAACAGACCCAATAAGATCATCACTGATTAGTTACATAGTTTAGGCTCCGCAAAATGATTTTACGGGGGACTGCAAATTTTGTGAGGAGAATTTGTTGCTCTTTTTTTATTTTAAAAATAATCTTGGTTGTTAAGAAAATACTAATCTGTATCTGTTTGCCCGGCTAGTGCTTCATTTACCACGAACACGAACAATCAAACACTCGTTTCTTAAATAAACCAATCAATTCTTTTCTGAAATTTAGATTTTAATTTTCTAATTCGTTCTTATCTTAAAATTGTCATGACAGATCCCAACGTTTTTGTATTAAAATAATTACCATGTTAAAACCTTAAGTGAACCGAACCAAATATAAGCAATGCATATGATATGATATTCAAAGACAAGTAAAAAATAAAACGAAAATGACAAAGAGATTTTTAAAAATAATCACTAAAATGCAATATTTTCATTCAATAATTGAACATGTTGGCAGTCGGTATGGTGAGATATGGTCAAGGATGAAAGTCACTTTTACATACATGTACCTCACCGTATACTGAAAGTGGATTCTTATCAAGGTCGGGCACATAATTATAAATGATTGAATATTGTTTTACGTCACTCCACGATTATTTCACTATATGGCGACGGCATCTGCCTGATGCATTGCATACTTCAGACCATTGCAACGGACCCATCTGAGGCAATGAGGGATCTTTTACGTGCCACGCCTACCGGGACACGGGACCTCGGTTTTTATAGTCTCATCCGAAAGACAGAGCACCGGTGCGCCCAGGGTGGTAGTCAAACCCGAGACCTTTCGATCACGAGTCGAGCACCTTATCCACTAGGCCACGCCGGCTTCACATAATAATAATAATAATAATAATAATAATAATAATAATGTATGTTTATTATTTTATTATTATTATTATCATCATCATCATTATTATTATTATTATTATTATTATTATTATTATTATTATTATTATTTAGCTTAATGATATCCTTTACCAGAATGTTAAAGACGTGATCTTACCTGAATGTTGACTACTGTGTGGTGCCCTCTGATATCCACACGATAGACAACTGGTGTCCCGGTGAGGATTTGCATTAGAACACTTCTTGCAAGACCAGTAATTTGAAGCTGAAAAATCAGCAAATAAAATGTTCGCTGATACATTGAATTTATCTTAAAAGTGAAGAATAAAATGCTGTAATATTTGATGTAGCAAATTTTCAGGTTTACCTTAGGTAAAGTTATATTATACTAGTATAGTATTATCTCTGCTATATTACATTATGAAATATACATCATGTGATGTTTTATTATATTAAAAATCACATTACCCATACTCGTCCTGCCTTTGTCTAATCTAATAATCAGTTATTGACAAGGGGGATCTCTTAAATGTCAAAACACAAAACCATTTCCTGTTCTATTTCCAGCTCATCCTTGTCTTGTGGGAAAAGGTACTTGAAATCTAATTTTTTTTTCAAACTATACGTATCCGTCCCATCTTAATTCATCACTCCATAATCACACGAGCCCATGAGTAATATTATCAAGTGAGTAACACATTCGTGTATATACTATGCATAGATTATACTAATGTCAGTGGCGTAGTTAGAAAAAGTGAAGGGACAGAACGCTCAGTTCAAATCAGTTAAACACACAAAAAATCGAAGCAGTAGTTCTCAATTGAAAATAGCTGAAAATTTGAATATAAAATATATACAAATAAATACCCCCCTCCCCCCAAAACAAAACAAAACAACCCCCCCCCCAAAAAAAAAACAAACAAACCATCAAACAAACAAAACAAAACAAAACAAAACAAAACAAAAAAAAAACAAAAACAAAAACAAAAACACAAAAACACAAAACAAAACATCCCCAACACACACACAAAGAAAAAATAAACTAACGTTTTATAGCATTTTTTGTGAATTTTTATAAATGTTTTGGCAATGTTTTTACGAGTTTTATGATAAAATGTTATACTGTATTGCAAAAAGTGTGTGAACATAAATACATTACAGTACCCCTTCATTCAAAAGTGCCTCGATGCCCATCCCATGTCTTACGACAGATACTTGGTCGGTGTACGCCCATGTCCATAGCCTTAGATAGACACTTGGTCGGTGTACGCCCATGTACATAGCCTTAGATAGATACTTGGTCGGTGTACGCCCATGTACATAGCCTTAGATAGATACTTGGTCGGTGTACGCCCATGTACATAGCCTTAGATAGATACTTGGTCGGTGTACACCCATGTATATAGCATTTGATAGATACTTGGTTGGTGTACAACCATGTATATAGCATTTGATAGATACTTGGTTGGTGTACATCCATGTATATAGCCTTTGATAGATACTTGGTCGGTGTACGCCCAGGTACATAGCATTTGATAGATACTTGGTCGGTGTACGCCCATGTACATAGCCTTAGATAGATACTTGGTCGGTGTATGCCCATGTATATGGTCTTTGATAGATACTTGGTCGGTGTAAACCCATACACATAGCCTTTGATAGATACTAGGTCGGTGTACACCTATGTATATAGCATTTGATAGAATACTTGGTCGGTGTACGCCCATGTATATAGCCTTAGATAGATACTTGGTCGGTCTACGCCCATGTACATAGCCTTAGATAGATACTTGGTCGGTGTACGCCCATGTACATAGCCTTAGATAGATACTTGGTCGGTGTACACCCATGTATATAGCATTTGATAGATTATTGGTTGGTGTACAACCATGTATATAACATTTGATAGATACTTGGTTGGTGTACATCCATGTATATAGCCTTTGATAGATACTTATAATTAGTCGGTGTACGCCCAGGTACATAGCATTTGATAGATACTTGGTCGGTGTACGCCCATGTACATAGCCTTAGATAGATACTTGGTCGGTGTATACCCATGTATATGGCCTTTGATAGATACCTGGTCGGTGTAAACCCATACATATAGCCTTTGATAGATACTTGGTCGGTGTACACCTATGTATATAGCATTTGATAGAATACTTGGTCGGTGTACGCCCATGTATATAGCTTTGATAGATACTTGGTCGGTGTACACGCATGTATATGGCCTTTGATAGATACTTGGTCGGTGTACGCCCATGTATATAGCCTTCAATAGAATACTTGGTCGGTGTACGCCCATGTATACATGTAGAGTCTTCGATAGATATTTGGTGGATGTACACCCATGTATATAGCGTTTGATAGATACTTGATCGGTGTACACCCATGTATATAGCATTTGATTGATACTTGGTGGGTGCACGCCCATGTACATAACCTTAGATAGATACTTGGTCGGTGTACGCCCATGTACATAGCCTTAGATAGATACTTGGTCGGTGTACGCCCATGTACATAGCCTTAGATAGATACTTGGTCGGTGTACGCCCATATACACAGCCTTAGATACCCGGTAGATACTTGGTCGGTGTACACCCATGTATATAGCATTTGATAGATACTTGGTTGGTGTACAACCATGTATATATCATTTGATAGATACTTGGTTGGTGTACATCCATGTATATAGCCTTTGATAGATACTTGGTCGGTGTACGCCCAGGTACATAGCATTTGATAGATACTTGGTCGGTGTACGCCCATGTACATAGCCTTAAATAGATACTTGGTCGGTGTATGCCCATGTATATGGCCTTTGATAGATACTTGGTCGGTGTAAACCCATACATATAGCCTTTGATAGATACTAGGTCGGTGAACACCTATGTATATAGCCTTTGATAGATACTTGGTCGGTGTACACGCATGTATATGGCCTTTGATAGATACTTGGTCGGTGTACGCCCATGTATATAGCCTTCAATAGAATACTTGGTCGGTGTACGCCCATGTATACATGTAGAGTCTTCGATAGATACTTGGTGGGTGTACACCCGTGTATATAGCCTTTGATAGATACTTGATCGGTGTACACCCATGTATATAGCATTTGATTGATACTTGGTGGGTGTACGCCCATGTACATAACCTTAGATAGATACTTGGTCGGTGTACGCCCATGTACATATCCTTAGATAGATACTTGGTCGGTGTGCGCCCATGTACATAGCCTTAGATATATACTTGGTCGGTGTACGCCCATGTACATAGCCTTAGATAGATACTTGGTCGGTGTACACCCATGTATATAGCATTTGATAGATACTTGGTTGGTGTACAACCATGTATATAGCATTTGATAGATACTTGGTTGGTGTACATCCATGTATATAGCCTTTGATAGATACTTGGTCGGTGTACGCCCAGGTACATAGCATTTGATAGATACTTGGTCGGTTTACGCCCATGTACATAGCCTTAGATAGATACTTGGTCGGTGTATGCCCATGTATATGGCCTTTGATAGATACTTGGTCGGTGTACACCCATGTATATAGCATTTGATAGATACTTGGTTGGTGTACAACCATGTATATAGCATTTGATAGATACTTGGTTGGTGTACATCCATGTATATAGCCTTTGATAGATACTTGGTCGGTGTACGCCCAGGTACATAACATTTGATAGATACTTAGTCGGTGTACGCCCATGTACATAGCCTTAGATAGATACTTGGTCGGTGTATGCCCATGTATATAGCCTTCAATAGAATACTTGGGCGGTGTACGCCCATGTGTACATGTAGAGTCTTCGATAGATACTTGGTGGGTATACACCCATGTATATGGCCTTTGATAGATACTTGATCGGTGTACACCCATGTATATAGCATTTGATTGATACTTGGTGGGTGTACAACCATGGGTGTCAGTCAGTACAAAAGCACTGGAAACTAGACTTATGATGCCCTCGGGCACTATCAGTCCACCAGCAGTGACACCGGCCTAGTGGTTATAATGATTATAGAACATATATACCTTTTAATTTTGCGCACCAGATGCGCATTTCGACAACTTACGAATTAAGTGTACGTTCATTTCAGAAAGTGTTTTCTTTCAATAAAGTAAACTAATACATACTAAAGAAAACGGGCTTCAATACTAGTCGTCAGGACTTTTGTGCTCACCCGAAATATTTACTTCTACATTCTGTGAAAAAAGTTTGTAAATTTATCTAATACTAAGGTTTATCTCTCACATGCCGAGTTCTGTCCTTCGAGGGGTTCTTTGGCTTTTTAAGGTCAATTTAGAGATGAGTTTGCTCTTCAATATTTATACTTTCGATTTCCTCAGTTTAGGCCTTGAGCATCACGGAAGAGACGTGCACATATTGTGCATCAAAAATTGATACACGTAAATGCATTTGGTATTTATAGTCTATTGTATTAAGCGCTAAACTGGTAAAACTATCTAACAACTGGGCAGACATGAAAAAAAGTTTAACCTAGGGCAGTTGTAAAGAATAAATATATGATTTTCTGAAAGCTTATTAGATATCTTACAAAATGAGTTATATTAGCGCTCACTTGTTTATGCGATTAAAAGTGATTTTAAACAATTTTAAACAAGAGCATTACCTAACGTGGCAAAATACGCACGTCGCGTAGTGTGAATGGGAGGATTTTGAAAGTATGGAAACATTCTCTCCCCCTTAAATTATTCCATCCCCAATAGCTCATTCTGTATCCTGCCTACAAGGACTTCTACCCAAGTAGTACTACGACCTTTACCTTTGACCTTGAAAAACAATAACCGGCTTGGTGTTGGCATGAGGAGTAAAGATACTAAGTTTGATAGGTTTGGCCCAACTGTTTAACTTGTATCCTGCCTACAATGATTTACTTGTTGTAGTGGTTAAGCGCTTGGTTTGCGGCACCGACGATCCGGGTTCGATCCCGGGTTGCGCCACTATGTTTAAGAGGTTGCTTACCTCCTGCTTCCATGTCGCGATATAACTGAAAAAATGTTGAAAGCTACGTAAAACCCCAATCAACCAACCAACAATGATTTACTACCAAGTAGTACTACGGACCTTGACCTTTGACATTTGACCTTGAAATACAATAAGCGTCTGTGTCTTGGCATGAAGAAAAAGTGTACTAAGTTTAACACTTTTAACCCCAACGGTTTGGTCTGTATCCTGCCTACAAGATGGTTCATAGCAAGTAGTACTATGACCTTGACTTATGACCCTGAAAAATAATTGGCGTCTTTATCTTGGCATGAGGAATAAGTGTATCAAGTTTGACAGTCTTAGGCCCGTCGGTTTGGTCTGTATCCTGCCCACAAGGTTGTTCCTACCAAGCAGTATTTTGACCTTGACCTTTGACCTTGAAAAGCAATAGGCTTTTTTATCTTGACATAAGGAGTAAGTGTACCAAGTTTGACAGTCTTATGCCCGTCGGTTTGGTCTGTATCCTGCCCACAATTTCGGACAGACGTGGCCATACCATAACACGAACCGTCAAAGTCGGGTGTATAAAAATGATGAAAATTGAAAAGCATCACCTATGCTTTATTTTTGTATGATTTTATTTTTAACCCCATATACAAGTTAAGGTTATCCACTTTAAATAGCAAATATTTTGATACTGTGTTTTAAACGTAAAGGGTTTGTCATAGCTGCATACGGCAATCCCATTTTAAAATGTGCAATAACCTAAAAACAGAGCCAATGATTCATCAAATAGTCCAACATTAACCATACCCCTCCCCCATCTCAAAGAAGATTAGAAAACTGTATACAAGGCGTGAAATTATGATTTGGAAGAGCCGGCATACCTATGTCTAGAATCAACATATTCCTATAGTCTGAACGTCTGGTCACATTTACATTCCAACGTCAATAATGGAATAATGTATATCATAGATTGCCTTATGTCATTAAGAAATCCAATGCTGTCTTAGTAAAAACTCCGAATTCCTGCAAGTAACATTGGCATTTACTTGACTGACCATAACATACCATGGCCAATTCCATCAATATATCATATAACAACTGATTTACTTTTATTTTTTCACCTCCGGGAACTAAAGAAATAAACAAAAGCCGGACAACTTTTATTAAAGAGTTAAACATGTTCTTAACCTTTTTATTTTTCTTCATATTTAGAGTATAATTATCACATGCTATTTATCTTTTTAGTAATTTAAACTGAATTTTGACCTCAACAAAGTGAATAACTTACTGGGAAGGCAATATGTTTATTATAACTCCACTAAGAAATATAAATTCATAAATGTAAACCATGTTTAAATGTAAGCATATCTATCAGATTTATACATTACTTATTTCTTAACATTTTCATGCAATCGACACGAAGATTTTAATTTAGTTCATATATTGTATAATTATAGAATATAATCACATATACAAATTCATTTCAGTTGAGAGTATATTGTGACAAAATTAAGTATCAAACCGGATAGCTTCATGTGGAGAGTGTTCTGGGTTCAGTTCTCATGCATGTTCGGCTATAATTTTCAACTTGTTATTTTAGTTATTCACAGCAAGGGGCGAGGGGGTTGCTACAGATTTAGTATCATTCAGGTATAATAGCATTTAAACATCTGATCTGAATCTGTGTTCGAAACCCAGGTCCAGCTACTGTTCAGTTCTGTACTTCTATTGTTACAAAATTTTCTAATTTGACTTCTTGCTTTGAATAATTTTCACTCGAATTTTAATGTAGGTGCCTTAGATTGATTGGAATCATGATAATGTACACTGTCGTTGTTTCTGACCTCTTTACTGATTTCTAATCCTGCAGTGCTTCTAACCCTTCTCCGAATTGAGCTGCCTGCAATCGATGACACAATCGATTTTCGGCCATATCCGCCAAGTATTTCTTTTATTATTTCTCTTATTTCTGTCCTTATATTGTTTCTTTGGTCCATTTTTTCAGTCATTTTGGTTTCGACAGTTCTTCAAACATTTATATACATGTGTATCATGAGAATTCCAATCACGAGCATCACTGAAGTGACATAAATTGTCGAAAAGCGCATCTGGTGCACAAAATGAAAAGGTATATATGTTCTATATTTATCGCAACAACGCTGCACGTTTTTGTCGAACGAGGCTCTTAAATCTCTATATAATTGATGAAAGAATTTTTTTCTCGAGTTCTAACAATATTTTAGTCAGACCTTTTTTTATATAAATTTCGAAAACTTACACTACAGGAGTACCTATCGGAATCTCTAGTCCCAATTTATACTCCTCTACTTCTCAATTACGCCAATATAACAAGGGTTAGAACTTCCGATTTAAGAAAAATACACCTCCTCCCGTCTGTGTCTTAGAACTTTTTGAATTCTTCACAAATCGTCGGAAACGTAGTATCAAAGAAAAGTAGACATATTTATCTACACATTCATATATAAATTGTCCAAATCCATGCAAAACTAAGGGCATGTTGAGTCACGGAACTCGAAATGTTAAATCGGAAGTTCTAACCCTTGTTTTTATTGGTGTAATTGAGGGGGAGGGGGAGACAAACGAGCCGAAAGCTTTCATCTCATCGGGTCTAAAACTAGCGGCAATATTATACTATATCGCATAAACCACAGGTCTAGTATTGGGTCCCTCCACAGTCTTATGTAGACTGACTGTCTATCCAGGTTGGAAACTTTACAATTTTCTTAATACAACACTCATATGATAAACATTTTAAACAACCTTGAATGTAATATACGTTTATACAATAAATCATTACAACTTTTGCATCTTATAATGTAGTAGTTTATACTGTTTCCAACGATTGTTTTCGTATATTACTTCTTCTAGTGACGTATGAAAGATCGCATGGATATGATCTATTTCTGCCTCCCTCTTCTCCGTCTTCTACCATTCTTCGTCCCGAAGCCGTTTGGACCATCCATCAGCCAATATACACTCCTAATCCGACTGTCTACATTTTCTGTTAAAGAGAGAAGTTTATATTCATTTATATACTCGACTTAAAGAGAGTTTATATTCATTATACTCGACTTAAAGAGAGTTTAATACATTATACTCGACTTAAAGAGAGTTTATATTCATTAATATACTCGACTTAAAGAGAGTTTATATTCATTATACTCGACTTTAAGAGATTCTGATTTTTATCCTTTTGAAATAAATCAAGTTTCGTACATATAATTGTATTAACCGATTGGTGAATACATTGACAAACAATAACGCTATGTACCATATCGTTTCCCACAGTTCTCAAACAAATTATCTTTAGAATAAAGATGTTAATCCCTTCCATAACAATTTCCCCAGGGAAATAATTCCCCCTAGAAGTGCGTCGCCGGTTTGACCTTTCCCAGTTTCTACTTCATTTCGTGCAACCTCTCGTGGCGGTTGCATTTCGGCAAATCTTCTTTCTTGCTCCTGTAATCGTTCTTCCATTTGTCTTTCTTTTTCTTTTTGCATTTTTTTGGAATGTTTCTTCATCTTGCGAAGTTCGTCTTGAAGATCCTGTATGTCATTTTGAAGTTTTTTCTCATTACCTTTAAGCTTTAACTTGTCCAACTCTGTTTCCATTTCTTTGAGTCTACGTTTTAAAGATGGATCAGCTTTACCATGCTTTTTCTGTTGGGCAATCTTTTTTTCCAAGTCCTCTATGTCATCGTTAAGTTGTGCAGCTCTGGAATCGTGGAATTCACGTTCAGATTCTAATTCAGCAATTCGTAATTCTAACTTCTCTTCTCTTTTTGTATGACTTGAATACTCTCTTTTATACTTCTCTTCGATTTCCTGTTCAATCCGTTTCCTTTCTCTTCGTTGTTTTTCCTTTCTATCGCGCCTAATTTCTGCCTCTCTTTGACGCATCACGTGTTCTGCTTCTTGATAATGTTCGTTGGTATAGCAGCTTCCACGTGACTTCCGAATCATATCTTCAACCATGGTTAGCAAATCCTGCACTTGATTATCACGCTTCGAGCCTGTCTCGCGGTTATTAAATGCTATAGTTCTATTTCCACACTTCCTGATTATCTCTTTCAATGCAGGTGGTGACTTACGAATATGCTCGTCCAGAGTTATTCCTTCGTGCTTCAAATCATCTTTTCTCGTAAATAAAACGATCATATAGTCTAATACGTCATCGCCGAAATACTCGATGAAATGGTTGATAGATTCTTCCTCTTCGGTCGTGAACCTGCACACATTGAGGACCAAGATAAAAGCATGCGGCCCAGGAGATGTCATTCCGATGCACTTCACGATCTCACGTTGTACTTTGTCATTCGGGGCTGAAGTATCAAAAATACCTGGTGTATCCACTAAATGAATACTCTTGCCAAATCGTGCAGCACTGCGGCGAGAGCATCGGCTTGTAACAGATGATCCGCTTACTTGAGACTGAAAATAATCTCCATTTAAGATCGTATTTCCTGTGGCACTTTTACCAGAACCCGTTTTTCCTAGAAGTACCATTCTCACTTCATTCACTCCATCCTCATCATCGTAGAATTTTCTCCCACGTGATCTGTGATGACGTCCTTTTTGGGGTGGTTTCCAGGATTCCTCAAAGTCAAAATCATAGTCGTCATCAGAATCCTTTTGTCTACGTCCATTGCGTTTACCTGGAATAGAAAATACGTACATGTATTTTCATCTGCATTATTTGTTTCAAAACGAAGGTATCGAAAGTATTTAGAAAGGCCTAAACAAATGCCAGGTCGTTAACTATACCACCAACATTTCAAGACGAACACCGTCAATAAGCTTGCATTGTTCTCTTTAAATATATAAATAAACGACGGTGTTTGTTCCTATTTCGCCTTAACTGAGAAATAGAGGTAAGAAAATTATTCCCATTTCGCCTTAGTGGATTTTCAGACCGCCGATAAGGCGAAATGGGAACTTCTATAAACATGACAATTATCACTTTTCACAATAAAAACAATATGTATCTTATATTTTTGAAGATGTATTGAGTGAGAATTCGAACTTCAAACTTTGAAGAAATAAACATATGAACATAAAACAGGAAACAATATTACAAACATAATTCTCATCTATGTAATGTTTTCTCACACACATTAGATTTTCCTTTAAAATTGCACACTGACTAACAGGACGGTTGGAACTTCATGACGGGCCTTGTCTAAACTTTTTCAGCTGAGACATGGTCCCGAACTTCGTTCCATCTGACTGTTAGTCGGGACTCCTACAGATCAATGGTCTGAGCTCGCTTCCAGACAGCAGAGCATAATTAATTCATATTGATGTCGCAATATACATTCTTGATATCATAATTTTATTTCACATTATGTGTTTATATACTTTTATGACCTCTCAACTTGAGATACTCGTTAATCCTTTTTCTCTTTATGGATTATTTATAAAGTTTTAAATGTGTGTCCTTTTATTGTACTGCATTTTCGATGAGTGGGAAGATGGGCTCGTAAACTGGCTAACAACACCTTACTAGTACTGTTTGTTACTCAACTGACCGTCCTAAATCGGTATCGCATTATATTATAATACAATCACATTAGGTAACGTCCATTGTCACTACACTGAATCAGCCACTGAGCGTGTGTGGGTAGGAAGCTGCATAACCGTACTCTATCAGAGTTTTTCTGTCGTCTTCTTTTTAATTGTACAGCCTGTCGTCCATGTTTCTGTACTTCCAGGCCTTCTTAGATCTGGCACTTCTTGCCTTAAACTTTGTCGGCAGCTTGCTCATGCTGAAGTATGCCAATGATCTTGTAGATGAGTTGCCTCTCTGCTTGTTACACCAGCTTTCAAGTAAGTTTTTGGTCCTTGGCCCGTTGGTGCTGGCGTGATTCCATCCAGGTCTCCGTTACATAGTCGAATAGCTGGTTGCAGTCCTCTCATGGGGGTGAATTGACGGTTATGTGCAGCCAGTAGTCATCAACTAGTGGTACAGGTAATAAGGGTAAGGCTTCCATACGTCAAACGAGTAGGTGGGCGTCTCTTGGCTCTTTGTAGTCAATCTGCAGGTCACGATCTTGTGTCTTCCTCCAAATTGCTTGTGTGCAGTGGGATAGGCAGCCCTTAATTAAGTTGTGCGTTGGAAAAGACTTCTGGATGCATCCTCAAAAAAAGTCAAGGTTATTGATTCTTTGAGATAGTTGGCGGTTTAGCCGGGTAGCGTTGATAATATTCTGGCCTTCAATCGCTGTTCCATCAGTTTCATGATTGTGGCATTGCATGTTGTTTGATGCACAAGATCCAAGAGATCCATGTATCTCGTCTGTTGTTCGGGCGATGCCTGTAACCATTCCAGACCCCAGCAAGTATCTGCCGCTTGATCTGGTCTCGTTGAACCCAACACGAACCATTGCTGCTACCATTGATGTTTTGGGAACTTGTGATGCCGTTCCAACTTTTGGCTCCTTTTAACACTAACGATCTGATAAGGGTCATTAATTGTTATTAGAATCTCAGCTAATTTCAAAATTTGAACAATACGTTGAAAGAAGTTAAATTGAGATCGGCTTCGCTAAAAAGAAATATCTGTGGTAAATCCTACGATTTTCAAAACGAAAACTAGTCTGCATAAACTTCAGCAAGTCAAAATCCATTTTTACTCCAGGAAAACTTTTGCCCCCACAATTAAAATTTCGTTATACATTGAATGCATATACTATTGAAAATGATCGGTTTTAAGATTCAGTTGTACTAAAATTGTACCAACTGTTGTGCTTTTCAAGTTTTCAATATTGTTGTTTAAAAATCGATGGTGTTTGCAACATATGCCTCTTTATATTTCTCATGAAATTTTCGTATGTTTGAAAAACTCATAAGTGTAAATTTCATAGGTTATTTTAATACATGTAATATTTTATTTCTTAATACAATTTTTTCCTGCATGTGTTCATATATGTATATTTATGTATTTACTTCCTCGACTTGAAAAGTTGTTGCAGCACTTTTGCGACGGATGTTGCCTGCAACCAGGGAACGCTTACTCCTCCCCGGCACCTGGTCTCGCCTCGATTTCATTGGGATTCACACTTGTCTGAATATGACACTACACATGATATTGTCCGTTTATTCTATGGACTGTGAGATATAGTTTACACTTCGGCACTTCTTCGTTTTTTACTTAATACAATGAAGTAGGATTTGGCAAAACTCATGACAACAATACTACCGGTATAGCGCTTTCCTTAACATTTACTACCCAAGAAAGTAGCAGAGAGTGACATCTAGCTAGTATAATCATAAACATACATATCTAATAACTTAAGTGGTGGAGGCTAATAAAAAGGGAAGAAGCAGGGAAATAGAGCACACCATCTAATTAAGGAATCAAAACCTGATGCACGGCAAGCATTATTGTTTTATTATAAAAATCCAAATAGAGGTATCTCTGCAATAAGCGTTTGGAATACCTGAAGGCGGATTCTTTGATTTGTGTATATAGCACAATAAAGTAAGTAATGGAACACATCTTCAGTCAAGAATCCACAAGGACAAGGGGAAAATTACGGAACTTCCGAGATGTCCATCAGTGATTGACTTAAGTGAAATGTAGGGCATTCTATGTTCGGCATAATATAAACGGGTACAACTGTGACCAACAACCCTTACGAAAATTCTTCAAAGTGATGAAAATAAGAGTTATACCGCTGTGATTTTCATTCGTATGATTAAAATGTGTTTATAAATATTACTGTATAACTGTCCGCTTTCACATTTTTTTACGAAAGTTTGTTGTTACGGTTGTACCCTATTTATACCATGCCGCCTAACATTTCCCAGTATGTAAAATTTGAAGCAGACTCGTATCTCGGCAGTGCTAAATTGCAGAGATTAATGCGGAAGAGGTCATAGTTTAGACTGCTACATACATTTGTATATTACGAAGTCTAGTTAAAATGATATTCCACTTACGAGTTCCCATATAAAAGTACTCATTTATTTTATACACATCCCGCCTGTTCAGCATGGTGTATCTTTATTGACTTTAAGTCTAATTATGTCTATGTTCTGGTTCAAGAGAGCTCCAGGCAAGAGAGTTCCAGAATGAATTCAGGAGAAAAAAAAATGCACTTGTTTATAATTAGGTAAGGTCAAATCGGCGTCGTTCCTTAGGTTAGACAGATCTTCGCACATTATTCAAATGATTGTCTGAGTACTTGGGTAATGATTCTGTTTTCCATGACCTTTAATTTTCATTTTAATCCTCTGTGGCTGTGCCAAATTCTATCGAAAACTTTTGACCCATCACAAAGCATCCGACATGTATTTTCGTTAATTTCCATATTCAAACATGTAGGATGAAATATTTCTATCAATGATACACACTTATACACAACATACTAAATGTGACTTGCCGTTTGGTCCAGATGCCGGATGTGGAGAATAACAGGCGCCACATTTATTACTTCCGGGTTTGTTGATGTACGTACACGCGTAACATTCCCAATTCCCTTTTTCTGTAGCTGAAAAAAAAAACCAAAAGTCTAGACTGCATGTGCATGTTCCTTATTCTTTTACAGTTCGCTGTAAAAAGACAACATCAGAACACAGGTTGCGAGATCACTCAGTCCAAACCTTTACAATGAGAACTGCTTTGTTATATTGATCAAGCATGGTCTTATAAAACTCACGTAATGCGCCACTATGATTAAGGGTTTGCTACTTCTAGCTTCCATGACGCATTATAATGAAAAAAGTGTTAACGGAAGTGCCGGAAATCCCCGCCGACTTTCTGCAGATACACGTGTAAGTGGGGAGGGGGCAGAAGAATTTTGTAAGCCAGATTTGTTTCCTTTTGCCAATATTCAGAACCGGATTATATAATTTGCCTCTTAACCATCTAATTAAGCTTTTGTGGGGGGAGGGGACGCAAAATTTAATTTCAGGGGCCATTCGGTCCGCAACCAAACATACCATATATATGGTTTTGTCCTGTCTGTATGTTTGTCTGTCTGTTTGTTTGTCTGTTGTCAACTTTAACCTTAGTCATAACTATTGAACCGTGAGGGATAGTGACTTTATACTTCACATGCGCACTCAACTAATAAAGCCCTTTCAAATGATACCAAGAATGATGACCTTTTGACCTTGACAATGACATTCACGCTAAAAATACCTTCTTGGACCTTGGGACTTTGTTGCCGCCGGGGGCATTAGTGTTTCACAAATACAGCATCATTTTTATTTCCCTTCATTGCAAGCCAGTCCTTTTTGCAAAGTCTTCCTGCACCGGCCTCCCCCATCCTTAAAAACGAATGGTTGTTCCCTTACTTCTAGTCTTCTCTGAAGGTCTCGTGCAGGAAATGAAGTGATGTCTATACATGTCGTTGAGATATTATCTTTATATCGCCAGTATTCGGCAGACAGAGGTAAAAACTTCATGCAATTTAAACCGTCTTGTGATTTTTGTGCCGTGCATGCGCACATGTCGAATTTTTGATATCACCCAGAACTCGAACATGTATTGTAGACATGCCCTCATGGTGATTACATCCATATCGCGGTCGCCTAGAATTCAAACACGTGTTGTAGAAATGTCTTTACGGTGTTTACATCCGGATCACGGCCGCATAGAACTCCAACACGTGTTGTAGACATGTCATCATGGTGCTTACACCCAGATCGCTCCATGTCCCTTTCATACGTACATTTATCGTAGTTCATTCCTTATAACTCGTGATAAGGTTTTGCACATTGTCACAACTCGCTGTAAAGTCGTGCACTTTGTCACAACTCGTGCGAAAGTCGTCCACATCGTCATAACTCGTGATAAAGTCGTGCACATTGTCTAAACTCGTTATAAAGTCGTGCACTTTGTCACAACTCGTGATAAAGTCGTGCAAATTGTCAAAACTCGTAATAAAGCTGTGCACATTGTCACAATTCGTGATAAGGTCGAGCGCATTGTTGCAATTCGTAATAAAGTCGAGCACATTATCGCAACTCGTGATAAAGTCGTGCACTTTTTCATAACTAGACTCAACTCGTAGAGAGGTCCTGACGTTTAGTTGTTGAGAAATTGTCACACAGAGATAGTGTAGAAGTTGATAGAACTCGCTCCACAAAAGAAGTTTGCCGTATTACTCGAGTATCGATGTGGAAGGCAACACGATTTATATAAATATGAACTTGAGCAATGTGGAGGAGAACTCGGAATTGAGTCGAATGAATACCCCATCATCAGAAATCGCGGAAAACTCGTGCAGCTGTCGTAATATCGCCAACTCGTGACAGTGTGACGTGTGACAGGGGCTTAACAGAAGTGAGATTCTACGACGAGTTCCAGTCCAACGGCCAACCGCTCCCTCGGTTTGTTGAGTTTATTATTGTTATTGCTGGGTGTTGTGTTTTACTTTTAATATTGTACAAGTCCATGGTACTTAAGAACGTGACAATTGATACTAAGTGAGCGGAAACAATACTAATACTGATATAAATATTAAGTGGGTGGTAATAGAAACAAGCTTGATTACCCTGTGCCTGAATGTTCACTATATCACGTGGTATTCTGAACGGTAACAAATACAGCTTACTATATAATAAAACAGTTATGGACTTCTGACTGAGTGAATATTCTGTGGTATTTACTACATTGTAAAGTGTTAACACATGTTTACAGATCCAGTAAATATCAGCACATGCACTCTGTCAAAGTCTGTAACTGTTTTTTCATAGAGTAACCCGGTATGAATCAGTAGATGAGATGCCCAGCTGTTGACTGGTCCCGGGTGCGACACCTGCCGTAAGCGTACCGGGTCCGGGGCCATAAACTGAGAATACACCTCAGTCAAAATTTCATATTCTTCTGTTCATCAATGAATTTATAACTGGGATTTGGATTTTATTTAGTTTTATTCTATTGATAAACAGAATTACACCATTCTGCATGAGAATTTATTTGAACGTTTGACAATGGAAAAAATTAAAATGAAATATTTGACTTAAGTATACTCTCAGTTTATGGCGCCGGACCTCGGTGTTCTATCTTTCGAATGAGTCACTAAAACCGAGGTCCCGTAGCACGGAAGGCGTGACGCGTAAAGAAATCCCTTCCTGCTTCGGGTGAGTGTGCTGCGAAGGTATAAATTCCTACGCAATGCATAAGGGAGATGTCGTCACCATATATGTGAAATAACCACGGGGTGACATAAAACTACTATCAATCAATCAAATATATAGTTTATTTATAAGAATTATCATAAGTCAGCGTCTGTAGACGCCACTCTGCCCGTGCTTTCCCGTGCTGTGTAATTATCATAAATCAGCGTCTGTAGTCGCCACTCTGCCCGTGCTTTCCCGTGCTGTGTAATTATCATAAATCAGTGTCTGTAGACGCCACTCTGCCCGTGCTTTCCCGTGCTGTGTAATTGTCATAAATCAGTGTCTGTAGACGCCACTCTGCCCGTGCTTTCCCGTGCTGTGTAATTATCATAAGTCAGCGTCTGTAGTCCCACTCTGCCCGTGCTTTCCCGTGCTGTGTAATTATCATAAGTCAGCGTCTGTAGTTACCACTCTGCCCGTGCTTTCCCGTGCTGTGTAATTATCATAAATCAGCGTCTGTAGTCGCCACTCTGCCCGTGCTTTCCCGTGCTGTGTTATTTTCCATAATGAGGACGTCATGTGACGTTTTACAAAGGGCACATTTATTCATGACATCATATAAACAAAAGTTGAAAACCCTCTGAATGTCATGTACATTTACGAATCAGCGGGGACAATGGAATATAATTACATTATTATTTTTCCCGGGCATGTTATTCACTGATAAGACTCTAAACAAGTCAGTAATTCTCGTTTTGACTGATCACGTGTAGAGTGCTCAGTCTGTTATCACACACAAAGTTGATAGTTTTCATCATCATTTGTTGCCCTAAACCCTAGTCACCAACTGTATAATATCCTATATGTTGATATCGACTATTGCATGCTATTCTATACATGCAAGTTGACAATAACTGAATGTTGAAGATGTAATCATACCTGAATGTTGACTTCTGTGTGGTGTCCTATTGTACCCACAGGATAGACAACTGTTATCTTGTTGGTGATTTGCATTAAAACACTTCTTGCAAGACCAGAAATTTGAAGCTGAAAAATCACAAAGGAAAATGTTCGTTGGTACCTTAAACTTAATACCATGACGCAATAAAAATGCTCTGTTTCATGACATAAAAATACAGAATGGTGTTCAATTAAGTTATATTAACGCTTATTATATTATATTATATTATATTATATTATATTATATTATATTATATTATATCATATTACATTATATTTAAAATGTCAACTTTACCCATATTCGCCTTGCCGTTGTCTACTCTAACCACAAATTACCGACGAGGAGGGATTTCCAAGTAAACCTATGATCTACATCGTTTTCCCGTTCAAATTCTTCCTTGTTTTGTGGAAAAGATACTTGAATTGTCTACTTCGTATTGGTGCGTATCCGTCCCAATGTGATTCATCGAAGGCGTTTTTGCTGCATGAAGCCATTACTCGAGTGATTAATATCAGCAATAACACGTGTATGGTCTTGGTACTACTGCATGCGAATGGGTTTCAGTTTAAAATGATGCAATGCCCTAGTCATTGATTTCGTTAATTTGGCTTACTTCTGATTGATGCATTAATGCACTGAAATTTCTACCACTGTACATAACGGACCGTCCCGATGCAATGGGAGATTTTGCGTCAAATGGTCCTCCGTGACACAGAACCTCGGTTTTTACTGTCTCATCCAAATAAAAAAGAAGAAGAACAAGAACAAGAAGAAGAAGAAGAAAAGAGAAAAAAGAAAAAAGATAGGATAGTACAGGACATGCTGGTCGGACAACTCGGCCCCGAGCAAACTACGTTTCTGGGTCAACTATGCCGGCCCCTTACATTACATTTCAAATTTCAACAAAGGGTCTGAACTCCAGTGAAAGGTAGAATTGAGCATGTGACCTTGTATAGAGGTCAGGGTACATCAGTGGATCACAGGAAATAACATACTTAGGCTGTAATAGTCTTAAACTGTCCAATCACAAATGGCGCTGTAACCACACCACATCCCCCCCCCCTCCCGAAACATGATGTCATTAGCACGACAATATATCAATAAGCTGTACAGGAGACATACAATCAATTCATGTGCTCTTTTGATATTGCCACACACATGGGTAATATGAAATACAAGCAAATTCAGAGAATTGTGGTCCCCCGCCTTGGGGTTCTATCAGTAACGGTACAGTGATCTGTGACATACAGTCATGGTTGTGCATGTCTACAGACACATATGCCAAATATGAAGGCCCTACGTCTTACGGTCAAAAAGTTATATTGAAGTAGGTCAAAGGTCACGGTCAAGGTCATATGAGAAAAATTTTTGATACCAACGGAAAGGTATTGCAATTAGGGACACACATGCCAAATATGAAGGCCCTACGTCTTACGGTTAAAAAGTTATGACCAAGGGTAAAGTTTTGTGACAGACGGACGGCACGACAGACAGACGGACAGACGAATGAGATTGAATGTCCCCAAGCTTTCGCGAAAAGTGGAGGGCAAAAAGAAGAAAAAGTAAAGGGCATATAAATTTAATTCCATCTTGACGTACCCAAGTTTGAGAACTTCCTGAAAAATACCGGAAATGGAAACTTTGACAATTCTATAGTGTCTAATAATATCTTTAAAATTATCAACAGTGGGATTCAATGTCTGCTTTTTATTATATCGGCTGCACATAGGAAATACCAGAATTTACCATGTCTCTTTCTAAGAGCCTCATTGTGTTTGACAGCAACCTTATGTCCCACATTAAGGTCTAGAGCTACGCACATGCATAGATACAACGAAAATACACCAGTCTTACAAATAACATTCATTTTTTACAGATATCCCATATCTTAACCTCTTTTTAATTTATTCATATTAGATGAAAATTATCAACAGGCATTTTCTGTACAAAATATAGCCTACTAGAATCTTAATTTTTAGTTTTATCGCAGTCCATTCAATACGAAATATTGAGTGGACAAGTTTTCAAGAGCATTTTGACCTTGACCTTTGTCATCTGACATTGGTACAGCGCCATGCCTTTGTATGATGTCATTCCATGCATTGGTGCAATTATTGGAAAGATTTCAAAAATACCATCATAATAACCTTGACTTTTATAACATAAACTTGGGTCAAGGTAGGAGTGCAACGATACACCAGAAATACATTGCAATACATTGTAGTATGATAGAAAAAATCTCACTGTATTGTGTATACATGTATTTTACAATATACACATGTACTGCAAAGTAAAGTGGGTTTGACAAGAATCATTCTTTTTCCATTATAACCATTCCACTTTGATAATACGTTTATGTGGAGGTTCGAATGCCTTATCAGTTTAATGAAATTCTAGATTCGTAAGACATTGAATGATGTAAGTCTTCTACTGCAACGTATAAGGCAGAGAGGTTCTGTATACATTGAATGATGTAGGTTTTCTACTACAAGGTATAAGATAGAGAGGTTCTGTATACACGCGGACATTAGCATTATTGACCTAGAAATATCCCAATTAATTTTAAATGAAAAATATAGAATAACAAATATGGACATACAACGTTAAAGTGTCTGTCTTGAAGACTGCGGTGGGTTTTTTTTTTTTTCATTTGAAATGAAGCACGTCGGAAAACGATGCCCTAAATGCTACAAAAATTACAACCAATGGCACCATCGTCTATCAGTATATCTGCAAAGCTTCAATAATTTTTTTTTGGGGGGGGGGAGGGGGGCGTGGTTATCAAATACTTGTTTAATTTGCACATTTATTTAAGAAACATAAGTATAACATCGCTCTAATATTTGATTTAGAGAATACTGACTTTTAGGAAATTGGTGTAAATGACATCATAAATAAAACAATTGAAGTTCTTCTGAATGTCACGTACATTTGTGAACGGTGAAAGGACCAATATAATAATCGTCAATACTGACTGAGCACGTATTACAGATCTGTATGACGACATATTTTCCCAGATAGAAGACCGCACTCTGTTATACTTCCTCAAACTACTTTACAACGGTTTGGTGTGGTCCAACACCAAAATGGAGTGGGATTTGAAAACATATGAATCTACATTCTCCCTCCTCCCAACCTCAACCCCTCCAGATGTCTCCCTTCTTCCGGTTTTCTGACCCATTCGTAGGCGTGTCAGTAGTATAGTAGGGGCGATACACACCTCTTAGGGTGTCGGTTTTTTGTTGCTCCAACGTTTCTCACGGGGTGAAGTGTACGGACGTGACCCGTGAGTCATCGCGTCCCAATGTTGACCTACTTAATAAGCGTCCCCACGCTAACCTAGAATGTCAGCGTACCCACGCTGACCTATTACCCTTGTTTCATCACGTACCCCCCGCTATTCTAAGGTCACCTTTGTTTCGTTGCGTCAAGGTTCATGGAGTAAGCGTACCGACGCTATCGATGAGTCATAGCGTATACATGCTATTCTTCTTTGTTTCGATGAGTCATAGCGTCCCCACGCTGACCTAGATTTTTAGCGTACCCACGCTATGGCGTAGTATATAAATTCTCGCGTTTGGGTTTGTCTCGTAATACTCATACTCAGACGAGCGAAGAGTTAACATATCGATAATGAACACCGCTTTATCAACTCCAGAGGTAACGCCAGTGTTAGTAGTACCAAATGCCCCAAAGAAGAAAAGATCGAGAAAGAGAATTTTTTCTAAAGACAACGAGAAAACGACACCGGAAGTTACTGTGTCAGAAAAAGCTAATCACGAGATAGAAAAGAAGACAAAGCTGTCCAAAGACGCTCCGCTGTGTCAATTGGATCTCGGAAATGGGTGCTACTTGGTGGTTAATCGTTTCAGAGACGAAACTTTGGTGCACATAAGAATCTACGAGAAGAATGCCAAAGGCGACATCTATCCCACTAAGAAGGGAATTTCGTTAAATCTCGAGAAATGGAAGAAATTAGTCGATCGCCACGTCACAGATGTAGATGATTTAATCGAAAAATTCAGCAACGAAAACATCGACTACATGGTGCATCTGGGAGCAAATCATTACGTGAGTCTAAGAAGCGGATACGCATGCGTCAACATCAGACAATGGTTCATTCCCAGTGGAAAGACGGATCTCTGTCCAAGTAAAACGGGGATTGCTTTAAATTTTAAGCAATGGAATCAACTGAAAGAATGTTTGCCAATAGTTAATGAGCTGATTGGCCAAGAGTTGGACGAAGTGCAGTTCTGCGAGATGAGAGAGGATCATCAAAATCAAATGGGGGCATTAACCTGCTCTAACTGTAACCCAAACTGGTACGTGAACCTGTTATTTTGAAGAAAGTATCACAGCAGAGAAGTTAGTATTCTGACACTTTGTAGGATTCATTAATGTGTGTGTGCGAACTGAGATTGGAGGAACGTTTATAAGAGTAAGAATGCCGAAATACAACAACTATAAAATGGAACATCGCCAAGACTCCAATAGCCGCTGGACATTTTTAGGATCAGCATTACCAAAATCAGAAATTGTCTATTTCTGTCAAATGTTAATAGTTTATATCATCGTGATCACGTCTATCGTCAATTTATCTTTAAATAGCGAAAAAACGGAACTGTGGATTAGTTTGCTAAGCAGTGCCATCGGATACGCTTTGCCTTCACCATCTTTAAATAGACATGAATGACGTCATACTACCGCTCATTCCATGTTCGAGCATGTGTATCAGTGGACAGACCGGAAGTGGAAAGACAAAGTTCGTTCATCGACTGTTACGGAACCTCGAAAACATGTATCCGGAGGAACCACCAGATCGCGTCATGTATTGTTACGGTATCCATCAACCTTTGTTCGACGAGATGGAATCAGAATTACCCAATTTAATAATGAAACAGGGACTTCCTTCGCGAGAGGAGATCAACGAATTTACCACAGATCGACACCACCGTTTGGTCGTGATTGATGACTTAGCTCACCAACTGTTAAATGATACGGAAATGGAATTACTTTTCACACAAGGATGTCATCATCGTCGCATTAGTGTAATCTTCATGACTCAAAACTTATTTCAGAAAGGCTCGAAATCACGCACAATCGCTTTAAATACGTACTATTTAGTGCTCATGAAAAATGTACGCGATGCGGCTCAAATTAGCTTCCTAGGTCGTCAACTGTTTCCGGGTTTTGGTAATTTATTGACCTCGGCATATATGGATGCCACGAAAGAGCCTTATGGATATCTGTTAGTGGATACATCTCCTCACTCCGAAGATCAATATAGGCTGCGCACACACATTTTTCCTGGCGAAGATCCGATTATTTATCAACGTTTATAAGAGGATGTGAGAAACTCATTTAAACAATCATGAGCAGATTACTCAGCAGTCAACGTCCTTTTCTGGAACTGTTTATCAAGGCAAGATTGGCGCAAAGAAAAGCTTTACTTCAAACACTCTCTGACCCTCAACTGAAAGCTCTAAGTGAAATCGTGCACAACGTACTGAAAGGGAACGTACCTATCACGACAGAACAACAACAGACACTGAAGAAATATAGAAAAGTGTTGTACCTCGTGGGAGATAGAAAACTCAGATTTCAATACAAGAAAAAAGTCGTGCTAAAAGCAGCCAATCCTATAAGACTGGTCTTGAGGTTAGCCTTGAATCACCTACCATGGCTAAAAAGTCTGTCTTAATACCCTACGACAAATATCAACGTTTACTGCATTCTAGTTCCTCGTCAGTACCGTGTATGTTTTGTACAGACACATTTACGAGAAAGGATGCCATGATACGTTACGTCCGAAATAAACATTTCATGATCGAAAAAGATACACAGTCTCCACAGCGGGGACATCGACAACCACCGACTCCATCCGACCCCGTTATAAATGAAAGGATTTCTCCACTCACTCCACCCGATGCAATACGATCTCCACCGACTCCACAGAGAGAACGATCGGATAGACCACCACCACCGGATCCTATGTCGATTGAAAGCACATCTCCACTCTCTCCACCACCGAGAAAAAAGAAACGTTCACATACAATTCGACGTGTTCCACCGTCTCCACAGGAGTCCATGATAAAGACATTGACAACTCCACCGAGTCCACCGATGCCATCAAAATGGATATATTTCTAAATGACGTGTGTTGAAATGTTCACATTGTGTAAATATGTATTTTCGAATTTTGCATATTTATTTTCGAATTTTGCTTTTTTAATATATATAGCTTTTTCATTTTTGATCATTTGTATTGTTGCGCATGTCATTAAATTCAACAAAAATTCAAGACATCTATCATTTTTCATCATGCATTTGACGAATGTGGTTGTGCAAGTAAGGTTAGATCGTACGATCGATCTCCAAAGATTGAAGGATGATCTCAATGCTGCTAGATATAATCCAGCACGATTTAGTGGACTGATATGGCATGATCCTAAGCTCGGTGGGAATTGTAAAGTGTTCGCTAGTGGAGCCATCAATTGTAATGGCAGATGTTCGTCTTTTAAGGAGGGTGTAAAGAGACTGAAAAGATACGTACGCATCTTGAAAAAGAAAGATTATTGTACTTTGGTAACTGATGTCAAGGTCGTCACGGCATCTGCTTCTCATCGAATAGAAGCTTCCGTTAAAGTAGAAAACATTCCATTTCCTTTGACTTACGAACCCGAGTTATTTCCTGCCATCATGTTTAGGAGAGACACTATTCATTTTACTCTACACTTTTCGGGTGCCTTACTCATTACCGGGATAAAATCAGAAACAGACATAGACGACACCGTGTATCCCGTCATCTTAGAATTGACATCAAACTTATAAGAGAATTCTATGCAAAATCGTAAAGCGAATCACGATGGGAATTTGGATAAATACATTGCGAAAGCCAAAACAAGACTGTTTGCTGTCAAAGTTCGAACACCAAAGTGTACAACCATTACTACAAATACTACCTTTATCAGAGAAAAGCGTGCAGAATAACAACGATGCTGTGGTCGATGTCGGCTCAACTACCGTGACGACAAAAGATCTTGTTACGGAAAGATCGATTCGTATACCGATGATTTCAGAAGAACATGATCCTCCAAATGCAATACAGAGAAAGACGGGCACGTTCAAAATAGCGAGACCACATAAATCCCGGTGTTGCGAAACGTGTTTAGACTTGACTTGTTTCTTGCTAGTGATATCGTGTATTCAACTGTTCATCGTTTGGTTAGCACTGATTCCATATCTATGAATTTATGATGAGTGTATGTCTATCGAGGATCCGAAATGACTAAACTTGGACGATGGAGACATCGCTCCGAGCCACGAGGCAAAGTTTGACTAAAGTAGTGAGATAGATACCCATTGTACATATTTGAATTCATTGTAAGTGATGAAGAATGGGACGGCCCTAATCCTTGTTCATCACGTGGTGTGAGCAGGGCAATAAATGATTGAATTATTATTAGATTTCATTTCATTTTATATTTTACTACCCCTAAAACAAAAGTCGTCATTCATCGTCTGACAGTGAAACAAACAGGTTGTTTCGAAAATGGCACGTAATTCAGTAGATGCTTACACGACTCTTACCTGTCCCAAATGTAAAATGTAAAAAAAATGTTATGTTGGAAATGTGACCACGACCTCTTAGAGGACCTCTTCGGTACGGAGTATATTACTTGTTCTCACTGTAAGTGAGACGTAGAAGAGCTAAGATATCAATGTCACGAATGCAATGCAGATGTCTGTGAGGAGTATTGTATTCTTTGTAAAGGAGATAAATGTAAGGTTTTATAAATGTCGACATTGTTCGGAATGGTCTGACATCGGAATCAGATGTCCAAAATGTAAACAACCGATCTGCAACTCATGTGATCGGGTATGCATCTATCTTCGGTGTGAATTTTGTATGGAGGGTATCGAAGAAGGGAAACTCGACGTAGATTCGATTTGTGAAGACTGTCGTGAAATAGTCGACATATATTGGTCGAAGAAGCATTGATTTATACGACCATTGAGACCACTGACTGTTCTGATTGAGAAGTGACATGTTTATAAGAGTACTCAATTTACGGCCATGAAAAAAGAATCATGACTTATGAAGACTACTTAGAATCCATTTACTACGATCTCCGTCATGCCGGGTCGTACGGTGGACTAGAAAAATTATATAGAGCCGTGCGCAGAGAAGGAAAATACGTCTTGGGAAGATCAAAGATTCGAAAATGGTTGCAAAAACAAGAAACCTTTACTTTACATCAACATGTCAGACGACGATTTAAGAGACGAAAGGTCATCGTTCCGTATATCGATTATCAATGGGATGCCGATACGGCTTCCATGACTGTATATACCAAAGACAATGACGGGTTCGGATATTTCTTGGTGGTCATCGACATCTTTTCTCGCTACGTGTGGACGATTCCTTTGCAAACGACTAAGGGTTCGGAAATGGCTTCAGCGTTGAAAACGATATTCGATCAAGGGAGGGTTCCGGATAAACTGAGAACGGACAAAGGTGTAGAATTTAAAAATAGAACTGTTAAGAAATTGACGATGGAACTCGGAATCGATCATTTTTTCACCCAAAACGAAAGTGAAGCCAATTACGCAGAACGAGCCATCAAGAACCTCAAATCCAGAATCAGTCGTTATCGCAGTCGTCATCAGACCAACCGATGGATCGACATCTTAGAGAAGATCACGCATAGTTATAACCATACGCATCACCGTGGCATTAAAAGAGCTCCTAGCGCCGTAAGGGAAAAAGATCAAGTCGATATATGGAAGATTCAACACGGTATTCGACCAGCTAAAACCAAAACATCAGGGAAACGAGGAGGACCAGCTACTCGTTTCAAATTCAAAGTCGGAGATACGGTGCGACTCTCACATCTACAGCGACCTTTCCAACGCAAGTATGACGAAAGGTGGACTTACGAATATTTCGTGATTGCATCGCGAGTCATGCGTCAAGGCATACCGTGTTATACGTTAAAAGACGTAGAAGGGGATGCTATAAATGGTACTTTTTACGAGTCGGAACTTTCGAGAGTGATCGTGACAGATGACACAACCTATGGCGTAGAAAAAGTATTAAAGCGTAAAAGAAACCAGGTGTTAGTGAAATGGTGGGAATGGCCGAAAAAGTTTAACAGTTGGATTTCCAATAATGATCTACAGCATTACGAACAAAAGTTATAAGAGGAAGATATTGTTGATATCGAAAACCTAAAACATGGAACACATCTTGTACGTTTCAAGCACCGATTCCTCACCATTTCATGCAAATAATTCTGCGGAGGACTTTACGGTGATCCTACCCAAAACGTACAATTTAGATGGAAATTGGGAATGTGCCTTGCTCGAAATCACACTTCGTCGTCCTTTTCACCAACGTTTACACGTATGCTGTGACGTTATCGAAGATTCTTACATCCAAAATTCTTTGTTTCCCGTTCTCCGTACCATTCCTGCCGCACAAGACGATGGAAAATCTTTGACTAGAAATTCGGTGTTGACTCATCTGACCTTTGACCGACCTTATTTCTTTGGATTGCGTCATAAAGTTCTAACGAGTTTGCGATTCTTTATAAGAGGGAGTGATCTCAAAACTACGATACCATTGGAAGGCACATTGTATTGCGTATTATTGCTGAGAAAACGAACATGGGTTCCATAGAGATTTACGACTCCACTCAAGGTAAATGGCTACCCTACGTTCCAGACTTCAAAAAATGGGAACAACACTTCATCGACATCTCGGAGGGACGGGTAAAACCGGATCATAGAGGTCGATACCTGGTGGGAAGGGGATCAAAACAAAGAGCCGAAGAAAACGCTCGAACGCCAAATGTCACGCTGGTGACACCCGTGGCACAAGCAGTCGAGATCGCAAAGTCGGAACTGAAGCGTGAGGGAGGGAAGGTTATAAGAGGCGGTAAACGCAAAGGTAATCATCCTCTGGGACCTATCGGAAAAAGACTCAAGACTCTGCGCGAAGACAACGAATACGTTCATTAGACATGGAAGAAAACCACAGACATCAGTTGTCTCTCTTTGGGGCGCCACCTACCGACACAGCTGTCCAAGTCAGAGAATGGATCGAATTTAAACCCATCAATCAAATCGGAGGAGATGCCGCCATAGAATTTCACGTGATTCCCCAGTCGAGTGGATATTTGGATTTGAAACAAAGCCGCCTTCAAGTCAAATTGAAATTGACCAAAGGAGACGGAAGTGCGGTGACGGAATCCGATGTCGTGGGCTTGGTCAATTCACCTTTACATAGCTTGTTCTCTCACGTGGAATGTCAACTCCAACAAAAATCTGTGTCCGAGTTGGGAACCAATTATCCCTACAAAGCGTACATCGATACTTTGTTGAGTAATAAGGAAGAGGATGTTGTTAAGAACGGCGGTCAATTGTTTATCAAGGACAGTGGAGGGGCATTTGACGATACCGATTCCAAGACGGGTCTCAAAACGGGGTTTTACAATCGAGCAAAGTATACTGAAAAAGGTGGATTATTAGATTTAGGAGGTCCCATTATGTTGGATCTCTTTTCCCAAGACAAACCTATTCTTAACGGTATTCCCGTGGATTTAAAACTATGGCCCAGCAAACATGCGTTTCGGTTGATGTCTAACACTAGCACTCCGGACGAAAAAGTCGAAATCGTCGATGCCACCTTAAAAATATGCATACAGAGACCGAACCCCGCCCTCACCATGGCTCACGAGAAATTATTGGAGAAGACACCTGCCATTTATCCCTACATGACGTCATCCATCAAGATTGCCTCCATCGCCAAGGGAGAATTCAGTTTTAGTGCCGATAACGTGTTTCAAGGAGAAGTGCCTTCTCAACTCGTATTAGGCATGGTCTCTAGCAGCGCCTATATTGGAAATTATAAGAAGTCTCCCTTCAATTTCCAACACTTTGATTGTAATTTCGTAGCATTCTACGTGGACGGACAGTCGCTTCCGGCCAAACCATCTTACAACCGAATTTTGCAACTAGCAACTATGTGAGTGCCTATCAAACTCTACAGAAGGATGCTCGGATCGATAGACAAGAATATGCAAAAGGATACACTCTATTTCAATTAGATCTTAATCCCTACGTGGATTTCAACGTGAAAAGAAGAGCACATTGTCGCCTAGAATTGCTGTTTGCCAAAGCATTACCCGAGAGCGTGACCTTGCTCATGTATGGAAAATTTCCAGAAATTTTACGCATCGATCAATCTCGCAGTGTTTACAAACAATGAACAATTTCGACATCGAGACTCATCTTCCTACCGGCAATGTCATCTGTGCAGACGAGTTACCACCCATTGTGACCGACAGACCTTGCTTTTACGTGGTCAACACGGATCCCTGTAGTCAGTCTGGACAGCACTGGACGGCATTTTATTTCCCTCGTAAAGGAAGACCTTGTGAATTTTTCGATTCTCTGGGACGACCGCCCGAACATTATCACGCTCGTTTTAAAAATGTATTGATAGTTAACGGACCTAGCTACATGCACCTCAAAGACAGACTTCAGGACATTGATTCTGATGTTTGTGGTCAATATTGTATCTATTTTATCGTTCAACGACATCTCGGAAGAACAATGACAGACATCTGTCATGATTTTGTAAACCACGATTTCGTTCAAAATGATAAATTTGTCTCTCATTATGTGTCCATACTTTAGAATAAAAGAATGGAATTTCCAAATGCTATTGTTCTTTATTACAAACTGACATTGTATTATAATGAGAAATCATGTACATCCAAAAACATAAGTGAATCGCATTCCGTTTTCTCGCCAGATTTTCTGACAAAAGGCATATTCCTCTTCACTGATATTTGTATTTTTGAGAGCATTGTAAAAACTTTCGTGAGGAGGAAGTTCCGGATAATTTAGTTTGTCTTCACTGTCAAACCAATCGTAACAGAAAAAACCTTTGTTTTCTCCCACGCCATATGCTTTTAGAAATTTGGAGTAAGAGGTGCCAGGTGCGAGAAAATGTGTTACATCTAGGAATTTCAAAGTGGGAGAAGACATACAGGCATATTCGTTGTTCCGTTTGACGACAAAAGTACCTTTAGATTCTTCCATACGTAGGTGTCTTGCAAAATTTCTTTTGATCAAGTTTAGATCGTACTTTGCAGAATTGAATCCCAAAACGGGTACTTGATACATGTAACCGTAAAATTCACCATATAAGGAGCTCAAAAGGGTGTCTTTTTTCTTCTTAGGAACATCCCGTATGTCATTCTCCTCTTCTTCTTCTTCTTCTTCGCTTTCTTCAAACTCTTCCTCTTCGTTGGTTTCTTTCATCATGTCCTTGAGAAGTTTCATTGCCCATCCCCACTTTTCTTCTGCTAGTGTCGCAACGCATTCCGCAATGTCATCCATGACGTCAATCATTTCTAACACCAAGTTGTTCAGAGTAGATGATACGATGCATCGCGGTTCCATATGGTCAGGTACATTACTACACATGGACACACTGATAGGTACGTGCTTTTGCGTCCATTTTAAATGTTTAGAATTATCTCCTTGGACCGTTTGTAACATGGCCTCAAGGTCATACACGATGAACCAATTAAATGTTCAATCATGAGCGGGTACTGAAATGTTGTATTCTGCTAGTTTCTCAAATATCGTTTTAGAGGGTGTATGAAATCCTCCTGGGTAGACAAATTTGGTTTTCCAACTACATGTGCGTTGGTGACGCGTGAGTTTGTATGATGTGACGAAATGTCGATCGCATGTCTGACATTGGAATTTCTGGGCATACTGAGAAAAATCCTTGACGTATGACAGATGTTGTTCATGCAAATTGAGGTATAACGTGTTCTGAAAACGGTTTCTTGACCTGTATATACTCCGAGCGAAGCCAGTGTCATCGAGCGAGTACACCTCGAGATCGACCTCAAACAGTGATTCGAACTCGGGGAATTCGTCCAACGATACGCCTTGGAACGACTCATCTGGGTGTATGCCTTTGACTTTGTTCCATCGATTATAGTATTGTTGGGTCGGTTTCTCCAGACTCTTGACATCGTATCCTCTGTGCAATGCCAGACAGCGGAAAGCGCATAGATTATCTCCATATGGTTTTCCCTTTTGTCGGTCATAATCAAGGGAGATGATAGAAGGTTTCGGTTTTATGTGATCTGGTAAAGAGCCGCGTCCTAAGGGAAAATTAGTGTGATATTACGTGAACCATACGTTGGTGACTAGAACTGGTACCCATTTTGTATTGGGTCTCGTACGCAATAATTCAGCCATCATGTCCATTTCTGACAGTCTGCTGCTTAGTCTGTCGATGTCCGATCTTTTAGATATGTAGACTGGTGTGTCCAGCACTGCAGCATTTCCGTAGGGTTTAAAATATCGATAAGATCCCGTTTCTCGGTTTTGAAGTATTACACCAAAGGCAAGGTTAAGTCGGAAAGCACGCTGCTCTCTGTCATAAATGTCATGAATGGCTTGAATTACCTCTGTATGAGTGACCGTATTGTCTACGGGTAGATTAAATGTGGACAGTACGGGACCTGGTTGGTGTCGTTCCAAGATTAATGGTTCGTTTGTTTCGTACTCTCCCTTTAATGCCTCATCTATGGTACCATCATCTTTAGTCCAGGGCGCTTGACTGTCTGCACGCCACGGCCGTGGTCTTAACCCACTTCCGGTTTGATAGTGCGTTCTCATGCCGTGTCTGTAGAGGTCGCCTCTGTTGTCGAAGGTTTCAGTACACCGTCTACAGCGAAAAACAGGCTTGCATGGAGATTTTGACGTTGAAGGTTGAGGCGAATCTAGAGTTGAGGATTTGGATGTCGAAGGTTGTGCGGAATGATCTCTCTTCCTTTTGCGATCATTTGTTTTCGACGTTTTAAAATGACTGGATTCGTGAGATTCTAGATTGTATTTGTTAGAGCAAATCTTCCCACATTGTCTACATTTGAAAACTTGACAAGACTTTTCGTGTTTTACTTTCTTATTTTTGTAATTAAATTGTTGACCGCATTTGTCACACGTAAAGCATATGTTCAAATGCTTGGCTGTTTGATGCCTCGTCAACGAACTCTTACAGCTGAGTACACGGCCACAGTCTTTACACCTATGGATAGGGTCTTTGCTTTTCATTTGGCAAGACTTCTCATGCCGCACTTTTGCACATCTATATTTAAACGGTTGGTCGGAATGTTTTGCGTTTTCGTGTCGAACCAATCCTTTCTTATTTTGGTATTGTTTGCCGCATGTCTTACATGTAATTGTCTGCTCTTCATCCGACATCCATTCGTCAAAAATCTGAAATAACATAAAGTAAAAATTGTCCACGTGTGTTTTCGAGCACATAAGATTTTAGGTGTCGTGGAATTTGTTTAAGTTCAGTTTTGATGATTGTTTCGAGTGAAACTAACCAGATAAAAGACTCTTAATTCAAACCCTTTGTCTCACTTCTGAATATCATAATGAATGTCAATATACTCCATCTATATACTACTTTCGTATAACATTTAGGCGTTAATAAGAATTTACTTATATCAAATAAATAAATCATCTTACCTGACTTTGGATCTGGTGTAACTCTTGATGTGCTATCAACTCATCTATGTCATTAAACGTCTCCAAACAATCTTTGCAACGTTTTGACATTCTGAAAATAAATAAAATAGACATATGTTAATTAATTAATTAAACTTCCACTTATTAATTATAATTATTAATTAATTATTAAAATTATAATTATGACGATTTCACACTATTTGTGTTTCATGTGCACCATAAAAGTAAATTTTAACATAATGCAAACAACATTGAGAGTCTCGTTGCCTATTGCACTGTAGATGAAGAACGATAACCCATGCCGATAATTGTTTTGACATATGTTTTAAATATATTTAAATCAATTTTATCTATTGATAAACATAGAGAGCGACGCAGCAGACGTGTGTTTTCAAAGCCTCGTATCATGGTCAAAGCATTTAAAGGTTGTAACATCTGTCTCGTGTCGGTTTCATTCTTAAATCAAAAGAGTCGCTCATTTGCGCTAAATTCACTATTCCGGTATATCTGTATGAAAGCGTGGCAAATCTTTTGTATGAAAGCAAAGAAACAGAAATCTAAGTATCATACCATTCTAGAAATCATTATTTTAAAGTACCTTGTCCGTAATTAAATAATCATGTCGTGCATAAGTACCTTACAATCTATGTGAATATACGAAGTAACAAGTTTTTTATTACTTTCTCCAAACGGAAAACATATTTTCATGATAGGAAAATTGTGTTCGGTGTCGATGTGTAACATTAACACGTAATATCTCGGAGTATAAAGAAGACCCTTCAAAGTTCAGTCACCTTTATACATACTTGATTCCCAGGATCTAACAATTTTGGGCTTTATTCAAATTAGCATAGAAACTGCAAACCCCATTGGTTGTTTTAACAAGTTTGATAAGAACAAAGAATCCGACTAGTTTATAAAAGCCGATTTTCTTAGTTTTCTGGGCATTCCTAGTGAAGATTTTCGAGGAAAAAAAAGAAAAAAAAAGAAAAGAAAAGAAAAAAGAAAAAAAAATGGATCCACGGTATGTTATTATATTTTTCGAAAAGAAACTAATAATGTAGCTATATAATGGAATGATTATCTAATTTTATTTTATATTTTCTTTCATTCAAAGGACATCCATAATATATATACTGAAACAGTTTTATTTACGTATGCACCGTTTAACACACGCCCCTTACCCCCTTTTCCTAAGAAAACAACAATGTGACTTGATGATGCTCGATAAATCATACTTACGATTCATCGAGGCATCTCTCTCTCTCAGCAATTATTACAACAATGTTTCATTTATGTTATCTTATTTCAGTAAAGATAGTTTATATATATATATATATATATATATATATATATATATATATATATATATATATATATATATATATATATATATATATATATATATATATATTAGTGATATGTAAGCTAATTTCATTATCACTAGAACCGTTTATAATTCATATTTCAGACAAGAAATCATCGAAATAGGGAGCAGTCCCCCAAGTAGTCCTTTATTGAAAACAAATGAATCGTAAGTATGATTTATCGAGCATCATCAAGTCACATTGTTGTTTTCTTAAGAAAAAGGGGTAAGGGGCGTGTGTTAAACGGTGCATACGTAAATAAAACTGTTTCACTATGTTAATGTAATGTTCATGTATATTTTCATCTCGTATAATATTAGTTTTCATGTTTAATATAGCAATATTGGATCTTATTTACGTTTTCTCATTTCAGTAATGACAGAAGCACTGAGGTGGGGAGTAGCCCCCTTTTCGAGGAGGATGAGGGAAGCAACTCGTAAGTATAATTGACTTAGCATTATGAATCTCTCTCTCTCTCTCTCTCTCTCTCTCTCTCTCTCTCTCAACAATTATTACAACAATATTTCATTTATGTTATCTTATTTCAGTAAAGATAG
The DNA here is from genome assembly GCA_035048485.1 of Pteria penguin. NCBI lineage: Eukaryota > Metazoa > Mollusca > Bivalvia > Pterioida > Pteriidae > Pteria > Pteria penguin. The sequence continues at coordinate 19,946,025 of CM068588.1, read as the reverse complement.
TTTCTGGGACACCCCCCCCCGGGTTGGGGACAGGCCTGTAGCAGTCCGGATGTAACAGCGCTACTCCAACCAATGTGAGTATCTACATATACATAGTTGAATAGAAATAAAATCCATTAATTACGATAAAACTACTTTTGATTTCAAAGTTTACATTTAAGATATCTTCTGATTTCAAGGTTTGCGTTTCAGATTTCTGTTATTTATGAAATGTCATTATATGAAAAATACACGTGTCTAATCTTTGCATTCAATGTTATGTATTTTAAGGAATGTGATGTTTGTGGGTCATTTAGTAAACCTGTTGGAGCAGCAGAATATCAGGATAACGACATTGTTGGACTACAACAGGAAAATCATTGACTACATAAAAAAAGACTTTAAGCACGTGTAAATCAATCTAAATAAAATGTTTGATCGATTTCGATAGTGTTAGTTATTGGATCTATACATCGTTTTATTATCAATCGGATAGCTTGGATATCATGTATAAACAAAGGTAAGTTAAGTATATTGTGACGGAAGCCGGGCATTGGGCCTGGATAGCTCAATTGTTTGATTTCCGGGTTCAGTCATTATTTTACCATGTCTATTACAATAATATCACATGTATGTAACTGTGGTAGTTACGCATCTAAAAGATATACATATATTGAGACTAGTCTTAAAATAACTAACTTACCTCGAGGCTTTTTCGTCCTGATGTCCTAGGTCTTCAAGTGGTATTTCCTGTACTATATATATCCTTCCTCTACTGCAAAAAAACGTAGAATGACGAACAGCGTTGGGTTTTATACCCTAAGCTGTGGCGTGGGTACGCTAAAAATCTAGGTCAGCGTGGGGACGCTTACAAAGTAGGTCAGCGTGGGGACGCTATGACTCATCGAAACAAAGAAAAACAGCATGGATACGCTATGACTCATCTATATCGTTGGTACGCTTACTCCATGAGTCTTGGCGCAACGAAACAAAGGTGAGAAACATGGGAGCAACAAAACCCCGACACCCTAAGAGGTGTATATCGCATCCGCGTTGATCAACGCATAATTAGCATATTATCATGTTAAGTTTATTCATTAGAAAAAAAAGCTGTAATATGACGATTCATGAAATGTAAACCTTCATAACGTTGATTATTGATTATTGATTATTGTTTTTTTACGTCACTCCACGATTATTTCACGTATATGGTGACGGCATCTGCCTGATGCATTGCATACAAATTTAGACCTTTGCAACGGACCCACCCGAAGCAGTGAGGGATCTTTTACGTGCCACGCCTACCGTGACACGGGACCTCGGTTTTTACTGTCTCATCCGAAAGACAGAACACCGGTGTGCCCCGGGCGGGAGTCGAACCCGCGACCTCTCGATCACGAGCCGAGCACCTTATCCACACCGGCTTATAAATGTATATTATTTCTTAAAACCTATACCAGAGTTTCCATGTTTCATTCGCTACATGATATATAAACACTTTCGAAATGAATGTATTTATTTTATATACTGCTTGACTGTTAACAGTCATATATTGCTCAATACACGTTTTGACATAGAAACGCATTTGGGTTTCTTTTTGTCGTCTTTTCAATTCGTAAGTGAATTAAAGATAAAATAAAGCAAACGGACTTTGAGAATTATATCGGTATGCTAACTCCATGAACCCTGGCGCAACGAAACAAAGGTGACCTTAGAATAGCGTGGGTACGTGATGAAACAAGGGTAATAGGTCAGCGTGGGTACGCTGACATTCTAGGTTAGCGTGGGGACGCTTATTAAGTAGGTCAACATTGGGACGCGATGACTCACGGGTCACGTCCGTACACTTCACCCCGTGAGAAACGTGGGAGCAACAAAACACCGACACCCTAAGAGGTGTGTATCGCCCCTACTATACTACTCGTGTCCAACCTGTCACACAGTCGCACAACCGTGTGACAAAAGGTTCAAAACGTGCGACAAACAATTTTGAAGTATAACTCCATTTTACAGCAATGACATGAAAATTCAAATTTTACGTAATTCGGTCCCGAAACGAGATCGCTCACTATGTACATCCGGGCACTTTGAGCATTAGTATTATCGTGGAACGAGGTTAGGGGCCGGGTGAAATTCAACCCATGATGCATTGCATAAATACATAAAACGATGGATCCAGAACGGTTTAATTTTCCGGAAAATGTCAAAAATGGCGCTTTCTTGTTCCTTGAAAATGTTTTTAATCGTAAGTCATTGTTATTTGATATTATGTGATATTATGTTTGAAAACAACAATAATTTTTTTATGATTTGATTGATTATGATTTATAAATAATGTATCTCATAGATAATTGATAAAATTAAACTATTCAATAAATGTTACTACATTAGATGTATATATATATATATATATATATATATATATATATATATATAGATATAGATATATATATATATATATATATATATATTATAACTATGTATACATGGTATATATATATAGAAATATATATATATATATATATATAGATTATATATATAAGTATAGTTAAGCTTATATATATATATATATATATATATATGTATATATATACGCTTAACTATACTTCCCTGTATATATGTATCTTCTGTATCTCTGTATCAATGGCGTAGCTCCACATCTACTAGAAGATAGATTAGGCCCCAATTAATTCAGTCTATATGCTCTAGATTCTAGTCCGTAGGCAGATATAGATATTTTTTAAATGTTGGGAGGGGGTGGGTTGGTGCAGTTTCCCATGACTAATGTTTTGCATTTTTCAATCTTAGAGGAAGGGATAGAGCCCTAAAATTGGTAGAAAATCCTTCTTCTTCTTCCAATACGAAGTGTACTCAAACACTGAGTGTTAAACTTTATGTAATTACCTTATATTGATCAAATTTTCTAACCAAATGGGTTTTGCAACCCTCTTCTAACATATTCAGAATTATTATGTTTATTTAACATTGGAAAGTGGTGAAGGGTCGTTATGTTTAAGAACAATGTTAACATAACAATACTGTCAATATAGGTAACTACTAAATAATTCAGATTTACTTAAGTGTATATAGCTACTAGTAGTACTACACCAGTAACACGAAATCCTTTTAATGAGTGTATGAAAAGATGCTGCTTTTATAAAAAAAAACAATTTCCTTGTTATATAACAATACCTATCTTTTTCTTTTAGATTTTCATTTGCCTGCCTAGAGGAAGCTCCTCCATCAATCCTCATCCAGCTTCATTACTGGATCATAGTTATTTCACACTTTCTGTAAGTCTGATTTATTCAAGTACTATGTACATAAATTTTAGAAAATATTCCAAGAATTAATGTTTTCAATTATACATCTGTATTATATTAGAATGAATTACTGACACCAGTTATATATGTCATCATGATTCATATAACCTAGCTAAAAATGAATATTCATAAATATACAACATGATTTTATTTCTTTCAGGATGCTGGTTTTAACATCCCACCAGCAGAAGAAAATAAAATGAATTCATCGGAACACCATATTGGAAATAACATCAAGGTAACTGCTTTTTGAGGGCATTATTACTAAAATCATGTTTTTAAGGCCTTTAACACTCCTCAAAGTATTTCTATGCTTTCCTAAAATTGAAGAAATTTAAAAAAAAAAAAAAAAACTGCTTCACACTCTTTGATATGTGGAAATTACCAATCTAACATCCTGGAATATTTCATAAAAAGATATTTAGTTTTGCAACTTTGACTCATAAACTTCATAGTTGATAGACATCATGCACATCATAGCATATTTCGACATTTGAGGCATCAGCAAAGGGTTATTAATGAAAACAAATATACTGCTACTATTGATTTGATTGAATAAAAACAAAGACAGTAATTTAATTGGTTTTAAAATTTTATTATTAACAACAATTTGATGACAAAGATTATATAATTAATTCGGTATCCATGTACATGTACTTACATTTACATAAAAACAAACAATCAAAGTTGAAATTATCAAATGATAAATGTAAACCATTCAAATAATTTAGATTGATTAATAAAATAATAAGGTTTAAAACTGAAATAATAATTAGTTAAAAATAAAGAGTATTTCGACATTTGAGGCATCAGCAAAGGGTTATTAATGAAAACAAATATACTGCTACTATTGATTTAATTGAATAAAAACAAAGACAGTAATTTAATTGGTTTTAAAATTTTATTATTAACAACAATTTGATGACAAAGATTATATAATTAATTCGGTATCCATGTACATGTACTTACATTTACATAAAAACAAACAATCAAAGTTGAAATTATCAAATGATAAATGTAAACCATTCAAATAATTTAGATTGATTAATAAAATAATAAGGTTTAAAACTGAAATAATAATTAGTTAAAAATAAAGAGTAAAATTTAATTATACTCATTAACTGTCAAATTCACAATAGTTATGTACCAAGTTTAAAATAAAAATGTATCAGATTTACCATTTATATGTGTACAGAATTTATCATGTACCATATTAGCCATTCCAATTATTTCATGTCATTGAATAATATTTACTATTTCATTTTTTGACAGTTGTCAAATCTGGTACTAGAGGAAATAGGCCCAGCCAGTTTTGACGAAGTAAGAAACAAATTTTTCTGAGGGAAATTGAATATTCTAAAAAAATCTATTGGTTTATTTAACTAATTTGTATTTATGATTATGATTGATATTTTCATGCCTCATAAACAAAGTCTCTCGAGTTATTTTCATTCAGATGAATATTGTTATATTTTGATTTATTTTTTGTTAATTTTGTAATTGAAATTTGAAACTCTGTGTAGTTGGTTTGCATTACACTAGCTGATAAAACTTTTTGTAGACATGATTTTCTTCATTTTTAAAACTTATTTTAGTTTTTTTCATTTGGAAAATTTAAATTATTTCGAAATGAGTTGAAATAAGAAAACAGCAGAAGTTAGTTTTCACCCCTCTTTTTCAGCTTTTAAACCCATTTCCATTTTTTGTCCAGATTTTCAAAATCAAGTTGATTTTTGTTTTATTTAAAACAAAATCTTGCTTTGCTTTATATAAATTAAGGGTCCAATACATTTTTATTACAGTAATTTCACAATACATCATGTATATCATTGTTGTTATCATATTGATAAATGAAAATAAATAAAATAATTACCTATTCAATTTTATGATTCCTTATTAAATACATAGCTCAGTTCATTGGTCTTCATATATTTCATATGTAATGCTTAACCATGTTAATAATTGTTTTAGCACACCTGAGCCTTTCTTTAGAAGTGATGTAATTTGTCATTGTGATGACATTACTGGAGGTTGGACAAATATCGGACAAGTGACACATTAACCTATGACGTCATGAAAACAACAATTGCAAATCTATTAAATCATTAATGTCACATTACTCTATGAACAGTGGAAGGGTCAATTGCCACATCTGACCCTTGGGTTTTAAATTAATAAAGTATTTTTCCTTGAACATTTAATGTTGTGTACTTCTGGTAATATAAACAAGTACCTAAGAAGATCAGTAATGTGTACATTGCCTCCTCTCTGTCTGATAGTCACAACTTTAACGTGAATGGATTTTAAGCATTTTCTATCACCAAAGTAATAAGTATACACTATTTCCACTAATGAAGTCTAGTTAATGACTACATAATTCTATTAGAAATCAATTATAAACAACATCTCTACAGACTCTAAGTTTGCAATGATGATTTTGGCTTAAAATGATTGCTGTTTTTATTTTTCTTAATGATCTAAATATGATTGAATATATCTCTTTAAATAATTATAGGCCATGAATTTCGATCATTTAATTCAAAACTATGAAGCCATGGATATTGAAGTTGGGCGACAAGATATGTATCTCCATAGATTTGGTCTGCGGAGAATTCCTATCATTGGTGATGGAAACTGTTTATTTAGGGCAATTAGTTTCTCTATTTATGGGAATCAGGACAATCATATTTTCTTGCGTAATTTAGCTGCTGAAACTTTAAGGGCCAATATTGAAGAATTTTCAGATTACTTTTTGGCAGATAGAGGAACCCCATTAGAGCAAATTCAACAATTATCAATACCAGGAACATATGCAGGACAGGAATGTATTTATGCATTAGCAAAAGCATTAAATATCAATATATTGGTTACATTAGGGGGAGATGATAACTCAAGAGAAATAATTACAATGGATAACTCTTTCTCATCTGATAGATTATATCAAAATTCTGCACATATCATTTGGAGAAGAATAGGTGGGGGTCATTATGAAGCAATTGGGAATATTGAAGACAATATAGAAGTATCAGGTCATCAAATGTATCCAAATTTAAATATCAATCAAAACAATCAACACACACAACCTTTTAAAACAAGTAACAGCTTTACCCAAGAAATTAACCTTGCTACTGTTAGTCAAATTAAACACCAGAAAACAAATACTCAAAGTAATGTTGTGCTGTCACCACACATTTCAAAGGATTCTTTAATGGATTTTCACAAATACTCTAAAACTAAACAAGACTATACACAAAAGAAAAAAGGGCATCAAAATAAATTACTGAGAAGAAATATTAAAGGTAACTGTCAGTTGAATGAAATGTGTCCAGCAAGAATTTGTGTTAGGGAAAAACCTGATGGCAAAATACATGTAAAGTACATAAAATCACACTCGCATTCATTAAATTTTGAGCAAACTAAGTTCCTACCTATTCCAAATAAGATCAAGAATGAAATTTTAGGTATGCTTTCCTTAAAAATCCCTATAGGTAGCATCATAACTAAAGTTCGAGAACAATTTTCAAACAGAGACCACAGAGACAATATGGAAGACGTAAAATACTACAATTTAATTGATAGAAAGACCATTCATAATTTGAAACAAAAATTGGCCGATCCCGAAATCATTCAAGATAGCAATGATGCTATATCTACATATATTAAAGTGCAAATGCTTCGAAAAGAAAAATACAACCCAGTTTTAATATTTAAACAACAAGATACTGAGAATGACTTTTCAATAACACCAGGTTTAGAAAAGCAAGATTTTTTACTTGCTTTTATGACAAAACAACAACTTAACATATATCAACAGTTTGCAAACAGAATTTTATGTATGGATTCTACACATAAAACTAATACCTATTCATTTAAATTAATCACACTATTAGTTCCAGATCAATTTCGAAAAGGCTATCCAGTTGCTTTTTGTATTTCAAATAGGGAAGATGAAGTTGCAATTAGATTATTTTTAGAATCTGTTAAGTCAAAATCACCCAATACTAAAGTAAATATTTTAATGACTGATGATGATAATGCTGGTTGGAATGCTGCTAGATCAGTTTTTGGAAATGATTTAAAACACTTCCTATGTACATGGCACGTTTATAGGTCATGGACTCGCAATGTTCAACAACACTTTAAAGATGATGAACAGAAGAGCACAGTTTTTAGCTTTTTATGTGCAATGTTGGAGGCAAAATCTGAAAATGAATTTAATCAATACAAAAGCGCTTTGATAAATAAACTACAAAAAATGAATCCTAATTTTCTTCAGTACTTAGAAAATCATTATTTTGCAAGGTCAGAAAAGTGGGCTAAATGTTTTAGAAAAGGAGATTACTGTAACGTAGATACAAATATGTTTGTAGAAAGCTTTCATAATCAGCTAAAAACTGTGTATTTTGAGGGTAAAAGAAACAAAAGAATTGATGTCTTATTAGAAACTCTGTTAAGGTTAGAGAACAACTTATTTATTAATCATTTTAAGAGGTTATCTTATAATATACCATCAAATGGTGATACACACACACAAGACAGACATGAACGTAGTCTACAGATAAACAACAAATATGTTAAACAAATATCTGATGTGTTATATAGTGTAGATTCTCTGAATTCTCAGTATATTATAGAAATAAAAAATAGATATTGTGATAATGAACATTGTTACATCAAGTGTAAGGATATACCTTGTATAGATTTATGTTATCATTTATATAAATGTAACTGCCCAGATTATGATAAAGGTTTTATCTGCAAACATATACACAAAGTTCATTGCATTTACACAAGTTATGAACAGGATAATTTTGAGTCTGAACAAAATGAACTATTAGTGGTAAATCCTGAGAAAGATTCATTGGTTTCACAAAATTCATCTTCTGATATAGATTCACAATATGAAAAGGTCAAGAGTCTTCTGATAAAATTAGAGCAGCAAATTAATAACCCTAGAGTAAAAGAAATGAGAATGCCTGTAATATTCAGTACATTACAAACTATTATAGCTGGTAATGATGCTTGCATTAATATGCCTGTGCCAATTGGTAACCTTAAAGAGACTGAAAAGGTACCAGGTAATGCAAAAAACATCCTGCAACCTAGATTCCACAAAACTGAGAAGAAAAAAGGTCGAACAAAAAAGGCTCACATACACAAACCCACCCAGCAGGAAAAAGAACAACTTTTGGATTCATCGAACCAAGCAACAGATGACTCAAGACCCTCAGTTGCTCCTTATCCCCCTTTGAGATTGGTTCCTAGATCCACCCCTTTTAATGACATCCATAGGTCACCTGAACAGCCCCTATTATCGTAAGTACATTTAATTACCTCGTAATTCTCATATTAATGTATAAACTGACTTTAGCTTAGATTAATTACATTAATACATCATAAAAGTGTCTTGTTCATAATTATTTAATGCTACATATTTTCTTATAGAAAAATATTTAAAAAGATATTATAGCAGTTAAAGTTACTTTATGAGACTAAATGACTGGTTCAGTGAACACCAAATATGACTTTGTATACCACTTTGTACTTTCGTATGTACAATTAGGAAACCAAAACTCTTGATTTTGACATGTTTCTTAAGAACTGCTGTGACAGGTGAGCTATGCAAACAGGAGATGCTTACTCTCCCCGGGCACCTGGTCTCACCTTGGAATTTTTCAGTATTTCGCGGTTCAGAACAGTTCCTTTTTGAAACTTACATGATTTTGTATCTGTCCTTGGACTTTGAGAATGATTAATGGTTTGGTACTTCTTTGATATTGATTTATGTATCATATCTTTTATAGAGTAAATGGTGAAATTGGAGTACCATCAGGGCTGAGGATCCCACCGTCAATGATAGGCAACAGGATATCAGTTCCTACCAAAGATGGAAAAAAACAGGTCATTATTTTCACTAATGGAATTGACCAAAAAGAAAATGAACTTGATTAGATAAAAACACCAAATCTCATTGTCAAGGTCACCTGTTGGTTTTATCAAAATTAAAAAAAGTTTAAATTTTGGAACACAAGGTCACTATTCACTTGAACAGGAAAACAGATGTGTTTGTGTTACACTGATCTCTGCCTCTTTGCTGCAACAAATGAGATACTCGGCACTTTTTGAAAAAAAAATCACTCAAAGGTCTTGGTCAAGGTCCACTGTTAAAAAGGTCTTGTTACATTAAATTCACATACCAAATATCAAAGCTTTAAATATCTGTAGTTAAAAATTTACTCACAAATGTAAAAAAATGCAGACAACAAACAGACAAGACTAAAACTATATGCTAATTAAATCTTATTTCTACAAATATACTGAAAATTGAGACATATATCCAGCACATTACAAAAATTTTAGGATACATTAGATGTGAAAATTAAACTGTATGAAATAAAAAGAGAAACTATTGTTCTTTGTGTTCTTTGCTTTATGTATTGTTGTTTGAGAAATTATTTTTATTCTTTAAATTTAGCTCCATGTGAGAAATCTGTACCTAGCAATTGCTGAATTACTGATCGAGTACTAGATTAGTCAGTGTTGTATGGGTGCAGAACTGATCACAATTGGAGTACACTTAATTATGAAAAAAAAAAAAATAGAAAATCAAAAACAAAGAAATTCCCCACAAAAACATGAATCTTATTAATAGTTAAATTTGCAGTATTTCACATGTGTATTTAAATTTTTAAAGATTGTATTGCTTTTATCAGTTTTCATTTCTGCCAATCTTATGCTATAACTGTTTCCCAACTGATGAAGCCCGGACAGTTAAAGCATATAATTACATTCAAAAAGGCCAACATTTGATACATTTCAGTATAAATGGTGAAAACTCTCATCTAATAGGAGACTCTCATTCACTGATTAAATATCATTCTTTTAATACCATCTTAGTTGTATTTGTAATCATTACTGAACTCAAAATTCAATGTTAAAATTATGCCTTTTTGATTGTAAATTAATATATCCTGATCATATTTAATCTTGTTTATATATTTATATGTACTGATATATAGTGAACAGTCTTTTAATATTATTTTTAAAGTAAATGTTCATAAAATATGTCTCCTTAAATAATAGAAATATAATCAGGATAAACTCACTATCTAAAATGCAAGTTAAAATTTATGCTTCAAATTTTCCCTTTACAATCACTCCTTCTCCACCATTATTTCTGTACTTCATAGAAATTTACCTCAAAACATTGATGCAAACTATGACAACTTAATTGCAAATGAATTATGAAATTCATTGATTTTCCTAAAATTTCAAAATTTCCAGATTCCCTCTGCAGATTTTAGTTTGCATTTACTAGGGCTGAAACTCACATGGCAAATGTGGCTTAACAAATGGAATGCAATAGTTCTAAAACAATGTCGTTATTTCTATCCTTCAGATAGATGAAATCATGAATTATCTTTAAAGTTCTAACGTTCCATATTAATTAATCTTTTACAAAAAGTACAATCTTCTTATATACTTGTATATTTATTAATTATTTACATGATTATGCCTAACGTGCCATGTGGGTATTGGGGAACTATCAAAATTTTTCATAGTAATGTTGAATTACAAAAAGTAATACATAATTCCTACTTTCAGTGCCTTAATATAGCTTCTTAAAGGGCACCAACTAAACACATGTAAAAATCTGACTAATGTTAAGGTACATGCTAACTCTAAATGAAATTTTACCAATTACTCACATTGTGTTACAGAAGTGTTCAATCTATTTTGGTTGTCTATATAACTACATACTTATTCAATCTTAACTTTATTATACAATGTCAACATTTCTAACTTTTTTTTACACAAACAGATAAATCCTTAGTTATCTGAAAACTTGATATTTATCAGTATGGCTGAAGTCCATGTATGTGATTTAATGGCTGCATGAATCCCAAATCAGAATATCATTGTCATCAAAGTGCTTTTACCATGTAAGAAATCTTTCTGTAATGTGATGATGTTTCTGGCCTTGAAATAGAGTATTATTACCATATACATAATGTAAGTCAGACATTTTCAATTAGAAACTGACATGTATTAAATAAGTGTCTCAAGTTGGGTGTTTCTATCAAGTCAACATATCATTAATGTTAAAACAGCTAGAGTAATCAAAGATTACGAATCTGACATTATGAAATTTTAGACAATTATCATTACAGCATTTCTTTTTAAAATGTCCTGACACTAGATTCTCACTGCACTTTGTGAAGAGAGCTAGTATCTAGAAACTGTCAAATGAAATTTCATTATTTTAAATTAAAAACACTCCAACTTACCATTTTGTTATTCATCATGCAATTTCAAGCAGTATTAAAGAAATGGATGAGATTATCTTTCTATAATTCATGAATGAGGAAATAAAATCTCTTCTTAAATCCACCTAATGATTATGAAGAAGTCAAAAACATGAAAGTTGAAAGCAGACTACAAACGGATTGTGGTGCTATATATTTTGATCTTGTTACAACAAAATACAATTGCTTGAGCAGAAGTGATAATAAAGTGTGACAGACAGACAGACAAGCAGATTATTTTTCCTCATTACAAATCATATTAAGATGGTTAATAACAAAGATCATATGGCAAAGTAATTTGTTCATATTTCTGAAGGACATGAGAACATAACTAATTTCACAAGGCTAAATCGACAGCTGAGAGAATACTATTTAAGAAACATTGATTTCCATCACTATTAAGGTGCACTAAATCTTCGTCAAAATATTCCTCTATAAAGAATTTGTGCTTGAAGAGAAACACTTTCTTACCAAATTCATAATTGCCAAATTCTTTATAGAGGAACTTATTTATCTTCTGTTTTTTGGTTCTAAAAGCACGGGCAGAAAGATCACGGGGTCTATTTCGACTGAAGATGGTGCCAATAATAATGGTGGAATTAGAACACTCTTCCCTCAACACAGTAATCAACCTCCTCATCTTTACAAAGACATCTGTTGGAGAAGATAACACACTGATGTCATTTCCCCCGATCTGCAGGAAAATGATATCAGGATTATATCTTCTCACAACATGCATGTCATTGTTTAAGAAATGGATGAATGAATGAATGAATAATTCACTGTTCACAAGTTAATTATTACCAATATTTTGTCACAAGCAGACAACTAAAACTACATTGTAACCACTCTACCTCAGCTATGTATGTTCAGATTTTGAATTCTGGTTAAAACAAGAGTGGGAAAGTTAGCAGTGAGGGATCTTTAATCTGCCAATTTTTTGCATACCATGGCACGGGGCCTCAGTTTTTACTGTCTCATCCGAAAGACAGGACACCGGCATCACCAGAGCAGGACTCGAAACCTGGTCTCCCAATCAGGAGTCCAGCGCGATACCACTAGGCCATGCCGGCTTAAAAATTTGTTTTAAAGTACAGGTATTGAGATATGACATATTTCCCTTAACATGGCTTGTAATTCTTCTGTAACTCAAAGAATGTTGTTCAATTTCGTCATGTGCCTACGGACAAACAATTCCATTTAAATTTTAAGATTAAAGATTAAAGCAGTAATGAAATGCATGGCTGGATTAACAGAGCTGCCTTAATTTTGGTGCGGGTGCTATATGTTATGATCATCATGCTAGGAGTTTTCTTTCTTAAACATATAAATGACTAACAGCATCAAATTCTATAATAAAACAAAATTCTTGATATACTATATACTTACCTGTCATGGCCTTTTCAGCATTTATAGTTATTATAATTTCACAAGTTGACCTCATTCCTAAAATAAAAAAATATAACTACTGAACTATACATATCTGTGATGTATCTTATGAAGATATTAGTATGTGTGAATGGACAATTCTGATGAAACTGGACTCCTATACATTAAACCAGCTGTCCTGATTCTTTCACTAGACATACAGTAGGTTATCTATTATCAACATATCATTTATTTGGTTCAAAATCAATAGGAAAACTGTACTGACCACTAATCACTCCATCCCCAGACTCTCCAGGAGCAAAATGGATATGATTCCTTTCCATTCTCTTCAGTCCCTGATAAACAATAATAATTTTTTTTTTACAAAAAACTTACACTATTTAGTACTGATACTGACTTACAGTATTTATTTCATTTATAATACATGTTCAAGTATCATTATTCATGTGTAATGAAAATGAACATTAATAACTGAATGTTGTAGTAGTACTGACAATGTGAATGATATATTATCTATATTGATACAAGTATGACCAAAAGAAATCTTGAATTTTATATGCATGATTAACTTTTGACAATAGTGTGAGTTTTAAATTAACTGGCTGAAAATACTAATGTCCAGGCCCCATGTAACCTGAAGCTTTAAATGAGCTGCTCCTATCAATCTATGGTTTTGTGTCATACTTACTTCTTCTTTGATACTTTCCCAGCAGTTAAGAAAGGTGCCATGAAGGACCACAGGGATATCTCTGTGATCTGTAATCTCCTTCAAATCGAGACCTTCAACCTTGAAAATAAAGATTTTAAAATCAACCCTATCAATGTCACATCCAGATTTTGTCATCTATAAATTATGATGGTAGCACAAATATAGATTAAGATTAATCTATATGATACTCTTACATTTAACAAGTTCATTTTTCTGTTTTGTTTAAGTATAATACAAACAAAAATGTCACAATTTGCCAGAATTAAGTATATATTAATTGTTTATATCTGTAACCAATATTGACATAATATATGTTAAAGATTATGTTCACCCTGTATTTTGACAATTTTTAAATAGTCTCTATACTCCATTTCCTTTACAAGGAAATAAAAGAAACAATCATGCAGTTTAAATGATATAGACGTCAAGTACATGACTTTAAATCAAGGTCAGGTCATGAACACCAACTGGAAATGGACGACCACAGCATTCAGCGATAGTCTGACCTTGTGTTAGTGAAAAGTGATTGTTTGAGCTGTGGGCCCTTATCTTCATTATATTATTCTTATAGGGACAATGTAAGGAAAAACTATTTAGTAATGATGCAAATATACTGAAACACACTAACAGTATGTTTTCAGGGAAAATCATTCCCTCTATAATACATGTATCATTATAACAACAATTAAATATAACAATAGTGGCAACATTTTGATATTTTTAATTATTGGTGTTCCTTTTTTGCCTCAGATCTCTTTTGTAAAGACATTTATCAAAGTTCATGATCATTTGCAATTTTCATTTTCAATTCAAAATGGGTGAATAATTCTATATCTATGTATTAATCACCTAATTCCAGATGAGAAACAGAAAAATAGACTCTTTTACTCATTAGTTTGATTTACAGATGGTATAAATATTATAAATGTAAAGATATAAACCAAGAAAGTATCATACATTTATACTATGCCCCTGATTTGCTCTAATTTTAAGTCTTCCTGTATGTTCTCTTTCTAGAGCAAATCTCTGCTTATCATTGTTTTTTACCACATTTTCAAAGTCAGCTTCTGAGAATTCTTGTAACTCATTCATTTTCAAGAGATCATCTACATACAAAAATCCACCTGCAAAAAAATAATAAACAGGTAATAGATACTTGGAAACAAACAAAAAAAAAAAACAACAAAAGGCCCAAGTGGGCCTATATCGCTCACCTGAGTACCTAGTAGCAAACATCACACTAGGCTTTCTTAAAAGGAATCTTAACATCAATTCCACCTCAGTAAAGGAGCAGGCATATAAATCATTAGTAAGACCATCACTAGAGTATGCCTGCTCAGTTTGGGATCCCTACTTTACTGAGGATATAAATAAACTTGATATGATCCAAAGAAGGGGTGCTAGATACGTAACGGGCCGACACTGTAACACCTCCAGTGTCAGTAACATGCTAATTAATCTTAAATGGAGAAGCCTAGCAGACAGACGCACAGACTCCAGATTAACAATGTTTTACAAAATAGTAAATGAGAAAGTGGCCATACCAAAAACAGACAGACTCATCCCCCCTCTCAGACTCTCGCGAAATATGCACACTCTTTCATTTCAAATCCCATCATGCCGAACACAAATTGGACAAACCTCTTTTTTCCCACGTACAATTAAAGACTGGAACCATCTTCCTCTGAACACTGTGATGAGCCACTCTGTTGAGTCGTTCAAAACAGCTGTCTCAGCCACTATCTACAGTCACTAAAACCATCACTTAATGTAAATAGTTTTAACCTTTAATAATTATGTTTGTTCTATCTAGCCTGCGCAACCCAGTGATGTAATCTTCAACAAGTTGAAGGCGATCACTTATAGAGTAGAAGTAGAAGTAGTTGATCAGTCATGTAGGAAGGAAGAATTCACTTATTTTTGCATTACTGTGACTAAATTGACACAAATATTGAAAACGTGTCACATTTTATTTCAGACCAGTATAAAAAACAACAACAGTTTTTTACACATCCATTCAGGTGATTTTGATATCATTAAGCATTAATTGCTTTCTCTCTGCAAGATGTGATTAGGGCAACAAGTTGGTCATTTTCTTTAGGTGGGGCCTTTTGTTGACTGATTTCACGTCTGGGTCAATTGTTTCAAATGTTGTCCAGATCCAACTTAAAATGTGGCCTAATTTCATAAGTTGAGTGTTGCGAAACATCTAAAAACTTATTTAGATGTGTAAAGAAATGAAAAAAAATTTTGACCACAGCTGGATTTGAACTGCTACCTTCCATATTTGGGAAACCCCTTACTTCAAATCAGGTCTGTTATAAGGACCATTCCCAATGAAAATTTCAACAATTTTTCAAAAAATTTGTCTACATTTTCCCCAAACATTGATCATTTAGCATTAAGCAAATGAGGCAAAAAATTCCCAAATGAAAAGGTACAGGCAAATTGAAAAAAAAATTAAGGAAAAACACTAATGGTTTGTCAAATTATAAATTCAGCATTAAAGCACTGGACAAACCTATCCCCTTTGATTGGTTTTAGAAAAGACTATGGTTGGTGAAAATCCTGAAATGGTGCATGCTAATTATAGAAATAAATACATGTATCATACAAATTGTGAAAAAATCTGTACAGTATTAACAATATTTTATAATAAAATCTCTTACCAGGCAGAATTTCAAAACCTTTTCTCTCTGCTCCATGCCTTAGGATGTAAGACAAACATCTTGACAAGTCCTAAAATTATCCAAACAAATTCTGTTTATAAAGTTGTATGAGACAATAAAATTTCAGTATGTCAAAAGATCTCATTTTGTAGGTATACACATTAACAACTAATATTTTGTCCAGTACACATTATAACACGTAGATATTAAGCAGACCACTTATTCCAAGAGATCAACAGTTCTGTAGATACTGTAAAATGGATTTTAATATGAATATACCATTTTTTAACTTTCCTGTCCATTACATAATGATTTTATACTACAATTTAACACTTTTTTTGACTTACTGCTACAAATTACTACACTACCTGCAAACAACATGTAATTTTTTATAAATCTTTTTTTGAAAAAATATCATAGATAACTTAATAATCCTATCAATATCTATTGTCCTGTCATTGACAGTACACTTTTTTTTAAGTCTCAACATGGCATAGACTCTAGTATAAGCTTAATTATTTTAAGATTTTTGTTCATCTTATTTTCACTTGGAATTCCATTCAAGTCTCACAATATTCATTTTTTATATGTAATTTAAAACACATTTACATTTATTTCTTCATTAAGAAGTATGGATTATGATGTCATTATGATAAATATGTATAGCTCCTTGTAATGGCTCAGCAAATTCTAAATATAACTTATTGGGTACAGTCTGTCTTGACAGACATTGAAATTATCCATGATATACATGCAGTTAAATTTCATTTCTGTACTTTAGATCACTATGCAAGCACTATGTTGCTGATTATGTAATATGATACATGTATTACACCCAGATATCTATTACTACTTTATTATTGCTAATTAAAAGCTCAGATTATCCAGTATAGCATGTAAGATTCATACTTCACACTTCATATTTATTTCTTTTTAGCTGAATATTCTGTTACATTGATAATACCAACATGTTGGTTTAAGTTATTGTCAATACACAAATATCAGGTGTAATTCTGGCCAGGAGACATTTTTATAAAGAATTCTCTCACATGTGGGAGGAGAAAACAGGATTTTTTTATATTTATATACAATTTCTTATACTTCATATTTATATATCGTGTGCCTCTGCCTCAAATTCACTTTTATCCTCAAAAATGTTATTGGTTTAAAGTATTAGCAAATGAAGTAGATATATAAAGTTTAACATGCTTTCTGTTCCAGAAAATTTTAATAACCTAATGATAATATTTCATCTTTCATTCGCTTTAAAATTTTAACCTCAAACAAGCCCGCGCCACGGCCAAGTCAAGTGCCTCAAATTCCCTGTTAGTGTTAAGCTCATACTTGTTACTGGTTTACATTAAGAATTATTAGCAAATAAAGTAGATATATATATATATAGATCTACTGTACATATAGTTTAACATGCTTTAAATTGCATAAATATTTCAATTCCTATGATAAAATATCACATTTCATCTTTCATTTAAGAATTAACACTAGATCTAGTAACGTTTTCAAACTTTACCGCCATGATATCTTCTTGAAATGAAGGAATAGGCGCATGCGTATTTTGCTATTTTCCATTCTACCCGGAAAAATACAAAACGGTTTCGATTCTAAAATTAATTTTCTGTATATGTGCAATGCATTATGGGATGAATTTCACCCGGCCCCTAACCTCGTTCATTATCGTGCCCTCTTAATATACTACACTTACCACATATCTGAGATCATATCTGCGGCGACTGCATCTCATAGAATCGCATCCTGTTTTACAACGACATCTGATGACATTCAAAGGTTCCTGTGACCCTGATAGAAGAGTGGCTTTGATTAGCTAAAGTATGCTGTCATTTGACGTGTACCACCTCTATCTATCTAGGTCCAAGTCGTTTTCGAGCCAGTACTGTACAGTACCTAATTGTACGCTCTCATGCTATGAAAAGATGCAGAATATGACGTTGGGGAAGTGTATGCACATGAAGAACTTTCGTTTTTCTACCAAATTGTCAAATCGGAGGACGTCTAATCCTTTATGCGGTATACTTTCGTACAAATGAACTATAATATTGTAATGTATATTCAGTGTGTACAGTAATGTACAGTCGTTTTCCTAGTTCCGAATATTTTCCAGTTCCGAATAATTTTTAAAAAAGTGTAGCCCACCAGTTCTCTACAGACAGAGCATATCATACAAAACTTTTTATTTCATAAAGGCAGAGACATATATACATGTGTATATATGTCTCTGATAAAGGCAATTCATAAAAGTATTAAAAATTATAAAAATTTTCTTTGAAAGTGACAAAGGGTCTCAAGATACAACACTTTGAATCTAGTTGGTATCGGCGAAATTGTTCATTCCGCCATTTTGTTACTCGAATTTGATTCGTTTTTTGATTTCCTATTAGACTTATATAATGGCAAATAATTCTATGCCTTATCGTTATAAAAACTAAGCTTTCGATTATATATTCCACCCTTTTTATTACAATTTAGTGGCACAACAGTCCAATACCATGCGTCTGAATGTTTGTTGACATTTTCCTAGTTCCGAACAGCTGAAATTCGTGATTTGAACATGCATTTTTTCGCGGAATTTTAACCTTATTGTCATAAGGTCATCAGCAAATAAACACTAGATCTATCAGTTTTACAAAACCATCGTAGTCACAAATACGGCATATTTCTAACTTATTTTCCGATATAAACAAACAACATATCATGACAAACTACATTCGTCTGCTGTGACATAATGACGCTATGCGCAAGGCCGGTGCGTGCGGCCATGTTCAATGAGGCTCCATACGGGGAGAACAATGTAATAATAAATTGACGTGTAAAAAAGAATGAATGAATTTGCATGCTGAGCAGATGTGTTATACAGATTTAACGGACAATAAGGAGGCGGAGACAGAGAAGTCAATGCCGGTTGGGAAGGGGGTGCATAATTGAAACCCAAGGATTCATTCAGACACGAAGCTGCTGCTGGTATGGGTTCGGGGGACCTCCCCTGGAAAACTTCGGTAAATGGTTTTAAGAATATTGCATTTTAAACACATTATGATATGATAAATGCTCATTTTGAAAGTGAAATTTCAAAAGGAAAATAATAATAATTATTATTATAAAAATTTTAATAATAATAATAAAAAAAAATCAAAAACAAACAACCCCCCCCCCAAAAAAAAACCCCAATAAAAAAAATAAAAAAAAAAAAAATAAAAAAACCAAAAAAAAAAAAAACAACAACAAAAACAAAACAAAACAAAACAAAACAAACAAAAAAAACCCCACAAAAACAAAGCAAATCGCGTGAAGCTTTCATTTCTGGGTCTATTTTACCTCTTGTAATTAATGTGATAATAAAGCATTATCTAGTGTTGTGCGTGGGAGGCAAGTTAAGACCAGGCGTAGGGTATTCTAAACAGCGAATGCAAGAGTTGGGTATTCTATGCGGCAGATGCAAAATACCTGAGGGGAAAGACGACAGATTTACAATAGCGTTACACAAAGTCCAAGTTGTTCCTGCGTTCACTGAGTATTTCAACTTTGAAAGACAAAGGGAACATACTCCAAGTTACTTAAGTTTCGCGGCCGCAAACTATTTTGAGTAAATCGAATTAGAGACTCCAACTTTGTAAAGAACAGATTAACATTACATCATTATTATAATAATATTTTAGGTCATATGTAAGGTTTATATACATGCCCCTAGATCATCTTTATGTATATATATATTTTTTCTTCGTCATGACAGAAAGTTGTCACTAATCAACGTTGCATAGAAATAAAACTAATTACAATCTTCCACCCCTTCCCTTTGAGCAGCACACGATTCACGAGCGCAGTTTTCTTTCCTCTCTCCGATCTCAAATTCTACTTCCCTCCAATCTTGTATGCGTTTATTCTCCATGTTCTCACGCCCATCCCTTCAACCTCCCTCTTATTTACCGGTATAGGCGGATCTAGACATTTGAAATTGGAAAGGGGGCAGAGTTTGACATTTTTCAGCCACATCAATTCAACTTTATTTTTGAAACATCAATTTATGATTCTATGTCCCCAGGCTGCGTTACGAAAGGTAAAATTCACAATGTTAAAGACTGACCCCGCCCACCACAATCACACGATTCCTCTGAAGTTTGGATATAGCCCTGAGTGAATTTACAGTTCAGGTTTGTTTAATATTGTTTCAAAATTTTGTTCTACTTTTTAAACCAACCATGAGTCTGCCCCTAAAATACGTGCTAAAGGGGGAAAAGCGTTTGGTACACAAAATTTGTTTATGCATGAAAAGACAAGGGGCATACAGGATAAAAGGAAAGAAACAAAGGCGGGTGTTGTAGCGAGAAGAGAGAGGATAAGGAGATTGGCAAATTTAGGGGAAGGAAATTAAAACTCTGCACTTCTTTCACGAGAAAAGGGAGACGGGAATACCAGCAAGCAAATATTTTCCTGACAATAACATTTTTAATAAGTAATTTCAGGATAACTGCATAGTTTACAGTGAATTTCGTTGTTGCTACCTGAAGTAAACCTACGCTATCTCCCACCACGCAAGAGACAAACCTTTCTCTCCCCCCTCCTTTTTCGTGTGCTATGTATATATTTTTATCTGTATATCCGCGCCATCATGTCAGGTACATGTTGCATATGAGAGTATCGCTTTAAAAATGTTATTCAACAGCTTGAATGGAATAAAATAAATTATGAACTGGCATATCCTGACTCATCTATCTCGGAACATGAAGAGTATTACGGAAATACACTACTGAGGAATACTATACATGAAGGGAAGAAAGGGAGGCCGTGCTGTTACAATATCTTCCTCAGCTTTTATAATTTCTTCTTTGGAGAAGGTTCTCCTGAACACATCAGCGCAATCTCTAACAACAGTTCCTGACTCTCATAGCAATGACTTTCCAAACTTCAAATCATAGCTGAGTGAATATCAGTAGAAAATGAAACTGGAGAATTTGTAGTGGCGTAGCTTTCTTTCTTTTTTTTTAGAGAGAGAGAGAGGGGGGGGGGCGCCTTTCCTCTTAGTGTCGTGTTAGTGTTAATATGTCATATATGCTTTTCTATCAGGAAAGGAGAAGTGTTGAATTTGAAGTCCTAACTTGGATAAAAATGTACGATTATGGGATTCATACTAGTCTATCGCATAGATGATAGTCTCTCTCTCTCTCTCTCTCTCTCTCTCTCTCTCTCTCTCTCTCTGTGTGTGTGTGTGTGTGTGTGTGTGTGTGTCTCTTTTAAGAATGGGGGAGCGTTTACTGGACATTTAAACGGTCCCCAGACCCATCGCCTGACTTCGCCGCTCTCTTATTCCAAATCTGAATCTGTCTCTGTACGCTGTACTATGTTATGTTACGAATCACTAATGTAAAATTTCATTTACACGAGGAGGGGGAGTTGCTTCGTCTGTGTAATAGATCTAGTTTTAAATAGGGTCAGCTTGCCTTGCAGAAGGTACAATGTTAGAATCCAAAATCGGAAATGAAATTACATTGTCATTGTAAACCATTCCTTTGATACTGTCATGGGAAAATATAGTACTGTGCATAGTACAAGGACGCATATATCTATATATATTTAGATTCATACGTTCCTTTGTATTACGGAAAGTTTCAGTGCATAAAAGATGTGCGATGGAAAATGACAATATTACTATATATAGATATGTGGATGAACGCAATCTAATTAAAATTAGAGTTTTTATCCGCTCATGATTATCGCTACAGTGGATCCAAACTCTAATTTTAATGATTAGATTGGAATGAATGAAGTAACAACCCCCCCCCCCCCCCCCAAATAATAAATAATAATAATTAAATTATGTTTGGTGATTGCACAATGAATGTGGGCTAAGACTGTACAGTGCTCCATTAGTCTGGAATCAGGGGTGGATCCAGGATTTCCGAGAAGGGGCCCCACATTTGTATTAGCCAAACTACTCAGTCATTTTGGTGTCAAATCTGGATTTCTTCTTGGAAATATGTAGCGAAAAGAAAGGAGGGTTACATCCTGGTCCCCTTATAAATCCGCCACTGGGAATAGTGTCTAGGGGAAAAAAGTTGGACACTCCAGTTTCGTTTCCCCAAGGATCTTGGTTTCCCTTACTGGACTCAATCTTTTGATTTTTAAAAACTGACTGATAAGACTGATATTGTTCAAACGAATTTTGTCCCAGCTTGTGGTCAGCATGGCCCGAAAACTTGTTGGTTGGTTGATTGGTGTTTTACGTCGCTTTCAAAATTTTTTCAGTTACATCGCGACATGGAACAGGAGATAACCATCGTCTCACAATGGTACAATCAAGGAATCGAACCCATATCGTCCGCGCAGCAAACCAAGCGCTTTACCACGACACAAAACGTGTCCCTTTTGAAAAATTAAGCAGTACTATATCCCACCACCTCCAAAGCTGACATCAGAGATATATACATACATATACATATACTGTATATAACTCTATTAAAATTAGGTGTTCTCCGTGTAGTCTTTACGGAAAACATGCACCGATGTTGGTTAGAATTTTTCAGTTTGTGAGAAATATCCGACTATGATTAAAACCGAAAATAATGTCATTACACCCGAAGCAATTACCAAGCATTACTCTAGGAGATAGAAACATTCGTTTCTTTGTTATACGAAATGGTCGAGTGATTATTCCCAAATCTATCAAATGTGTAGGTATTTTACTACTCAGTCTGATCTTATTCCTTTGTATTGACTTCTATAGTCTCAAATCAGTTGACAGTTATGTTCACTTATGCCGTTATGGTAGACTTCGTATCGGCCATACTTAAATACGCCTGCGTACGCCTGCAGTGAAAAGTATACACCTGCAGATCACAAACATTGTATCATAGGGTGCTCCTAAATACCAAATTCTACCAAACACTACCAAACTTTAACGTTTTTTCGCTTTTTTTAAAATTTTAAACTAAAATTTAAACTTTATTTATTTTACAATGATTAAGAAACAAGTTAACAACTTATATAAATCTTGCTCGTTGGCACAGATCTTGGCGTAAGGGTGTCATTTGTGTGGGAGGAAACCAGAGTACCCGGAGAAAACCCACGAAGTCAGGTTGGTGACAGCCCCACCATCTCACATACCACACCGGGAATCGAACCAGGGTCGCATTGGTGAGAAGCGAGCGTGCTACCAACTGCGCTTCCTGGCCCCCGATATTTCGCTTTTAAATGCAATTTCTAGGTGTTTCAAACGTTTTATAATGCATAAGGTCATGCACTGCTCATAAATTTTACCTGAAAATTTTACAGTTTGAAGTCCCATTCATGAATGAAGACAAATAAAGGAATTATTTATGACAGTGTGCCACCATATTGAATCAGGAATGATAATGGCTTACATATGGGAATGCCGTACTGAACTTTCAATTTATGTTTCCTTTCCAGAATTTGCACTTAGAAAAATACATTTTCACGAAATTCAAGAATATAACATGATGTATATATGCCAGCAGTGGTTAAATCAATAAAGAATATATAATTAACCATTTTTCTTTTAGTTTCGTCAGATTCCACTCTGATTTAGAAACAACGACCAACAACCTCTAAATCTGTAATAAGTGAAGAATGTACTAGATAACATAACAGTATTTAGAAAAAAAAGATTCTTAAAAGTGAAAGTTCAATCAAAACATGTCCACCCATTTTAAACTTGTAAGTACCGATACTCTTCTGTTTGGAGTCTTCATACACAAAGGAGAAAACCTCCTTTACCACAACCTGAGAGTGACATCCAATGTAATGATACATCGCAAAATGAGTGACCCCCAATATGATATTATATAACAACATGAGACTGTCCCCCAATGTGACATTATATCACAACATCAGAGTGACCCTCGATGTAATGATATATCACAAAATGAATGTAACCCCCAATATGACATTATATCACAACCTGAGAGTGACCTCCAATGTAATGATATATAACAATATGAGCGACCCCCAATATGACATTATATCACAACATCAGAGCGACCCTCGATGTAATGATATATCACAAAATGAGCGACCCCCAATATGACATTATATCACAACATCAGAGCGACCCTCAATGTAATGATATATCACAAAATGAGCGACCCACAATATGACATTATATCACAACATGAGAGTGACCCTCAATGTATTGATATATCACAACATGAGCAAACCCCAATATGACATTATATCACAACATCAGAGCGACCCTCGATGTAATGATATATCACAAAATGAGCAACCCCCAATATGACATATCACAACATCAAAGCGACCCTCAATGTAATTATATATCACAACATGAGCGACCCCCAATATAACATTATATCACAACATGAGACCGACCCCCAATGTGACATTATATCACAACATTAGAGCGACCCTCAATGTAATGATATATCACAAAATGAAAGTGACTCTCAGTATGACATTATCCAATATGACATTATATCACAACATGAGAGCATCCCCCAATGTGACATTATATTACATGAGAGTGACCCCCATGTGACAATATATTAAAACATGAGTGACCATCTATGTGACAACATATCACATGAGTGACCCCTAATGTGACTGTATCACATGAGAGTGACCCCTATGTGACATAATATTACAACATAAGAGTGACCCCCTATGTGATATTATACCACATGGGAGTGTCTCCCTATGTGACATTATACCACATGAGAGTGTCCCCCTATGTGACATTATATCACAGGAGAGTGTCCCCCTATGTGACATTATATCACATGAGAGTGCCCCCCTATGTGACATTATATCACATGATAGTGACACCCAATGTGACATTATATCACATGAGAGTGACCTTCTATGTGACATTATATCACATGAGAGTGTCCCCCTATGTGACATTATATCACATGATAGTGACACCCTATGTGACATTATATCACATGAGAGTGTCCCTCTATGTGACATTATATCACATGATAGTGACACCCTATGTTATATTATATCACATGAGAGTGTCCCCATATATCACATGATAGTGACACCCAATGTGACATCATATCACATGAGAGTGACCCTCTATGTGACATTATATCACATGAGAGTGTCCCCCTATGTGACATTATATCACATGATAGTGACACCCAATGTGACATTATATCACATGAGAGTGACCTTCTATGTGACATTATATCACATGAGAGTGTCCCCCTATGTGACATTATATCACATGATAGTGACACCCTATGTGACATTATATCACATGAGAGTGTCCCCCTATGTGACATTATATCACATGATAGTGACACTATGTGATATTATATCACATGAGAGTGTACCCCTATATCACATGACAGTGACAACCAATGTGACATTATATCACATGAGAGTGACCCTCTATGTGACATTATATCACATGATAGTGACACGCTATATGACATTATATCACATGATAGTGACACCCTATGTGACATTATATTACATGAGAGTGTCCCCCAATGTGACGTTATATCACATGATAGTGACACCCTATGTAACAAAATTATGACATGAGAGTGTCCCCCTATATCACATTATAGTGACACCCTATGTGATATTATACCACCTGAGAGTGTCCCCCTATGTGACATTATATCACATGATAGTGACCCCTAATGTGACTTTATATCACATGAGAGTGACACCCTATGTGACAATATATGACAACATAAGTGACCCCCTATGTGACATATCACATGAGAGTGACCCCTATGTGACATTATAGCACAACAGAGTGATTCCACATTTGATTCTTCACCAACAACTATCTGTGACACAAATATCTCATTGATATCAGATGCAAATACATGACAGTATGTGATATCTTTGTCTGATATCAACAAACCTTATAAATATCCCAGTGAAAATGCTCTCTATTTTCATTTTCTGTCATTAGAACAACAGGTTCATATACTTGGACAGTCAATCCTTCTTTATCTTCAATCCCCAAAGGTACAAAACAAAATGTATATTTTGTGCTGAATGATGAGGTAAATTTCAATTGCTGGGGTGGAGGCAAGAAATCAGAATATCCCAATGACTGTGGTGCATGGATGCTAGGTCAAAAACTGTAAAGGTGGATTTCTTTTTACAAACTCCATCAGGGGAATTACAATTTATTCGCAAACGTAAAAATGGTACTTACTGTTGACTTATAAAAAGAAAAGAAATTGAGCTTGATCCTCAAC
This sequence comes from Pteria penguin, assembly GCA_035048485.1. Lineage (NCBI taxonomy): Eukaryota > Metazoa > Mollusca > Bivalvia > Pterioida > Pteriidae > Pteria > Pteria penguin. The sequence goes on along the minus strand of CM068588.1, from coordinate 19,919,421 downwards.
CTGATCCATCAGATGTTATCATGGTAAAACACAAATACTCTGTACATGCCAGAGAAATAACTTTAAAAAAAGAGTAACATGGTTTGAGTTCCAGATAGATATTTTCAATGCATGTATAGCAGTAGTACCGGTAGATTACATAGATGTATATGACTCTAATGCCCCCCCCCCCCTCTTTAAGAAGTTGGTAACCTCCTGTTTCCATGTCGCAATATAACTGAAATATATATATGCCCCCCCCTGGCAATGCCTAATGCCATTCATTCAAATATACCATATAGAAGATTCATTACTGAACAAAAGACAGTCATTAATGACGGTTTCAAAAATCAATATGCCAATATGCACCCTGTGAAATTTAACATTTTCCAGACCAGGCTATAAGTTTACAAACCGCCTGAAAATTTGGGCGAAATGCAAAATGTCTACAGAATAAAATACTTCTTGAGAACAAACAGAATCTAGCAGACTAACGGGAAACCATTAAAATTACCCAACCTGGTACAAAAGATGCAGGAGTTGGTGCTTAATCAGGATTGAAATGTGTGTGACACAGTGCATGGTAGAGGTGAATACTGTTTGGCGCTGCGTTTGTTATTGTACAGGTCAGAGATGGCATGACCTTATTCCATTGTACTTATTTCTTTTGCTCAGGACAGTGATAGCATATATTAGCCTTAATTTCTTGATTTTGATTTCGATTTTTCAGGTCAATGATGGCATGACTTTATTCCTTGGTACTGACTTATTTGACTATGCAGAGAATAATCACCAACAGAAGAATGGTCATAGAATTCATGCCAGGCATTCTAAAGAGGGTGTGGCTACTAAACTGTCACTCATGGGTCAGTTCCCTGTCTAAAAATATGAAATAGTTAAAATCATACAAAGTATGAAAAAATTAATCATACAATTTTAAAGTGTATACATATAGTCAACTCTCATTACAAAGATAATGTCTGTTTCTCTGAATCTTGACGTTATATCTAATATGCCGTTGTAAGAATTTGCTGCTATAGACCCTTCGACATTACTGCGGGACTAATATTTTGGTTGGCAAAGTGATAACTGTTCCTGCAATATGATGTTAGCGACAATCAATTTTTTATTATGACATCAGAATTTTTATGGGTAACGTTATCATTTTCCAACCAAAACGTTAGCCCCACAGCAGTGTCGAAAGGGTCTATTACATTCATAAGACAAAGACTAAAACTACATATCTACTGATAATAGGTTATTCTTTTCATAACGATCTTCAATAATGATAACTATAAAGGATTAGCATTAATGTTTTTCTGAAAGGGTAAGTTGAGTGTGTCTCTTTTTCTTAGGCGGTTCTGCTAAGCTTAAGAAAATTTTACGATTCGTAAGTGTGTACATTTCAACGCAGTCAACCATGAAATTATTTCTTTCTGATAGTTATTTGTCTAGATCGGCAGTTGAGGTAATCTGCCAGTGTATTGAATAGAAGCTGTGAAAAGGTACATTTGATCTCATACTAAGACTTCCACAAGCATATCAAATACCAAGACGTCATAGAAATATCAGCAAATGACATACTGAAGCCTGGACTTTGTCCAGCCTGTGTAATCCGATAACCTGTTTAAACCGATTTTTTTCTGGGTCCTGGTCAATATCAGTTTCAATAAATATATATATATATATATATATATATATATATATATATATATATATATATATATATAATTTGTGAAGTAAGCCTGTCTTGACAAAGAAACACGTTTTTGATCCCAGTATTGTCAGTAGGGGCTGACTTGCTCAACCACATTAATACTAATTTTGTAATATACATGTATGAAGAAGGCTTTAATACTGGAATGGACTAAAGTACATTATTGTGAAGCATATTGTAGTTTCTTACCCATTATAGGACTGGTTCATTCCTTTCTCCAGGTATTCCCAACACTCACCACCAGGTGAAATAATCCTCATGTGATATACATGTAAAACATTATAACACACTTTGCTTAAAATCTTTACCTGCTTGTTCTATCCTATAGCATGACTCATATGAAATCTTTCCAATTCTTAGATAATAAATAAACATGTACTGTCTAAAATTATTCTTTGATTATCTTTTAGATTTCCGAGTTGATGGAATCAATAACAGCAATGTTTTGTGGGCCTACACAGTTCAAGGACTGTTTCAATTCATCTTTACAACTAATAACCGACAGATTCAAAGGGAATGTCTCTTAAAATTGAAGGTAATGTTTAATAATGAAAAGCGTTGGAACAAAAACAATGGAATAAATGTTGTATACATATATTTCTGTTTGTTTGATTCTTAAGTTTGTCTTTTTCGCAAAGGTATTACATGTGTTGCATTTATATGGTTGTGGCATCTATTTGATACAATGCTTAGAAATTTAGACCTATACAAGGGAACAGAAAGGGGTAATTTACATGCCATGTCTACCATAATTATACCCCCCCCCCACCCCCGCAAGCATGGTTTGGGGGGTATATAGGAATCACCCTTTCTGTCTATCCGTCTGTCCACATTTGTCTATGCCATAACTCTTTACTCCCTTGTCAGATTTGGTGCACACATAGCAAAAACTTTTGTCCAGGCCATAGCTTCTTATCCCCTTATCGGATCTTGATAATATTTCACACAATTGTTGCCCATGACCAAAGGGTGTGTCATGGCATTGACTCAAGGTCATATCTTCAAGGTCAAGGTCACAGTGCACACATAGCCAAAATCCTTGTCTGGGCCATAACTTCTTACACCCAAGATGGGTTTGGATAATATATCACACAATTGTTGTCCATGACCCGAGGATGTGTCATTACCTTGACTCAAGATTGTATCTCCAAAGTCAAGGTCAAAATGCACATTTGTCAAAATCCTTGTCCGAGCCATAACTCCGTACTGCTTTGTTGGATCAGGATAACATTTCACACAATACATGGATCCACTTTTCAGTCCAGAAAGCGATGTTTAGTGGACTTTTGTTTGTTATTCTTATGACGTCATAATCAAAAGTCCGATTTGTCCAACCTTGCGTGATGTCATCATAGTCGTATTTTGCACTAAAGTGCTTGACATACAACGAAAGTGGATCGGTGTATTGTTGATCATGTCCAAGGGTGTGTCATGACCTCCACCGAAGGTCATATCTTCAAGGTCAAGGTCACAGTGCACACATAGCTGAAATCCTTGTACATGCCATAACTTCTTTCTTCCAGGTTGCATCTGGATAATATTTCACACAATTTTTGTTAATGACCCAATAGTGTGTCTTGACCTTGACTCAAGATCATATCTCCAAGGTCAAGGTCACAGTACACGCATTTTTAAAATCCTTTTTCGGGCCATAGCTCCTCACTGCTCCGTAGGGTCTGGATAATATTTCACACTATTGTTTTCCATGATCCATGAAAGGTGTGTATAAAATTGTACGGAGCGTGTTGCTCATCTGTGTGTCTGTCCACGAAATTTGTCTGGACCATAACTGGGAGATCAAATTTTATATAATCGTTGTTCATGACCCAAGGGTGTGTCATGAACTTGAACCAAGGTCATACCTTCAAGGTCAAGGTCACAGTGCATACATAGCCAGAATTCTTGTTACGAATCATAATTTCTTCCTTTTAATTTGGAGGTAGATAATATTTTACACAATTGTCCATGACCTAAGGGTGTGTCATTACCTTAAATCAAGGTGATATCTACAATGTCAATGTCACATTGCACACATAGTCAGAATTCTTGTCTGGGCCATAACTTCTTCCTGTTACGTTGCTGGAAGACTATATTTTACACAATTGTTGTCCATGACCCATGTAATGACCTTGAACCAAGACCATATCTACATGTTCAAGGTCAGAGTGCACACAAAGCAGGTTGTTTTCATTTATTATTCCTCAAAATGCACAAGTGGGACATCCATTACACTTATACCAGTAATGTATCTTGGAATTATTGCATGTTTCAACTTTGTTACCCCAGGGGGTGCTATTTGACCCTTTAGGACAGCTCTACTTAATTTTTAAGCTCGTTGCTCCATTTTTTCAAAATTTTCTTGGGAGAGGCCCCCCGAAACACCCCCATGTACCTGAATATACCTTAGCTCTAAATCGCCTTGATCGTAAAGATTCCATCAAAATCTGACTTTAAAATGTAGATTATGGAGCACATTAGAACGTACACTCCAAATAGTTATATTCCTAATCATTCAAGATGTTTAAGTGACATTAAAGGTTTAAAATCTGTCAGTTATGATTGATTTACTTACTTGCAAAGCAGTGCCATATGAAAGAATCAATCTGTCTGTCTGTCTGACTGAATTTTTATGTTGAATGTGTTACACATTGTGCTTTATCTGCAGTATTTCAGTAAGTATCATTGTGGCTTAGCTTAAAATAAGTGATTGTCAAACTGGCATTAACAGATTCTCATCCATTTTTTCACTGTTAATTTGTGAAAGCCTGTCCATTGTAGAACCTGGGAATAGGCTCTTACTTGATTAGCCTTCATAGTGAGGAAAAAAATTTGAATTATGTATCTTAGGAAGTGTTGTTATTTCAAAAAGTAATTCAATTTCTTTTTTTTAAATTCAGGATGAATGGATGAGATGCTATGATCAACCAAATGTTTCAGAGAAAATGTCTGTCTTCTTAGAATCTGGTAACAATGAGGAACCAGCTGACCATGCAGGATCTACAGCAGTAGCAAAGTCTACTGAAAGGGCAGGGTTCACTGAAGATGGACGGTTAACTGAAAATGGAAGGGTTACTGAAAAGGCAAGATTTACTGGAGACATAAAGGATAACGAAAATGTAATGGAAAGAGCACAGTGTACTGAAATCCAAAGGGCTAGTGAAATAAGTGATTTTGATGGAACAATTGGAATAAGATCAATTGATAACAAAGAAGTTCCTGTATTACAGAATTGTGCCGTATATAAATCAGACATACAGAGGAAATGTATAAGGGGGAGACTACTCAGAGAGAATGAGGAGCATATGAAGAAAGCGAGAGTCTGCGTTGGAGATAAAGAATCAGAAGTAGGAATAATGTCATTGGTAACGGAAAAAGAATACAGAAAACACATATCCACAAACACTCTCATTGACAAGAGAGATGCAGACACCCACAAAACTAATTTTGGGAATAACTTAGTACATAATGTAAATTCCAAAGCTAAAGATGGTGAACTTGCAGATGTAGACTTCGGTAGTCAAGCAGTATACTCTTCTTTTGCAAAAAGAAACCAAAGTAGAAGTCCCCCTGTTAAAGGTGTAGATCATCAAGAATTTAATAAGTCTGACCATAGTATATCTAATGTAGTGAATAGTGACTCCATACAGGGAGTTAAAAAGAAACGAAAAATTGTTGTGTTATGTAGACAGAAAGCACATCCCACATCATCTGAAGAGTTTTTGTTATCAGCATTATTCAATACAAAAAGTCACGGTAAAAGAAGTGGGGCCTCATCAGATAGATTTTCCAAGACATGTCCATCCAATCATAATATAGGAAACAGGAATTCAACCAATCAACACACTGGAAAAAAATTTCAGAATCTTGAACAACTAATAGAGGTTGTAGTTGATTATTTTAGTATGACATCTTCACTGAAAGATATAAGCATAATCAATGAGACAGTGATGATTTTGATGAAAGTTTTAGACACAGAGTTACAATCTAAAGAATTTGGTTTTGACTTTACTATATTTCAGCAATATTATCATGAAGTTACCAGATATGAATGTGCGGACACTTTAGATAGATTTGGTTTATACTACAGAAGATCTATTTTTTTATCAGTGATATGTAAATATCTTGGGATACAGTTTTATGAAATGGGTGATAGCATAGCAGAAAAAGTGAAAATCTTCAAGCAAAGGCATATAAATTGTATTGATAATTTGCCAGAACCTGAAGAAATCATAGATCAAGTATTTCCAAGTTTTATGAAAATGTTAGCTGCTTACTGGACAGGTAAATTACGGTCAGAGGAAATTCCAACTGGTACGAATTTTACAAATTGTGACCATGAAAATGATTACACTATGAGGAAAACAAATTCCTCAACATCATATGCATTAATACAACTTATTTTAGAGTTGGTAAATAGTGCTTTGATTTCTGGTACAGCTCATGTTGTTATTTCTACTGTGAAATAGGCTAAAAGGAAAAACTTTGTACATGTATATTTATACCGGTATGTGTGTTTTATGCCTTCTTTAAAAGATAGGTAGTTAGTGGTCATCCCAACATTTGTGTGATCAGTTTAGAACTCTGGATTGTTCATGCAAATTACAAATTTGAGAAAATTCATTTGTTTATTCAGGAGTATTTAGTGTAATGATATTAAATGCATTTAACAATGTCCTCACAGTCTTGTCTGTGTTTCTTCTTATCCATGACAGGCACAGGTGGAAGAAGGAGGTAACCAACCACTTAAACATAGTGGTTTAACCCGGGAATTGAACTCGGAACATCAGGCCACATCCCAGTAGCTTAATCATTACATGAAGCCTGCCCCTCATATAAGATACATGTACCATGGAACTGATCAAGTGTTTGAAACCCCTTCTTATCTGTTTGTATTTTGAACAGTCACAATTTTTCATGACATTTCTGAACTATGTTGATTACACTGAAATTTCCTTTCTATGTTAGGACTATTGATTTTTGTTGCCTCTACTTTTTTCAATTCATTCACAATTTTTCCCATTTTAAAAAGCATTTGTCATAAACATAAATATGCCGCAGAAGTACTATAAAATTTTGATAATGAAAACCTTTGCACCTTGACAAACAGGAGACACTTACTCCTGGATATATGGTAGATATGGCTAGTCAAAGAGAAGATGCTTATGCACCCCAGACACATGGACTCATATGGTAGATGTAAATAGGACATGTTTATTCCTCCCAGACACATGGTGGATATGGCTAGCCAAACAGAAGATGCTTACTTCTCCCAGACACCTGGGTTCACATGGTCGATGAAGCTAACCAAATTGGACACACTTACTCCTGATGAAAATGGTAGATGTATCTAGTCAAACAGGAGTTACTAACTCGTCCCAGCTACCTGGGTCCGGCGCCATAAACTGAGAATATACTTAAGTCAAAAATTTCATTTTAATTTATTCCATTATCAAATGTTCAAATAAATTTTGATGCAGAATGGTTTAATTCTATTTATTAGTAGAATAAAACTAAATAAAATCCAAATCCCAGTTATTAATTCATTGATGAACAGAATATGAATTTTTGACTTTTAAAAGTATATTTTCAGTTTATGGCACCGGACCCTGGTCTTACATGGTAGATGTGGCTAGACAAACAGGAAATGCTTACTTCTCCTGGACACATGGAAGATGTGGCTGGCTAAAACAGGAGATGGCTTCTCCTCTCAAATGCTTGCTCCTCCCAAAGAGATAGTAGATGTGGCTAGCCAAACGAAATGCTTACTCCTCCCAGACACATGGTGAATGTGGCAAGTCAGACAGGAGATGTTTACTCCTCCCAGACGCATGGTGGATGTGGCTAGTCAGACAGGAGTTGCTTACTCCTCCCAGACACATAGTGGATGTGGCTAGTTTGACAAGAGATGCTTACTCCTCCCAGACACATGGTGGATGTGGCTTACCAAACAGAAGATTTTTACTCCTTCCAGACACATGGTGGATGAGACTAGTCAGACAGGAGTTGCTTACTCCTCCCAGACACATGGTGGATGTGGCTAGTTTGACAGGAGATGCTTACTCCTCCCAGACACATGATGGATGTGGCTTACCAAACAGAAGATGTTTACTCCATCCAGACACATGGTGGATGTGACTAGTCAGACAGGAGTTGCTTACTCTTCCCAGACACATGGTGGATGTGGCCAGTCAGGCAGGAGATGTTTACTCCTCCCAGATACATGGTGAATGTGGCTAGTCAGACAGGAGTTACTTACTCCTCCCAGACACATGGTGGATGTGGCTACTCAGACAGGAGATGCTTACTCCTCCCATACACATGGTGGATGTGGCTAGTCAGACAAGAGTTGCTTACTCCTCCCAGACACATGGTGGATGTGGCTAGTCAGACAGGAGTTGCTTACTCCTCCCAGACACATGGTGGATGTGGGTAGTCTGACAGGAGATGCTTACTCCTCCCAGACACATGGTGGATGTGGCTCACCAAACAGAAGATGCTTACTCCTCCCAGACACATGGTGGATGTGGCTCACCAAACAGAAGATGTTTACTCCTTCCAGACACATGGTGGATGTGGCTAGTCTGACAGGAGATGCTTACTCCTTCCAGACACATGATGGATGTGGCTAGTCTGACAGGAGTTGCTCACTCCTCCCAGACACATGGTGGATGTGACTAGTCAAACAGGAGTTGCTTACTCCTCCCAGACACATGGTGGATGTGGTCAGTCAGACAGAAGATGCTAACTCCTCCCAGACACATCTTGAATGTGGCTAGTGAGACAAGAGATGTTTACTTCTCCCAGACACGGTATATTAGTCCGAGATTCTCTGCCCTTCTCCCACTTTTGATATCTGCGGTTTGTGGGAGAGGGTCAGAGAGACTATTCATCAAAAGTTGGAATTTCAGCGATACTATCCGGTATCGGGATGTACAAGCCTCTGTCGACAAATAAACATTTATTTTACTTACTTGATCACAGCAATATCTTTTCCAATAAACGGCAGCTAGTAGATGTTATATATCTTGTTTGTAAAAGATATTGCTCTGATCGAGTAAGTTAAATGTTCATTTATTGGATTATAGGTTGCAAATTCGCTGGGCAAAGGTTTATTTGTCGACAGAGGCTTGTACATCCCGATATCGGCTGGTATCGCTGAAATTCCAACTATTGAAAAGTTTCTCTGATCCTCTCCCACAAACCGCCGATATCAAAAGTGGGAGAGGGGCAGAGAATCTCGGACTAATGGCATATGTGGCTAGTCAAACAGGAGATGCTTACTCCTAGACATCTGGTCTCGCCTTTTATGAATGGTCACCTTAGTACGTTTTGAGTGACATAATATCAAATGATTGCAATTATTCTTCGTATCTAACATTAATCAATTTCCTTAATGCATCAAATACTGCCCTGTGGAAATTCGTAGGGCTGCGACTATACATATATTGTTAATACGTATTTATTTCATTTATGCCATGGTGAAATATTTTCTTGTGTCGTATTCATATTTTGAACATAGATATCTACATGTCGGTTATCATCAGCCAAATAGGAGATTCTCACTGCTGTTGGATACATGCTGTTACATCTGATATTTATCTAGCAGTCCACGAACGTCCCTATGACACTTTGAGGTTTTAGTACCACAGTCACATTGCACTCGTTACTTCGAGGTTTATTTACACCAGAGTTTTGTTTGTTTGTGTGTTCTGTTTTTATTTTTCAAAAGTACCTGTACCTTTTCATTTGGAAATATTTTGTCCCATCTGCATATGCTAAAAGACAAATTTTGGGAAAAATCAATGAAATTTCCATAGGGAAGTGTCCTAATAACGGATCTGATATGAAGGAAAAAACACAACACTGTATACTGACGGAATCTCCAACAAATATTAGTTCGCTTGATTTTAGACTGATCCCGTAGCTACACGACGCATTAAAATTTGATTTGTTTACTTATAATACCCATTTAGGTGAATAAATCCATTGTAAATAATATCACCGAAATTCAGCTAATTATGTCTGATTGGACTATGTGAATTTTTGATACCGTAGTATAAAATTGTAAAGATAACATGAAAATGTCTTGCAACAATGGCTTGATAGTTGGGTTTTACTCCGTTCTTAATGGTAAGTTTTGTTAAAATACATTTTTATGGACATTGATATTTTGAGTATTTGTTATTGCCACGCCAGTCTTCTCCTCGCGTCAAAGTATCTGACTACGTGACCTGGACTTTGAACTTTGACATTCAATAAAGAAAAACAATTTGTCTAAGTTTTGTATAGATTGAGACAAAACTTAGATCATGCATTCCATTCCATAGTAGCCAAGTAATGCAGTTGGCTGGCAGATCTAAAAGGGGAGCGCAACCCCCTCCCCTCCCCCTTTCGCCACAAATTTACAAGTCAATATATATAAGGTTGAAAACACTCAAATAATATGAAATATTATGAAATAGGGTCCGGCGCCATATACTGAGAATATACTTAAGTCAAAAATTTCATTTTAATTCATTTCATTATCAAACGATCAAAGAATGGTTTAATTCTATTTATCAGTAGAATCCCAGTTATTAATTCATTGATGAACAGAAGAATAAGAATTTTTGACTTACGTATATTCTCAGTTTTTGGCGCCGAACCCAGATTTGGCACCAAGAATGGCCGAGTATTTTGGCTAATATCTTTTTTTTTGGACTATCCAATTACATACATCACAGTTTGAGAGAATACCATCATAAAAGAGAAAACAGAAGACATCTGACAAAGCTGTATGACACAAATCACCAAGGACCTGCACACAAAAAAATGACAACAGCAGAATATACACGGAACATTACAAAAAAATTCGATTGTGCTGCGGTTACGATACCGACTTAGGACGGTCAATTGAAGTAACAAACGTCACTCAGTTGGTGTGGTTAACCGGTTTACGGGCGCCCACTTTCCCACTCACCTTAAAAGCTGCACAACCAAAGGGATAAAACCACCTTTAGTATTACGCAAGTGTATAACAACAATTCTTTGAATATTTGAATAATAAATGAACATTTTTAAAAACGAGGTTTTATGTCACAGTAGACGCGGGACGTACATGTAAAAGATTCCTGTGGGTCTGAATTTCTATTAGACAAATGGTTGGTGAGGAATAAACAAGAATTAAATTATCATAGTATAGTTGAAACTATGATTTTTTTGCGTCTTCTAAACGTTTTAATTAAGGACCTAAAAATGTACTGTTTATATATTGCAGCTGTGGGTGTTTGGTCAGCCTATTGCTCGTATGAGTTGAGTTATGGGATAGCTAGCTACAAGTACTGTTCGTACAGCTGCTGTGGGACTTACTATTACAGATACTGCTGTTCCTCTTCCTACTACTATTACTACTACTATTACAACACTTCGTAAGTATCACCACACTAGCTAAACATACTCCGTGTGTATCATGGAGTGGATGCAGTTTAAGGTATATGGGACTCGAAATATTCATTCCAAATTGTATTTGAGAGCGTCGAGAATCCTCTGCCGATGAGAGAGAGAGGGAGAGAGAGAGAGAAAGTTTCTGCGACTTGAAAACAGGGGATGTCTAACCGTCTTACTTCTTAAATATAGTAACTGATTTGAAAAATATTAACATAGTCGCCAATAGGAAATCACTTTCCGATATCCCCCTCACTCTATGTATTTGGTTGGTATGACTATTAGCATTTTGCATAGAATTTTACAAAAAAATTCAGTCGCATCATATATACAGGAAGTTACCAACCTCTTACGCATTGCGGCATATCATTCGAACCAGAATTACCTGTACCGTATGAACGGCGCGTAACCAAGCGCATCGAACGAAATATACGAAGAACGAAAATACTATAGAGTCGGCATAGTTCATGCGGTTAGGTGCTTGACTCATGTCTTTTGGATGAGACTGTAAAACTGTAAAAATCTAATTTCTATGTACCTGTAGGCGTGACACTTAAAGATCCCTCACTGCTTCGGTGGGTCTGTTGCAAAGTTATGAATTTCTGTGCATTGCTTCTGGTAGTCCGACAAATCTGGGCATAACGACAAATGATAGAAATGCCCATTGTCGGATTTGTCGGACTATTCTTTTGGCAGATGTCATGACCAAATTCGTGCAATGACCATAGAGTGACTTAAAACAAGAATTAAAAGAACAAAAATGAATATGCATCGACCATAATCCATTATAAACATGTTTCATATTTTAATCGAACATATTCTGTTTTATAAGGGATCCGATAGCGACGGCTGGTGCAGTAGTCGGAGGCATACTGGGAGGTATCATCCTCGTCGTCATCGTCATTTTCGTCGTGAAACACTTCTACAAATCATCTGACACAAGAGGTGGAGTTGTAGTCCGACCCCAGCAGGATATAGCAATCGTCACTACAGGTAGGTACATATACTTATCTACATGTTTAAAAGAAAATACACAACGATACATATAAAAAGTAAAACAAAAACGTAAATTTTGTATTTTTTCATAAAATCACCACTAGGTTACCTCAGGGCCAGGGCATGAGATTGAAATTTATGATTTGAAGCACTGTTCTTTGGTGTTAGTTGTTGTTTGTACACAACTCTGTAAGAGCTATCTGTTTATTGTAACGTAATAATGTGTGTCTTAATATCCATGTATGTAATGATATATTTTATAAAATCTCATGTTCTTGGTGGCCGTAATTTGGATAATAAATTGTGTTATATTATATTCTATTTTATACACAGGAGGAGCGATGAATACTGGAATAGCAGATGTGCCGTCCAAACAATATTGCAGTCCGTACACTGATCAGTCCAACCTTTCACCGACACCTCGAAATGATCCGCCATATTCTCCCACTCAGCCTTACTACGGATACACAGCGATATCTCCAGGTGACGTGACATTGGCTCCGCCTGCTGACAAGCCTGCATGTACCTCTTTACCGCCACCGTACTGAAATCTGTTTCTCCGAAAGAAAATCAACACCATTGGTCTTGTGCGTTAGCATTATTTTAATGCCAGACTCCTCTCCATTGAATTACTAATATGCTGTTATCATAGTTACTCGTACATATACAGGAACCATGTTTACAAGGTAGTGACTACCGCCTGAAACACTAATATAATCGAGTTTCCTGTCACTAAATCCGTGCGCCTGAAAAATTGCAATTCTTTTCGTATTTCTAGATTTATTTCCAAAACAATACATTTCAAGTTTGTCGTAATTAACGATACCCAGTTTGTTAAAATTAGCAACAAAGTAAAGGTACTGTGACAAGTATAAAATTTGAAAAGAATTTTAACATGTCAAGGAATGATAACATGGTAGAAATACTTTCTAATGTATCTATGAGTGCGCAAGTATACAGTTGCATTCCCATTGGGGTTTTTTTCTGTTTAATACTGCGATAAAAATCCTATACAAATTGAATTGGTCTAAAATTATTAGACGATAACTGATATGTCAAATTATATGACTGAAAACAAAAACACCCCTTTTCGCAAAATTTCGGCCTCTTAGCCTTTTTATGGTCAAGGACTTATAAACTTGTTTATTCATGCTTATTCATAGTCCGTTCCTTACCTCCAATATCACGTGATTACAAGCGTTGTGAACTTGTGACCTCGAAATACTGAGGACCGAAAGAAAATCTCCACCTCACAGATGGCCGAAAATTTCTAGATTGATTGATTTTTGTTTAATGTCACACCAAGAATATTTCACGTATATGGTGACGGCATCTGCCTGATGCGGGGCATACATGTACAAATTTTGACCTTTGTGTCATGTTCTAATTTTTGAATTTACTTGGGGGTGGTAAATACAAAAATTAGAACATGACAACTGTTGTCATGTTCTAATTTTTGTATTTACCCCCCCCCCCCCCCAAGTAAATTAAAAAATTAGAACATGACATTTGCAACGGACCTACCCGAAGCAGTGAGGGATCTTTAACGTGCCATGCATACCACGACACGAGACCTCGGTTTTTACTGTCTCATCCGAAAAACAGGACACCGGCATGACCAGAGCAGGACTCCAACCCCGGCCTCCCGATCAGGAGTCCAGCGCGATACCACTAGGCAACGCCGGCTTACAATTTCTAGAAAAAAAGTGTTTTTGTTATTATATGCAACGACTTCCGCTATTGAAGGTATTAAATATTACTTATAATATTGATATAATTTTCCGTTATGACTTAGTTGTTGCAATTTTCAAGACAGGTTCTTGAGAAGTATATTCAAATTATCGCGATTTTTTCTCACGGATTTGATGGCAAGGACATTGTCCATGTTTATCGTGAATAGTTACATGGTTGGTTGAATGATTGGTGTTTTACGTCGCTTTTTACAATTTTTCAGTTATATCGCGACATGGAAACAGGAGGTAACCAACCTCTTAAATACAGTGGTGCAACCCTGGAATCGAACCCGGATCGTCGGAGCCGCAAGCCAAGCGCTTAACCACTACGCCAAGCCTGCCCCGAATAGTTATATGACTACCGTGCATGTTTGGCACCGTATTTGCGTGTCCATGTAGATAAGGAAGCCTATTGATTTGCAGACAGTTTTACGGTCAAACATATACTGCATATGTGTCTCTAGAAGAAATAAATTATACTTCCCAGATTTGCTCATATTTTCTAAATAAAACGTTTGCAAATATGTCAATTGCATAACAATTACTTTGTATTTAAATATGAAACGTTTTTCATATTAATATTAGTTGTTAAATATTTAAATTAAATATGAAAGACTTAATTTTTAGAATTATTAGCAACAATATCCATACAAACATAGATGATAAACGTGACGACTTTGGATTTCCTATTGTAAATTCCCCCTTTTGTTTAGATGGTGATGTCCCTAGACTCCCATCAATTGGTATCTATATTAGTCAGTCGGCTCGATTTGCTAGAGCCTGCACTAGCTATTTGGATTTTCACGTAAAAAAATCAAGTCACCAAAATGAAGGACAGAGTGTTAAATTTTAATATAGGAACATGCTAATTTGATATCACAATAGCGTGAAATAATTTTATTCATTTTTTAAAATGTTGTGATTTTATCATATTGTGTTCATTTCATTACCTTTCTATTATACAGGCCTGTTTCACTTTCCATCGTTCGTTTAAAATAAAGTTGTTAATCTTCGGAATCGTCTTTTTTCCAAAACAGATTGAAATAGAAAGCCTTTGGCGAGTCTGCCGTCTTCTAGGACAAGAGCATTCCCCAAGCTCATGTTCACATGGTTAATCCCGCAGTGAAATCGTGAGACTTTCGCAGGTATTTCCGGGTTCGATTCCCCGAACAACTCTTTACACACAACAAAAACACACTTATTAACAGAGTCTACGATAGAATCAGGCAGGGAGCAATTCATGAGTTATCATAGAATTTCATAATACTCAATCTAAAATATACTTATGCCAAGTGAATTTCTACTAAAATATGTTTTTCTTGTTTACTCTTACCTATTGGCTCATATAAGGTAGATAACTCTTGCACTTAATCTACACACTATTTAGGCAATGATTTTACATAAAAAGGTTAAAATTCAACTTCTCATAAATTTGTTATTAATAAAAGAAATTGTAATATCAATACTTATAATGGTACATCTATTCTAAATCCTCAAAATACATTCTATACAAAGGGAGATAATTTGTATAAATAAGGAAAGATAACTCTTGTTTAAGTACACCATTTGACATTACTGCAAAACGCAAAAAAGGTACATAATTAAAGAAAATTTTAATGGCTTTTGGACACTCCATTTGTTCTCTTCATAAAAAATAGTGCAGACAACAATAAGGTTATTTATCTACTATAAAGATTTTATGGGGTTTGAAACAGTTTTGACACCACAGTAATTCAAAAAGATGGTAATTTCAATTTTTATGCTCCCCGAAAATACCATGAAGTACGTATATCTCTTACGCCTTTCATCAGAATTTGATAATACTTCAACAAAATATTATTTAGGTTAAGAGCTTTTGGACAAAGGTCACTCAAGGTCATTTCTGAAAGGTCAAGGTCACTCATTTACTATGACTTAAACTACAATGAAGTACTTATATCTTCTATACCTTTCATCAGAATTTGATCATATTTCACCAAAATGTTCTTAAGGTTAAATGCTTTTGGACAAAGGGCAGTGAAGGTCATTTCTGAAAGGTCAAGGTCACTTATTAACTATGACTTAAAGTAACTTGAAATAATTTGATAATACTTCAACAAAATATTATTTAGGTTAAGAGCTTTTGGACAAAGGTCACTCAAAGTCATTTCTGAAAGGTCAAGGTCACTCATTTACTATGACTTAAATTACAATGAAGTACTTATATCTTCTATACCTTTCATCAGAATTTGATCATACTTCACCAAAATGTTCTTTAGGTTAAATGTTTTTGAACAAAGCGCAGTGAAGGTCATTTCTGAAAGGTCAAGGTCACTTATTAACTATGACAAAGTAACTTGAAATACTTATATCTCCTACGCCTTTCATCAGAATTTGATCATACTTCACAAAAATGTTCTTTAGATTAAGGAATTGTGGATAAAGGTCACTCAAGGTCATTTCTGAAAGGTCAAGGTCACTTATTAACTATAACTTAAGATACCATGAAGTACTTATATCTCTTACACCTTTCATTGTAATTTGATCATACTTCGCCAAAAATGTTATTTAGTTTAAGAGCTTTTGGACAAAGGTCAAGTCAACATCAAGGTCATTTCTGAAAAGTAGTGTTCTTGATAAAAAGGTTTTTTTTCATAACTAATCAAGGTCAAGCTTACTCATTTAGCTTAAGATACTGTGATCATTTGTTGTTCCACAATTGACTCAATTGGATATCCGTATGATACATTGAGATTTGAAGAAGGGACATTACATCTCATTCTACTGTCTGTCTGTCCGTCCATCTGTCTGTCGTACCGTCTGTCACAAAAACATTAACCTGGGTCATAATTTTTTAACCGTAAGACGTAGGGCCTTCATATTTGGCATGTGTGTCCATAATTGTACCACCTTTCCGTTGGTATCAGAATTTTTTTATCATGTGACCTTGACCGTGACCTTTGACCTACTTCAATGTAACTTTTTTACCGTAAGACGTAAGGCCTTCATATTTAGCATGTGTGTCTGTAGATATGCTCACCCATGACAATATATCACAGATCACTGCACCCTTGCTGAGAGAACCCCGAAAGCGGGGGACCACAATTCTCTGAATTTGCTTGTTTGTATATGAATTGAGTCATCAATTTCCTGCATTATAACTGCCGTTCGGGAAGCATCCATCAGTTTTACTGATACTCTTGTTATTCTAAAAATCTGCTTTTCTAATTTTCTTAATGAAAACGGAAAGCATTAATCAAGAAGGTGAAAAACCGTTTCTGTGATTTCTGCATATTTCTAAGCGTACAGCTATTGGTGTGCCAGCAAAAAGTCCACTTCTGAATAAAATCAAGAGTCCCTAAGGTATTTCAATATTTTGATTAAAAGGAAATGCCTTGCATTGAACAAGATGCACATATATATTTTTAGTGCATTCAGATATAGGAAACCCCTACAGACGACATGGCCGGATTGCAAAACAAATACGAAACAGGAGCAACACCTAGCGTGGCATAATACGCCTGTCACTCAGTTTGACGGGAAAGACATTATAAAGTGTGGAGGCCCCCCCCCCTCCCCCCAAAAAATTAGTCAGTACTCAAGATAACACATGCTTTGGCCCAGGGCAACAACTCTGTTTAATATTACTGATATTCATAAAAGGAGGAAGTTATTGCGTAAAAGAAGAATTGAACCCCTCCCTTTTTTTCTTCTATGTTAAAATGTAAGAATACAGAAGAAACTTGAACTGTCCTAATGGGACAAATACCACACGCGGCTACAAAATTTGAAGTAGGACAAAGACCAAGGTAAGGGTCAATAGGTCAAAGATTTTGGTACCGACAGACAGGGCTTGCTAGATTGATTGATTGATTGATTGATTGATTGATTGATTATTGTTTTATGTCACTTCACGATTATTTCACGTGTATGGTGATGGCATTTGTCTGATGCATTGCATACAAATTTAGACCTTTGCAAGGGACCCACTTGAAGCAGTTAGGGATCTTTTACGTGCCACGTCTACCGTGACACGGGCCCTTGGTTTTTACTGTCTCATACGAAAGACAGAACACCGGTGTGCCCAGGACAGTAGTCGAACCCGGGACCGTCAAACGTCAAGGTTACGGAGTGAAAAATTTTGGAACCGACAGAAAGATCTTCCTACAACGAATACATATCCGTATTATGAAGACCCCACTTCTTTTGGTTCAAAAGTTATGGCCAAGGTTAAAATTAAAAAAAAAATAGCTCAAACGTCAAGGTCTTGCCACATGGAATACACATGTGGAGTATGTAGGCCCGATCTCTTTTGTATCAAAAGTTAAAGGTTTTAACAGTTTTCTGGACAGAGAGACAGACACAAATTTAGATTTGAAAGAGCCTGAGTGAGAAATGAATTTTTAATAACTTTCTAAAAACTTTTCAAAATAAAAAAAAAAATCAAAGACCCATAACTCTGTACCAACGAAGATGATATTTTCAAACTCGAAAAGCATATTCCTTTGTTTTATAAGAGTATTTTGTATAAATTTAATGAAAATCAATTCATTATTACTGAAATTAGTATATCCCATAGATGTATGAAAATAAAAATAATAATGAAATTATGTTGATTCAGGTCACAAAATATGAAAATGACCATAGTTTTCATTGCAAGAAAGTACGAAAAAACAGTACGTTTTTCAGACTAAAAATACCCTCATTTCTAGAGGAGAGTATTAATGAATAATGAAAGTCATTTTTTAAACATGATATTACTTATATTTCTTCTGTAACTATCTTCTCTTCATTTTTGATTAAAAATTGACAATTAGAAAAATATCAGAAATTGAGATAATTAGCTAATGCCTGGTTCTATCGTAGACTCTCTGTTAAACATGTCGTTGGTGATTTGTGTCATACAGTATGATTAGATGTCTCCTCTGTCCTCTCCCATCAAAGTATACACACGGTCTATGGTGCAATGATGGTCCCTAGGATAAATGTAGATTTTCAAATAGTACCGTTTCTAATTTTTGAAAAAAAAAGTATTTTCGAAATGAAGAGAAAATGCATAACAAGTCTCGGAGAATAAATCACCCAGAACTGTATTTATTCTGAGACCATCCCTAACATATTTTCAAAAGGAATTTATATTCCCGCTTTCACGGGATCAAGTGCTATAACTTTGGTTTCGATGGTATTGTCTCGTGTGATCGATTGATTGATCGATTAATAATTGTTTTACGTCACTCCACAAATATGTCACGTGAGGGCACCTACCTGATGCTGTGCACAAAAATTTATACCTTGGCAACGGACCCACTCTAAGCGGTGAGGGATCTTTTACGTGCAAATCTACCGTAACACCGGACCTCGGTTTTCACTTGGATCTATTGTGTACCGGTATATCAAAATTGCTGTGCAATGTATCAGGCAGATACCGTCAACGCATATAGAATTTTCTCGGAGAGAAGTTACACATGAACGCAGCGAAAGCTTTTCGTGTAGTTTTGCATGGTTCTTGTTTCTGTTGGTATTGCTTTGTCATATGACACTGAATACAAATCTGTTCCACAGCTACCAGACCTTAAAAGCAAACAACGCAAAGATATAAATAAATAAATAAAAAAAAAAAATAAATACATAAAAAAACCCCAAATAAATAAATGAAATTAAAATACTAGGAAAACAAGCCAAACAAACATGAAAGCCCCCACCAGATTCAAAGCAATAAGCAATACAAAACAAAACAAAAACCATTGATAGGTATGACTGGTATGAATAGATTTATGATTGCTCCTCAGTGATGGCGAGTCGAGTTGTCCATTGTTCGAGTTCTCGGTTGTCCCATTTCTTTGAAAATATTTATTAATCCTGATTTTCTTTCTTTTTTTCTAGGTTTCATACATATATATTTTTCAATGTAATTCTAAAATTTCATCGAATTTTTGTGTTCTTATATGTCAAATAATAGTGGATTGGAAAATTTGAGATGAATTTACTTCGAAGTATTTTAGGAGTGAAATAGCTTTTGTTTAGTATTTTGGTGTTTTCATTCACAAGCATGGCTCTCGTTGGAGGTCAATGGGCATGTGTCCGTCGTCTTTTTATGCCAAATACGAGATATATCTTACGAGGGTCACCGTGTATCAGTTACATAAAGACGCACGAACATTGTGTTATTCATAGAAATGATACTCCAAGCTCTCACAGGTAAAAAAGTATGATGTGTCAGAGGAAATGTTGTCTAAATAGTATTAACTATTATACAACATCATTTTAGAAGTTCATTGGCGGATCCAGCGCCCACTTTGTCTGGGGGAGGAGGTCGAAGGACGATTTTGACAGAAAATGGACCAAAATGCAGAATTTTTTGTAAAATTTTTGGTCTGCCATGCACACCCCCCCCCCCCAAAAAAAAAAAAAACAAACAAACAAACACCAAAATCAGACACTGAAGTTAATGATCACAACTGTGACTATGTCATATTCATACATTTGATATTCATAACCTTATTCAACTATAAGACAAATTTTGCACACAGAAAATTCAGGAATATAATGATTATCTCTGTGTATCACTGTGTGTGTGTGGAAAAAAGAGGGGGTGTGGGGGTTTGATGTACATGTATTAGTACAGTCATGTCCAGTAAGTCTGCCCGTCCGGGAAGTCTGTGCATCAACAATCAATAATACGGGTCATTTCAGGCTGTCAAAATATCAACAGCGACTCGTTAGAAATCAATTCTCTCTTGAATGTTGTTCAGTGCAGTCGGCATGGAATTAGGAAAATCCACGTGCACCGAGGGGCAGCCCACGCAATGCCGCCGACAGGCAGTCCGTCGGCAGCAGTATAACTTGTCCACTCGACCCTATTATATGCCCAAGACGCCACCGGCGGACAGTTGAACGCACTAAATGCAGAACTAACAGTGAATAGGGGTGAATTAAAGACCTCATTGTACATGTATAGACGGGAATTTCAGAAATCTATCACAAATTTAATACCAAACCAAATGTCTAGAATGGCATGTTGATTCAAACATCACTTCATTGCATATTTTAAAAAAGAATTACGAGTCTTTGTTTTCACAGTTTCACCAGTGATGAAAATCTGTAACAAATTGCGATATCTTTAGAGATGTAAACAGTGCAACTATTATCAAGTTTTCTATATCCTGGATTGTCACTGTCTAATCGGCACGCGCTGGACAAAAAGGATTGAATGTGTTGACATTTCAGGGTCATTTAAACAAGATGATTTGTTTTATGAGTTATAATTGATAGGGGGTCTAAAGAATCTCAGAATGGTTGACAAAAGCATGCGTTTAGCCATCAGAATACGTAATGATTTATTTAATCTTCAAATTGCCTTACTTACACTTTGTCGCTCGGTGGCACGAAAGGGGCCCTCGTAAGGGTAACATATTTTGGATTGTTTGTTCCTTAGGTAAACGTTATCTGTGCAAGATCGAAATGAAGAATTATTTGAACGTTCTTTTAAGTATTGTATGCACATGAAGTACATGTACATTCTTTAAAGAAAACAAAAAAATGTGTACTTATCTATTTTAAGTAAAGTTGTACAGGTGATCTCCTGAGCTTTCTTATACAGGTAAATAACAGTAACACCCCTTACGAGGGCCCCTTTCGCACCCAATCATATTAGGTGTTATTTTAAGTGACTAAGCGAATCGGGAGCACACTGGCATGGACTAGGACATAATTGATTAATATCTGGATAAGTACACTGGCTTCCCTGAGTGAAATTAACAATTTTGTCATGAAAAGCTTACGTTTACGTCTTTTATCCTTAAAAGTTAGATGATTTAAAATACATTGTAATTATCGTTTGCTACTATATGCGATTCATGATGCTAGTCATGTAATGATGATTTCAGTGAAAGCGTAAATTACAGCAAAGTTAAATCTCCGACTTCGACATGTGTTACTGTACAACATTCTTATGAATAAGATAAGTACATTCCACCATATTTGATGCTAGCACTAACTCCGATTACTGTCCGTTGGCTGCATTGTTATTTAAACGAGATGATTGTATAGTGTCCACGCTCAAATGACCACGCCGCCCACGGAAAAACGGCTGAATTGCTAATCGCAAATAAAAATTCAGTTAATAAAGCGTGGACATCTACAGGTAAATTTATTGCCCACACGCCCACGATGCCCATGTTTCTTCGTGGGAAAATTAAGTTCCACGGCGACCGTACTGTATTTAACAAGTACAGAAGAAATCAATCAAGGTAAGTGTTTTCAATGTGTATATGATAAAGTATCTCCGTTAATAATCCAAAACGTGTGTAAACAAGTGTACAAGTAACACGTGTTGTCAATGTTTACAATCAGCCTAATAAATATTCATAACTACTTATGGTTGGCCTAGTTTCCGCCGTAACTCTTGAAAAGGCCTCAGGGAATAACAAACGTTTACACTGCGCAGACTTACCGGACATGTAAACAATCGGAGATACGCCTGGGTAAGTACGTTTTAGGCACGAAAGTTGTTAATTAAAAGGCTTGTTTGTCAATTTTTTACTTTTTATGGTGTAATGAGATCTCACTCTTTATTTTCATGTACAGTTCCTTTCATGTTCAACTGAATAAATACCTCAAACAAACGCTGAATGTCTTAAGTGCGCAGACTTACTGGACAGCATCGAAGTAGTACTAGTATTAGTAGTTAGAAGATTTAGATTTTGAGACCCTAGCATGGTTACATTTCTTTCTTTAGTGTGCAAAGCTCCCACTGCAGAAATGATTAATATGGCAATTTCTGTGCTCAGAGTTAGTCTTAAATGGTTTATTTTTGCTACTAGTCAAGGACCTGTTCCCAACTATTTATTATTACAACTGTTGAAATTTGAATTAAGAAATTTATGCATGTGATAATCTGCAATACATAGGACAATTGCCATTACATCTACATCTACATATGAAATTTTTGAAAATTCACCTTTTGAATGCTCCAAAAACTTAGCTGGTAACTGGTCTTAGCGGGGAACTAGTTCTTGTTCAGTAAGATTTCTCCAATCAAGAATCATTTTTTTTTATGCTGAAGCTTTTATAACATTAGCAATGATTTCACATAGCTGTTAGTGGCAGGCTTGGTGTAGTGGTTAAGCGCTTGGTTTGCGGCAGCGACGATCTGGGTTCGATTCCTGGGTTGCGCCACTATGTTTGAGAGGTTGGTTACCTCCTGTGCCATGTCGCGATATAACTGAAAAATTGTTGAAAGCGACGTAAAACACCAATCAACCAATCACATAGCTGTTAATTGTCGATCATTTGTAACTTGATAAAGGCTAAGTAGCCGAAAATTTGTGACAGAGTGCTCCACTTCTTATTATGAGTTAACCATGCAAGTATTTCAATAAATATTCTTACAAGTTGAGAATAATTGCCAAGTGTTCTCTATGGTTTTTAAGTTATTACAACATGCCCACCCAAATCTTTTCAAAGAATAATCAGTTTGATGATAGTTGCAAGTTGATTTACTTCAACAGAAGCAGAGGCTAAAGAATATTATGCATGATTGAGGGGGGGGGGAGTTTTAACAAAAGTACATCTGTTTTTGCAAACTTTACAAGTTTATCCGTCATTTGTTAGTGGGTCAGATTTTGCAACAAGTGGGTGTGTGGCTTTCAAAGGAGTTTGTTTCACAAGATCAAAGATTCACATGGATATAGTAAAAACATGCCATTACATGTATGTTCAGTGTTGAAATCTATGGAGTAGATGAACCACGGGTAGCAGAAAGAGTTGAAAGCAGCTGAAAAACAAAAATACATATAATGTAAGCCATACATTATTAAATATTATGCTGCTACAGTACAGTCCAGGTGGAACTTTGAATGCCCACTGTCCACAGTGGGCAGTCCACCTGAAATTTCAGTGGGCATTAGTGGTGGACATTTACCTGAGCTATCAAGCTGTCCACTTACCTGTATGTTAATTCTAACTGACTCTTACAAGAATGTCCACTGTGTCCAGTGGACCTATTTAATGCCCACTCTAAAAATGCCCACTGTCACCAGTGGGCAAATTAAGTTCCACCTGGACTGTACTGTATATACAATAGCTGATAATGGGATACCCTAATTAATTCTCAGGAATGTTGAAGTTGAAGCATCTACTGTATTATTCATCTTGATAGTCCTCCGAAGGGAAGTGTCATAAAACAAAGAACAATTAACTAAGTATTCACAATATTTCGGTCTCCTGACCTTCTTCTAGTGAATTTTATTGGTATTGGTGGCTTAAGTTATGTAATATCCATTATATTTCATAACCGATATATGAAATTCCTGACCTTCTTCTAGTGAATTTCATATATCGGTTATGAAATATGATGGATATTACATAACTTAAGCCAACAATACCAATAAAATTCACTAGAAGAAGGTCAGGAGACCGAAATATTTTGAATACCGAGTTAATTTAATTGTTCTTTGTTTACTGTATTATTGTTTGTATCATTAACACTAATTCTTTGTTATTTCCAGCAGTGTCCCTACTACTTCAAATTTTTCAATTGAACACTAATATATTGTGAAACCAGGAGTTTGTGAGGCAAAAGAGGAGCAAGGTTGAAGAGTTTAAGTTTAAGGGAAGATGGGGGAGGGGGGGGCATACAATAATAATTTTAACTGTAAATGTAAAAAAGTTAATCCTGTAGATGAACTGTAAATATAAAACAGTTAATCTTGTAGATGAAAATGATGTACTGTAATAGAAGGATGTACATGTCTTAACCTTTTTCTTATGGAGAACACTGATATTGTTAAGTATATTGACGATGTTGACGTTAGAATCTTAAATCCTAAAACCCGATTTCACACTTTCTAAGTGAATGTATTAGTTTGCTGCGAAGTATATATATAGTTGAACACTAATTTCATTTTGATCTGTTGTCTATTTGTAGACTTTTACATCTATCATCAAGATTGCATGATGCAGAAGAGACCACTGTGGTTAAAGAAAACACAAAGAAAGCTCCTAGTATTGAGCCGGTAACTGCGGCAATGGTTCATGCCCTGAAAATGTCAGTGTCATCTCCCATGCCAAAACCTTTTTCATTTCGTAGGAAATTTTTAGATTACATGTTGCAGACTTTTGAAAGAAGTAAGTGAAGAAAATTGTTTCATCATTTTAGCTCTCCTAGACTGACTTAAAGGATGTTATGTTTTGGTAGCAAGGAATAGAAGGATATCGTACATACTGCATCACGATCTATTAGATGTGATGTGTATTGGGATATATAGACTGAATCTCCGCTTATTGTGTAATCAAGATTCTTTTATATGTTTGATATAAATTTGGTGCACGAAAATTCTTCAGTTCAGCTTTTTTTTAAACCTTGATAACTCTTCATAAAAGTATGTATTGAAATTCTTTGTGACATTAGGTTTTTAGTTCGCTGGTACATGTATGAAAGTCTGGAGAGCTAATGTCCTACCCCAGCATTGGTGTTGTCTTTGGCAATGTCCGTAAACAAAACTTTGTCCTGGGCCATATCTTTTGAACTGGATACAACTTTGATATTCCACGTATGGATTCATTATGATCAGGACTGTCATTTGGCACCATGACCTTTGACCCAATGACCTTAACAGTGAATATGAAGTTGTAAAACATTTTACAGGACATTCGGTCTGGTAAACTAGAACAATTCACCAGACTGAAGCAACTTTTACCAGACCGAAAACAAAATATACATTTTTAGAAAGATGGTCACAAAAATCATACAACGACTGCTCACTTTAATTTTCATTGGTTTATTGCAAGTCTCTGGCAAGTAAAAACACATCTCTCCAGGTGTCTTCTATCATGTGAAACCCACAGGATAGATCATACCTCACAAGGAGAGGTACGATCTACCACATGGATTTCACGCAATGGGTGTTTTCTTTAACAAAACAATACAATAATTATCATTGTTAACATATTTTCCCCATATAAATGAAAGGGCCTTTAAAGCTTTTGTTTCTGTTTTAGCTTTGTTCATCTTAACCGGACAATTGGTTCGGAAATTTAATGTTATTTAGGGGACCAACGGCATTATTACAGGACTTGCCCATCGGTTCAACGATATTTTATTTTCACTGCCTTTACCTTGGACTTTTACCTACTTTCTTAAAACTTTAAGCTTAGCTGTATCTTTTGAATTGGAAAAGGCACAGCTTTGATATTACACTTATGGATTCCTCATGACCAGTGCTGTCAATACATACCATGACATTTGACCCAATGACCTTAACCTTAAACTTTGACCAACTTTTTTGAAAAACTTTAAGCGGGGCAATACATTTATCTTTGGAACTGGAAAAGGTACAGCTCTGATATTTCAAATATGGATTCCTCAAGATTTTCAATTTGTACCATGACTTTCTACTAAGTGATCTTGACCTCGGACTTTTACCTACTCTTTAAAACTTAAAGCTGGCCTGTAAATGCATCTTTTGAACCAGAAAGGTACAGCTTTGATATTTCACATATAGATTCCTCATTACCATAGTTTTGAATTGCAACCATGACATTAGGCCTAGTGTCTTGCCATTGGACCTTGACCAACTTTACAAAAACTTTAACTAATGCTTTACATTATAGACTGCTAAAGAGCTCCTCATGCTAATTGCTGTTGACTTTGAGATATTTTGGTCATTGACTTCTTTTTAGATAATCTTTATGAGGTAGGGAAACACAATTTCCTGAATGATTGCTTCCCACCCACATTTATTTTCTTTGAAAATGAACACTCATTGCTGGAAGTTTCGTTGTCTTCTGACAACTCTTGTCATTGATATTATATGACATGCTGCAATGCAAAGAAATATTATACATGTACCTTTAAGTATTTATTATGTTATATGTGACTGTACTGTCTTAGCCAAAGAAAATTGCCAAAGCAAAAAAGGAAATTTAGGAAAATGATTTATACCGGTATACATGTACATTTGTCTTGATCAGCAATGTGTTAATTGTAGCATAAATTGTTCAATAGCCATGTGGCTAATGCAAGCACAAATTAATTAGCCAAATGTGTAAGTCATTAGCCATGACAAAGACAAAGACAAAACAACTTAGAAATTTAGAAAAGATAAAATTGAAAAATAGCTGAATTTAATATTGAAAAAAAGACTGATAACACACCTGACAATAAAATTCATCATTTATTTTTGTATTAGCGATCCAAACTCTGTAAACTAAGTTGACTTGTTAGCTTTTTTCTTTTTCCTAATTGGTGGTTCATCTTGTTCATCTGTTGTCAGAGGGTTCAGATATTTTATTGATGTTTGTTGACACGCATCCTATTACATGTACCTCCTAACGAGGTAGTGTGATGCATGTCAACAAACATCGATACCTGAACTCTGTGTCAATTGCCACAGATTCTAATGATGAGGTGCTGCTCGGCGATTGTATAAACCCTTGAAATGATGTCAAGGAACTTTGTTTAGCCATGTTCACTGTTCAGAATGTTTAGAGACGGTTTACATCGCGATCACTTTGAAGTTTGATAAAGTTGATATCAATAGTTACTGAATTAAAATGTTGTGATGACCATGATTTATACTAATAATATAAACAGAAAAAAATATAAAAAACCAATGTATTGGCCAACTTGATACTCATGTATTAAAAACGTTTAGCCATTTCAATTTTGAATTCGCATTTGGCGAATTGGCGATCGGGTAGTGCTCACACAGCAGCAGATTCATCTTCTATTGCTAAAAGTCTGATTTATTTTGTTTCATTTCAGAGGATAAGCGAAATGTTCTGTCCAAAGATGAGTATTTAGTCTTGGTTCAATACTTGTTGAACGTTTGTAACCAGAGGCCTATTTCTGTAGAAGATAAAGAGAAGTATGCACAAAGGGTCCTAAACTTGATTTTTCATGCAGGTAAGAAAGTGCGGAAAGGTGACAATAGAGATTATGCATCTTATAGGTAGACTACATCTTAAGGGTAGACTAAAATCTTACTGCCCATTTACCTCACTTTTTGTCATAGAAAAAATCTACTTATTTTACTGTTTCTGTAAATCGAAATAAAAAAAAGGTGACTATCTCTTACTTAAGTATTGATGCAACTAATTTATTGCGAGTCAGCAGGGATGTCATTTAGTAAAGAAGTAATAGGAGAAATCTGCCACTTCGCGAAGTGGTCCGTGGGATAGGGGATCTTGGGCCCGCTTAAGGGCTCCAGAGGCTCTGAAGTAAATGGTGTAAAATTCTGGCCCTTTCCTGGCATTTAATTTCAATAGATGAAAACTTTATGTTTTGTACTATTTATTCATATTTTAAAATACCGGGATTGCTCAAGATAAAGATTCTCATTACTAGTTTTGATTAAATTGTAACTGATTTAGGCACATTGACTACACATACATTTAAAGATTTTATTTCTTCCCTGCAATTCAAAATACACGTAATCTGAAAAACAGAGCAGTGAATAATGTTGATATTAAAAAGACCGGAAAAATTATATGTGCAATAGCCTGTCAAGACATTAAGCTTCAAACCTGACAGAAAAATTATCTTGATCAATTACAACTGACTCATCACTTTCGCTGAATATTTATTGAATTTCGTGACATCACAATACATTTTCAATGTTTGTCCGAGGTATGACCGAGGTGTAAAGTATTGTGACGTCTTCTGATTTGACAATTTTTTGCACATAAAGGGAAGGGTCAATTGCAGAGGATTGTTCTGTACCTTTAGGTTTTGTAACTAGTCGCCGAAAAAGCTATTGTTCATATATACAAATTGTAGAACAGTATTTATCTCAACAATGTTTATGCAAAATGTATTTCATGTGCTTTTCCATGAATGTTACTAAAATAGCTTTAGGGAATTTCAAGAAAGTATATGACTTTGTTAACTGTATTGAACATATCGACGCTCTGAGGAATCTGTTAAGTTAAGTGACTTACAATGTTAGTTACGGAACGGACAGGGGCAGGCGTGGTGTAGTGGTTAAGCGCTTGGCTTGCGGCGCCGACGATCCGGGTTCGATTCCCGGGTTGCGCCACTATGTTTAAGAGGTTGGTAACCTCCTGCTTCCATGTCGCGATATAACTGAAATATTGTTGAAAGCGACGTAAAGCACCAATCAACCAACCAACAACCAACGGAGCGGACATATGGTAATTTCCAACTGTGAAATAATTTTCTTATATTTATATTTTTGCAAGAGAAAAAATAACCAGTGGTGACAGCTAGAATTATTGCCGATTTTTGCTTCTGACGACATCCCAGGTTACTGCTTTTATCAAGTAACATAGTGATTGACTTAATGACCTTGACCTTGGACATTGACTGAGTGTTTAAAAACTTTGAATTGTGAGAGATAAGGCTTTCATATTTCGCACACATGTATAGCTTCCTCAGGATCAATACCTTCATTTGGTACCATGGCTGTTGACCAAATAACCATGAGTTTGACCTACTTTTCAAAAACTATGGCCTTTGCTATAGAATCTGTAAGCGTTAGGGCTTCTTTAATATACATGTACATTTCTTAGGATCAGTATTTTCATTTGATACCATGGCTATTAAATAAGAGATCTTGGATTTTGACTACTTTTCTGAAACTTTATGTATCTGTATTGGTAGAAGGAAAAATTTATCCTTTTAAGTAGTTCCTCAACTCTCAAAGCATATGAAGAAACCTCTGTATTCTTTATAAAATGAACTTGAAGAGGCCATATTAAATGGTTTTAGTTAAGCAGAATTTGAATCAGGAAGATACAATATACAGACAGAATGGGGATTTTCAAAAACATTTTGACGTAACTGGAAATTTAAGTTGTCCGTGTTCAAAGTAAACGAGGGTCAACTGTATGTAAATCTGAAAGTGACAGTAACTGATAAGTATGAGACTGGTAAGAAGAGCATCATACTTGAGTCTTTTATCTTGACAGATGAACCCAATATAGAGCACTTGGTAGATGTCCTCAAGTTCCATAAGAAATACAGCATCCCCTTTTCTATGGGCAGAGTTGTGAACTTTCTTCAAGAGAAGAATATTCCTCTGAATTCTGTAAGTGAATGTATTGAAACCAAATATCTGGTTCTAAGCTATAGATTTACTATTATGGTTAAACCTGCATTAAAGACCACCTACATGTATATTAAGCATTTACTTGTCTTATACAACCACCTTTATATGTTCCTTACTACTCATTGTCAGTACAAAGTGTCTGCTTTATCAAAAAAGTTTTTAAAAGTTTTTTGTTTCCACTTGACAAAAGCGAAGTGGGCAAAAATTTGTGGACATTGAGTGTTTCTTGTTATGTATTTATTTACTTTCAGTTTAGATACTTCTCTTTGTAGAGACTTTGTTTTCCCTAAGTTATCCCTGCCATCTCTCACTTGCTACGGCTTTTATAGGAATAAGTTACAGATCAAGGTCTGGCACCATAAACTGCGAAAATACTTAAGTCATTTATTTCATTTTAATTTATTCCATTTTCAGACATTTAAATGAATTGTCATACAGAATGGTTTAACTCTATTTATAGATAGAATAAAACTCAATAAAATCCAAATCCCAGTTTATGGCGCTGGACTCAAGTTTGACTTTGGCTGTGTTCATCAGTGCTTATTGTTGATATTGATTATTTTGAAAAATAAAAATGGATTTCAGTGAAAGGAGAATGATAATATTGGAATCAAAACCACAATTTGTCTGTAAGTTCTTTCATGGTAAATGGGTACCTCGACGCCCCAAGCAAAATGTAAAAACTGACATGGTTACTTTCAGTTTACTTCTCAGTAGGTATCCTTATCACATTCAATTTTATTTGCTTAAGATGTGAATTGTGTTGGTAAACATTTTCACTTTAATTCCATTTGATGTTAAATTCCTTTCAGCCACTTTTTCAATGCTTCATCTTCAACTGTAGTATTAATGGTGAAATGGACATAGCCAAGTAAGTTGCGTTTTCTTTAATTAATAAACGACTCTGTTTAAAGAAAAGTAAACAAAATTGGTTTGTTACATGTAGGTACATAATGACCCAAGTTTGTGTTATCTGAATGTTTTAGGCATTTACTAGTCGGGAAGATAAATCTAGACATGATGTACATCTGAACGGTTCATTAAAATCATATTAAGTGAACAAATTTTAAAATGTCCATCAGTATACAGTTTAAAAAGATAGTGTTCTTTCAAATTATGCACTTAAATTTACATGAAATGGTCATTTAGTAACAAAAATAAGAGATCGTCCGGATATACCGCACGTTCAGATTTACCTTCCCAATCAGTAGGTGTAGCCAGACCTTAAACTCATTCAAGTCTTTGGTTTTTGTATTGCTTACAAAGAAAAAAGACATAAAAGGATCACTTTCTTTGGCATCTGCCTGTTTGTGTGTCCATCCATCTGTGTGTCCCTCTGACCTGGAGGAGTCAGAGTTTTGAAAAAAAGATGGAAACACCTGTAGCAATCTCAAAAAGATGTGGTAATGTCAAGAAAATCGAAACACATGACAATCTCCAATTATCACAAAAGATTGGTTTAAAACTACCCTAAGTACATTCTCTATAAGTGGAATTTCCAGACACAAAGATAAACTGTCCAGGATTTGGGGAGTTTAACTTCTGTGCTGAATAAAATTCCAGAAGACTGGAATACAGACTTTGGAAATTAATCATTTGAACTTCATAAGTTTTAAGGTTAAGTGATCAGTAATCATTTAACAAAAATCATATCTAGTATAATGAATTTTTGATTGTGTAAATCTTGCCATATTAACATGTTGTTTGTGCTGTTTATATGTAATATGCCATTTGTGTTAATATTGAAGGAATTTACATGAAAAGATGCTGGCAGCAAATATACGAGATGGGTCTACAGTATGGAGTGATTTGATTACAGGTCACCTCGTTAGTGGGTAAGACAATGCTAAATAGGTATTTATGATTAAGGTAATTGATATGTATGAACTGTATTTTTGACCCGATTGAAAAGCAAGTCTGGTGTATGAATTGGTGAAGTCTGTCTCTCCGAGCCCCGTCATTTCTTGCTTACCATTAATGATGCCTATGTCAAACTTGGTAGGAATGTAGACATTGATGAGTTCTTCTTGACTGATGCAAAATATGGTGACCTTGACCTTAATGTCATGCTCTGGTACATACAGAGTGATTTTATGTTTAGCTTGATTTCTTATATACCATTGGTGATAACTATTTCAAACTTGATAAGTTTGTAGACATTGACAAGTTCTTCTTGACTGATGCAAATTTGGTGACCTTGACCTTAATTGTGCAAAACTGCAAAGGCTTATATACTATTACGAAGGTCCCACTGTTTGTGCAGATGTAGTCACTTATCTCACTATACCTGTAGTCTTACATCTATAGGAAGTCACCCATGAAAATAAAAAAATATATATGTAGGAAGCCAAGTTATAAACCAGGTAAATTTACAGCTTTAGGACTTGGAGATTAATAGGAGATAAGCATAGTTTTTAGACATATCACTAGAAAACACATCTAAAATAAATTTAATCATGTTATAGAGGAAAATTTGAGACTGGTGTTTGACTTAGAGATAGCCCACATACTTTAGATATCAGTATTCAAGATATCAATGTATGACTGCAGTTATATAAATCACGTTTGGTTTTTATATTTTTCATTCATTTTTTTTTGTATTGCATAATCAGATGCAATACCTAATTGTCCTTACCTCTGACTATGTCTTTGATTTAAAAGAATAGTTTGTTATTGTTACTTCTCAAAAATCACTTGTGAAAGAAGTGGGGTGTCTTAATCTAAAATTGTCACCATTTAATCATTTTGAAAATCATGGAATTGAATTTTCATATCATTATCTGATCAGTACTGGTGAAATTAAAATGAATGATTTGCTCAGGGTACCTAAAGAATGCAGACACTGTTTCCTTATCCAGTATGTATGCCATGACAGAGTAAACTCTCATTAATAAAAAAAAAAAGAACAAAAGATCATCATTACATTGTCTCTTTCAGTGTCTGGACTGGTAGTAATCCCAACATACTTTCTGTATCTATTTTTCCATCTCAATATCACTGGGTCCCATTAACAATATATCATAATGATTTGCAGTGATTGTATTGCTGAATTTTTCTTAGAATTAATAATAATAAAACCGAACATTTTTCATTTTAGTGATGTTGACACAGCCCAGGAGTTATTTACAGAAGCAGTGTAAGTTCATGATATATTTTGAATAGCGAATTCTTTGAATGAGGAATGCAAGATTGTTTAATGATAAAGCAGAGATTTTTACTTCTACAATTTCTCTGCATTTTGTTACAGAATCATTAGACAAAATTTACAATACAGATTAAGACCAGAAAAATAAGGATTTTTAAAATCCCCTTGCAATTTTCCAATAGTTGGTTGGTTGATTGATTGGTGTTGTACGGCGCTTTCAACGATTTTTAGTTATATTGGGATAGTGGAAGCAGGAGGTAACCAACCTCTTAAATATAGTGGCACTACCCGGCAATCAAACCCGGATCGTTGGCGCCACAAGCCAAGCGCTTAACCACTACACCAAGCCTGTCCCTTTCCAACAGTAAATATCTACATCCATAACTCTAACACTACTTAACTGGAACTGTTTTACACTGACTCTTCCAGTTGAAGTGAAAAAGAGTCTGCTGTACAGATTCAAATGAGAAACAATGGATTAGAGAAAAAAAACAGTATTTAATATAACTTGGAATTCAGCATATTTAATTGATTGACTGATATTTTCAGGGGTAAATTTAAAAATGAGCACCCTTACATAGCAATGATAGCTGGATATGCTCTGAGAGAACAGCTAGACAAAGCGGAAGAGGTACAGTATGGTTTATAATAAAATAAACTTTGTTCTTTATAATTACCATATTTATCCAACTTTAGTACACAGGCCTATAAAATGTACACCAAATACAGGCCAAAGTCAATCTATGTATGCATCTAGAGGAGCAAGTGTAGTGTTAAATTCTATCATTCCATAAATAATAATGCGATAAAATTGAATACTTTTCCAGTACTTGTCCATTATCTCCCTTGTTTACTAAATCTTAGAGGTTTTTGATAGCGTTACGTTAGTCTGAATATCCATTGTAGTTAACAACACAACTTCTGGATGCATTGAATCTGTATTTATGGAGTTCAGATTCTCTATTCATAAGTCACATATTTAAGCACTATGATTTTAGGCAATAATAAAAAAAATTTCTAGATTCTCATCCCCACCATCCAGATTTTTCATGCCCGCCCCAATTTTTTTTCGAAATTAAATTTTGAAAATTATATAGCCAACCGGAAATATCCAGTGTCTTGTCGGTTTCTGTTCCAAAATGTTCATTGTTCAGATGATTTCTGGTGAATATTTTTGAATAGAGAAGCAGACAACATGGTCTAAGCTGTTATATCTACAAAAAACCGTCCTAAAGTGATAAAGATCTGGTAAGGGTGAAGCATTAGAGACCTATGTTATGTGTTAGTGTTTGCCACGTCAGTTTAGTCATATTCAATTTTCAATTCCATTTCTATGAATTTAGAGCAAAATAAAAGACAAAATTCACTCCCTTGCCCCAAATTTTTTTAAAAAATGGATGAGACTCTAGCAATTTTTTTAATGTAGCTTAATCTATAGTAAGAACAATTTCATGTCAATACTTAATACTTTTTCTAGGTTTTCCTCACAGCAAAGGATAATGGTGTAGAACTCCAACTTGAAAGTTTTGTACCCCTACTACAGAGAATGGTACATCAGAGCAAGACAAAGGGTTTTGATATGGTATGATAATTTTGATGTCCTCTTTTAATTGATTGTTTAATTATCGTTTTATGCTACTCTGCGATTCTTTCACGTACATGGTGATGGCATTTGCCTGTTGCATCACATAGAAATTAATACCTATGCGATGGACCCACCCAAGGCAGTGAGGGTTTTTTTAGTGCCACGCCTACTGTGACACCAGACCTCGGTTTTTACAGTCTCATCCGAAGGACAGGACACTGTTTTACCTATGGTGGGAGGTTAGCTTGGCCTCTTGGTCATGAGCCGAGCACCTCATCTGCTGGGCTGCACCAGTTTTCCTTTTCTCTTCATAGTTTCATTTTCAATATTATCAGCGCATTGACTTTGACTGTGACTTGCACTTGGCTGTCTTTAACCAGCAAATATGGATTTCACTTAGAGAGATTTTGTTATTTTTATTTCCACTTGATCAAGTGGCCAAAAATTTGTGGATACTGATTGTTTCTTTGCAGTATGGAGCTCGTAAAAAAGTTCCCAGTGGAGGGTTTGACTTAAGTGTTATTATACCTTTTTTCCTCATATTATATGGCTGTGACACTTTCTACCCAGTGTTTGTTCACATTCATGTATATATACAGTGCTGAATTACATTGTTTCGTCTGTATGTCAGGGCATTCACGGTGGGTGTGGCTAGCCAAACAGGAGACGCTCACTCCTCCCGGACACCTGGTCTCACCTATGAATTTCAAGGGTCCCTGAATGCCCACTGTGGTACCTTGTTGTCAGTGCCATAGTCATGTGACACCAGTTATTTTTGTATTTTACATATTCGTACCTTTTTAATTTATACTTGCTTTCGGAGGACCTCCTATCATTTCTTTATTTTATTACAGGTGGTTGATATGTGTTCCAAAGGTGTTGGTTATATGGATCTGAAAGAGAAACTAGATATTATGGGTACTTGTCTCCTGAAAGGTTATGACAAAGAGGCCTTAAAAGTAGCTGAACTAAGGTGTCGGAAAGGCATTCCAAATATCTTTCATATTGCACAATTTTTTGCCTATGGAAGTTACAGATCCAGAAGTAACAAGGTTAGACACACGTGAATTTTAGGGGTTTTTTTTTCAGTGTGACACACCATCTGTCCATCTTCTGCCTTTGTATCCTCTGGTGTCTATTGTCTGTTAACATTAGTTTTGTCTTACTAAGAATCATCAGAATGATTTTAATAAGACTAGGTAGGGTTGAAGTAATAATTGCCCTCTCCAAATTGTTGTATTTTAGGTAGATTCTCCCAGGAGTGAGTCCAGGGCATGACAAAGGAAGTCTAGGAGGGTTGCTCCCCTTGAGAGTCTTTCTACAGATGGGTTGAATAGAAACAAAACTAAATATACCAGAGTGTTCCATAAGAACGTGTGAAAACAATTTTTGGTTTTTACTTTGGTTTTGGCTCATCTGAATTTTCATAGCGTTGTATCAAATTGTTTCATTTTGTTGTCGGTCTTAAATAATCACATTTTAAAACACCTTCTTCAGAATTGCTGAAGGGATTTTGATGAAACTTGGAATAAATAAAACACTGAGTGTCTCCTACAAGTGTTTTATTTTTCTTAAGTGGTTTTGCCAAGGTTTGGTTGACTTTAATAAAAGGTAAATGAAAGATAGACTCTTTATTATCCCCACTCAGCAACATTGCAGGTGTGAGTGCATGCGTGGGTGCATGCATGTCTGTAACAAAAACTTGTGGACTCTCTAGAAGTCACAGTTTTGGCCTTATTGGGTTCATAGCACACATATAGCTTTAGTGTATGGAGAGTGAGATCTCTGTTTATTTTGGTGCCAAAAGATCAAAGGGAAAGGTCAATATATAGTACCATGGATCTAGCTGCCATGCGAAGGGATACCACCCTTGGTGTTGCCTTTGTTATATAAAGAAAACATTAATGTATGGGAGTGTCCTAGTAGAATGTTGTGGTGATTCTGATTATTTTGTTGTTGGGTTGATTCTAAATTGAATTTTGTTGTTGGGTTGATTCTAAATTGAATTTTGTTGTTGAGTTGATTCTAAATTGAAATTTTGGGGAGATAGTAACATTTTCAAAGTATGCTCAGTGGTCAGGTATTCTGTAGAATGATGTAGACTCAGTTGGTCTCTTGCTACCTTAAGACTTTAAATTTAATCTACCAGTTTCGACAAAAATTGTCATAGAGAGTCAGGTTTTGACTTACAGATCACAATATTGAAGTTTGAAACCTAATTATCTTATATTTGTTTAAGGCAATAAGGCAGTGACTTTTATCAAATCTTAAAAAAAAGTACAAATAATGGATATGCTTGAATACGAAAGCATTGATTATTTACATTGTTTAAAGCCACCACTGTCTTTTCTGTTCGAAAAATACTCAGTTTCATGATTATTTTACAGCTTACCCATCAACACTTGTGCAATATAATGAAAACGATGTTTACAGATACAGAGTTTCCTATGGGTAAATTTTACTTTATTGTTAAGTAAATCTGCCTATTTGTTTACTGTTGTTGTTGATATTTTCATGAATGTACAGTGTCAGTAAAGAGCATCATCTCATCATAGGGTGTTTTAATGTAGTGTATGATGCAGCCTATAGTCTTATTCTCAATCCCAATATAAAAATTGTTTGCTGTCACTCCTTTGGATTAATTACAAAATACCAAACTAAAATTGGAATTTATTGTATAGAGAATCCAAACAAATACTAGTACACATTTGTATGCTCAATGATATCTGTTCAATGAAATATAATCCTTATTTGTGTCTTAAGAATAGGTCTTCAAAGAGCTTTATGGAGACCTCCTTGTAGGCTGAAAATATGTATTTAGACACATGCTTTGGGGATTTCTTGTGCTTTCTCATATCTCTGAGCATCCAAAGCATTATAAATACAGTCAAACCTGTGTATTAAGGTCAGCTAAGGGAGTCAAAAAATGGCCTTTATAGACAGGTGACCTTTATACAGAGGTCTATTATCTAGGAAAACATAGATAATGGAAATTTAAAATGTGACCTTTACAGACAGGTGACCTCTTAATTGAGGTGACCGCTAAGACAGGTTTTACTGTAGTCACATTCTTTAGTTGGCTTTCTTATCTCAAGAAAGAAACTTGCTTATAAAGGTGATTAATCCCTGAGTGAATTAGATGTCAGTTTTTGGTAACCTGACTTTCTGGATTCCCAAAAGCTGAAATAAAGGAACCCAGGAGTTAATCAGGACAAATTGAGAAAAAGCCCCTCAAATGAAATTTGGACGCATATAATGACAGAATAGATGTTTAAGAAATCTTTCAGTCCCCAACTTGGATGAATACATAAGATTAAACTTTATTTTCATATAATTAATTCATTTTAAATGCAATTAGTTATGTAATGTTTATATCACATATCTTTGCTAATCGGAAAGGATTTATCTTATAAATTTACAATTTTTTTTTCTGAAGATCAAAGAATTAGAAGTGTTTTTGGAGGAGAAAAGGGAGAAAAATTGCTTGCATTTTTGATTTGAAATAGGTCTTCTAAACAGATTTGAGAGTACAGATAAAACTGCAGAAACCATACTCCCACATATTTGATAAATGGTGCATTTCTCCTACAAGA
Source organism: Pteria penguin (assembly GCA_035048485.1). Classification (NCBI taxonomy): domain Eukaryota; kingdom Metazoa; phylum Mollusca; class Bivalvia; order Pterioida; family Pteriidae; genus Pteria; species Pteria penguin. Next base: position 19,881,201 of record CM068588.1, on the reverse strand, counting down.
TCAAAGGGGGGTTTTGGGTTAAAATGAACATGTATGATATACAAGTAGTGTAATTGTAACCCCTGCATGCAAAGTATGGAGGGAATGGTACATCAGAACCATCCTCTCTGTCCAAAAGTTTTTAAAAAAACTCCCTTGTCATATGAATACAAATGCTGTACACCGAGAGATCTGCTTGGTATTTGATATAGTTGTTAGTTGGAAACAAGGGTATGCTGTGAAATTGACCTAAGGTAATATCTCATATCATCATGATGTATTTCGGAAAGGAATGTCATGACCTTGACCATGGTATTAGCTCTTCTTTCAGTACATTACAAACGTGGTATTTTTTAATAAGCCTTTCGTTCATAAATAATTAAGTGGCATTCAAGACAGCAGCTCGTAATATTAATGGCATAAGGTAATATATTACATCCTGTTACATGTATATTTATTTTTCAGACACAGAAGTCTTTGCACAAGAAGTTAGAGTAAGTTGTATTTGTTATATTAAATACTGTTACACTGAGTTGGTTAAGGGTATTGGAGGCAGACTGATTCTTAAGTCACCTGAGCCAAAGGCTCATGTAATCTCTTGTTGTCATCTTTTCTTCGCCACCGTTCAGTTTGTGCCTTTGTTATAGCATGTTACCTATCAGGTCTGAGTTGTGTCGTGGATGATACACGAGAGTTTTTGGAACAGTAAAGGGATATTTATTACTGCAGACACGGCTTTTGCGATTGCCTAGATATTTGTCTTCTTTATATAACATAACATGGAGATGAGACATATCCAGGCAATTGTAAGGCCTGTAGCTGCAACAATACTTTTAGCGTACTTGTTGCTGTCACAAATAATGAAATTGAGACAAACCACGACTTTTTTCTTTCCGAAAAGTGCTTTTTTCTTTTGAGCACTCGTTACTAAGCATATTTGCCCATTTTTTGTTTACGAAAATTGTGAAAAAGACACTGTACAGTTGACCTCAGATTGTTTATATTTAAGTTTACCAAGAGTATTGAGAAGATTTGCACCAAAGGATTTACATCTTAAGCTAAAATGGTGCTTATGATTATGAAAAAGTTTTAAATCTGAAGAACTTCTCTTGTACAGGTTCCTTACTAAAAACTATCAGCGTGTGCAATTTCTGTCTGTTACTTGTGTTTTAATTGTCTTATAAAATCTAATGCAACAAAAATTATTCAAAATTGTTAGGTTAGTCAGAACATTACAACACGAAGCCACAACTGTGAAGAAAGTTGTAATATGTGACATGTGTTTCTTATCATTTCTATTTTTATATACATTAAAGACGAGGAACATATTAAAAATCTGTAAATAAACATAGCTGTAGCTTGCTATGAATGTTACTAAGCTTGTTTTTGTGTGTTAACTCTTTAGTCAAACTCAATATTTTTATATACCTTCAGTTAAAGGGGAGGATGGAGGGGGTGATCCAAGGTCTAATTTTGAAGGAATAAGCATATCTGAATATGCGTTTTGAAAATAACAAAGACAGAGTTGGAGAAACTGTCACTCAAAAGTTTTTGAAATTACATTTAGAACTTTCAGTTTTCCAATTAAACTGAATTTTCAGTGGTATTTTAATTCTGGAAGTAGTTCTTCTTCGTCTTCTTCTTCTTCTTCTTCTTCTTCTTCTTCTTCTTCTTCTAATATGAAGTGTACTCAAAAGTTGAGCGTTATACTTCATGTTCAGTTTGATACACAAAACAACAAAGAGAGTGGTATATGTATGATTCTGAGAAAGGTTTTTTTTTTGTGTATATCTTAAAAATGAATTGCAATGTTCTTATTTACATGTATTTGACAGTTCTTTACTCAGAGATATAAAGATCAGGACATCAGCAGGAAGTTGCTGCAAGTAAACGGTATTGCTGTGTATGAATTTGTTCGTCTTGTACTATGCTTCAGACCAATTCATTGGGAATCATTGAAAAGTCTCCTTTCCTGCGTGAAAGAGGTAATATCAGTACATTTCAAGATGCATGTCTTTTAAAGAAATAAATATGTTTTATGTCCTATTCTTTTAATTTTTTTGAGTTCCAAAGCAAATTTAGGTATGATGTTCTTTGTTTATGGTAGACATACTTTTGTAAATAAACATTACAGAAATCTAATGAGATAATGATGATGAATGCCTGTTATATTGTTTTTGATGTAGAGGAAACTGAAGTTTATTTCATCAAGGTCTTTCAGGACTTTAAACTTTAGTGTTTGATGCTCAAGTCATTGTTAATATCAGTCTTTGGATTTTTATGTGGACACTTTCCATTTACCTATGTTATTCTCTTACCACATAGTGGGAAAACTTCTACTATCAATACCGTTTACCTTTTTGGTAAAAAAGATTGATCATTTTTAGTTCACCAGGATGAATGTCTGGAGAGCTATTGTCATACCCCCGGTGTCATTGTTACCGTCTTCCATAGACAGAAACTTGAACCTGGATCATGACTTAAGAACCATTAGAGACGGAGCCTTAATATTTCACATGTTTATTCCTTGTGCCAAAACTTTTCATGGGTACCAAAAGTTGTGACCTTGACCTGGAAGTTTGACCTACTCATCAAAAACTTTTAACCCTGGTCATAACTTATGAACAGTAAGAGATGTGGCTTAAATATTTCATGTGTGTATTCCTTATGACAAGACCTTTCATTACGTATCAAAGGTTTTTATGTTGGGACCTTGACCTTGAAGATTGACTTGCATAGATAAAAACTTAAACCTGGATCGCAACTTTAGAACTCATTAGATACAGGGCTTTAATATTTCATATGTGTATTCTTTGTGCAAAGACCTTTCATTGGGTACCAAAAGTTTTGACCTTATGACCTTAAGCTTGAAGTTATGATCACTCATTTTTTTTTGGTAGTTGTGAGATTTAAAAGTTTCTATGATGTTAATTGAAACATAGAAGGGATGTAGGAAGGCAGGGATTGTATATAACGGCTTTGAATTGTAAATTGAAATTGTAATTGGAGTCTTTTCGATATGCAGAGTTACTTCCCATTTGAGCAGGTATCTGACGTCAAACCCTTGTGACGTCATACATTTTCTATATCACTTCCCGTAATTTTACAGCAGTTGCCATAGAACTGGTTGACGTCACAATGCTTTGACGTCAGATACCTGCTCATATGGGAAATAACTCTGTATAACGAAAAGACTCAATAAGGGGTTATCACTTGTGTTTTACGAAACTGACGTTGTTAATGCTGACCCTGTTGGATCTTGTAAAACACAGGTATAGTAACCGTATCTAATGAATTTGATCCAAGTAAGGAGTGTAAGTGAATAGATATGCAAGTTTGCCATGATGTCATAGTAATAACTGTTGGGAGACATGAATCCATAGTTTTTAAAACCATTGAGATTGCATGTTAAAATCAAGATGCATTGGAATTAAGATTATGTTATAGATCTACATGCTTTAAATCAAATTCCTTCTTGAATTATTAATATTTTATTTACTGACATTAATAATCAAAGTTGTACAAAAAAGTTTTATGTGATTTGTAGTTTAAAATATAACTGCAGAACTGAGATGAAAATCAAGAAACATCAAAGAATACATTGTACTTTGTGTTAATAATAAATATACAAATTTTAATACATGTACCTGGGTTTGATTCGGGATGTTGGTTTTGTCTTTTAAGGCAATTTATTATCTCCTTCCTCCATATTTGCTCTTCAGGCGATATGTATATTATATTCAAATGATGTGTATTTAGATGTACAAGGCAGGGCAAAATGTTTATTATTTTAGTAACTTTCCATGGCTTTATTTTATTCAGAAATATCCAAAGGACCCATACTTTGATCGTATGTTTACTGATGAGTTGCAATACCTAGGTATTGACGATGTTCCAGAAGACATGAAAAAGGTAAATCAATGTTTTCTTTTCATGTATGTACGGGAACAAGTGTTGTAAAAGGAATTAATTCCTTTATAATGACAATACAAAGTTCCCGTTGTAAGGTAAACTACATTTCCTACAATCCGATAGGTACAGATCCACCGGATTAAAAAGATAAATTACGCTTGATCAAGATTAGAACAAAATATGAACAATTTATTCGCTTAAACATTATTAAACGTTGACAAAATAATCTACACAAAATGATCTACACAAAATAATCTACACAAAATGATCTACACAAAATGATCTCTGGCTCCTCAATGTCTAGTATGACTATTCTCTCCTAAGTAAGATATCAAGAGGAGCCACAGTTGCAATTGTTTACATGAACCCTAGCAACATCCCCAGTGCCATGCGTGACAAAACAGAAGTGACACTTGAGGGTATTTGCACGTAAAACAGTTCAAACAAACCATTACACATACACATGTAAATCTGAATATTAATAAGCAGCTGGTGTTGTGCAGTCAGTAAGTTGTTTGGTTCATGTCTGAAAGGTCCCAGGTTTGAGTCTTGCTGACATCCCAACATTGTCTTGTTTTTTTTAGATCAACAGTAAAACAGGACGTTGTCATAGTCAGTTTGGCAAATGAAATATCCCTCACTGCTCTGGATATGTTCATTTTGTATGACCAGATCTGTGCAGTCCATCAGATAGCTGATGTCAACTTGCAAATGAGATGGTGTATTTTAATCAAGAAACAAAATCAATTATTGTAGGAGTCAACCTCTTTTTCAGCACTCTAGGACATTATCAAATGAAATTTTTTCAATTTTTATAAGAATAATCTTGACATTAGAGGAAATGAGAAAAAAAAAACCCCAACAAACAAGCAGACAAAAAAACCCCCCCAAAAAACCCCAAAAACAAAACAAGAAGGAAAAGCCTCAACTACTATAATTTTCCTTATATCTTTTTAATATTTTGTTTTTAAATAGGAAAAATGTAGGGTTTTGATACTGGGAAAATAATATTCTTAACAAATTCCTGCTCAGATCACATTCTTTACATCCTTTTTTACCCACTTGACTATTTCTGTAGTCACCTAACAATACTTTTAGTCCCTTTTCCAAAATATATAGTATAGTATAACCATCTTTTAAAAATACTGTGGGAGAAAGTTCAGAGTTTTTCTCTTTTTTTGTATGGCATTGAGAAGCCGGCTTGGTCTAGTGGTATCATGTTGGACTCCTAATCGGGTCATGCCGGTGTCCTGTCTTTCGGATAAGACAGTAAAAACCAAGGCCCCGTGTGGTGGTATGCATGGTATGTTAAAGATTCCTCACTGCTTCGGGTGGGTCCGTTGCAAATGTCAAAAATTTGCATGCCCCGCATCAGGCAGATGCCGTCCCCATGTACGTGAAATATTTGTGGTGTGATGTTAAACAAAAATCAGTCAGTCAGTCAGTCAGATATGGCAGTGAGATTATAACCCAACCCCCCACCCCCTCTTGTAAAGGAATTTGGAAGTGGTGGGGATTATATTTTATGTAAATTGCCTGGATTCATCTTTCCATTTTGTTAGGAAGGTTTTAAATCTACTATGTCATATAAGTTCTATTGCTATATACTTTTGATGTAGTTGATACTATGTGCAGTTGTGACCCATAGTTAAAGGTATGGGTTAAGACCTAAGACCTTGACCCAAAGTCACCACCAGTCACATTGAACCAGGTTAAGTAGTTATAAAGACTACTTGTCTTATGAGTACAGGTGCTATGTCATATTGGTCTTGTTGACATTTCACACAAGGATTTGTTATGACGTTGACCCCAAATTGTGCCTTCAAGGTCAAAATAACCATAATCTTATGACCGTGAAACTGAAATTCTTAAAGTTCTTAAAGATATTTCCTAACCTTGACCCATAGTCACATCTACATGGTCAGGTCCACAGTGAGCCTATGACCAAAAAGTTGTCCCATAAGTTTTATTAAAGTTCCAACAACTCTCATATTTTTATAAGTAAAAGAAATGATTTAAGAATATTGACAGGCTGAAGAAGTGAATCAGTTTTGATAATTTTTTTTCTTTTGCAGTTTCTTAAAAGGAATGAGACAGAGGCAGTAAGCATAGTAAGTGTACCAAACGAGGGTAATCTTTAAGTATCATGTTATAATATTTAAGTGTTTATCATACTGGCTTTCAATAAGTTAAGTTCAATAATATTAACAGTGTCACAATGTTCCTGATTACAGTTTGTTCCTACAAAGCCATGTCCCTAAAATGATTGCAGGGTGTCACTATAGGACCCTGCTCCTGCCTTGATTGCATGGTGCACTGTAGGACCCTATTATTGCCTTAGTTACTGGGTGACACTATAATGCCATGTCCCTTCTTGACTACAAGACGCTGTGGCGGCCTTGATTACAGTGTGTCACTATAAGGTCTTGCCCCTGCCTTGATTACATGATGCCACCATAAAGCCCTGTAAGCCGGCGTGGCCTAGTGGTATCGCGTCAGACTCCTGATTGGGAGGCCGGGGTTCGATTCCCGCTCTGGTCATGCCGGTGTCCTGTCTTTCGGATGAGACAGTAAAAACCGAGGCCCCGTGTCGTGGTATGCATGGCACGTTAAAGATCCCTCACTGCTTCGGGTGGGTCCGCCGCCGCCCATCAGGCAGATGCCGTCACCATATACGTGAAATATTCGTGGTGTGACGTAAAACAAAAATCAATCAATCAATCAATCATAAAGCCTTGTCCTTGCCTTGATTGCTGGGTGTCACTTTATGACCCTGTCCCAGCCTTGATTACAGAGTGACACTTTAAGGCCTTGTCTCTGCCTTGATTACTTGATGCCACTAAAAAGCCTTGTCCATGCCTTGATTGTTGGGTGTCACTATAGGACCCTGTCCCTGCCTTGATTACAGGGTGGCACTATAAGACCTTGTTCCTGCCTTGTTTATAGGACTTCACTATAAAGCCTTGTCCCTGCCTTGATAACATGGTATCACTATAAGGCCCTGTCCATGCTTTGATTACATTGTATTACTGTAAGACATTCTCCGAGCCTTGAATACATTGGGCCACTATAAGACCTCGTCCCTGCCTTGATTATAGGATGTCACTTTAAAGCCTTTCCCTGCCTTGATTACAGGGTGCCATTATAAAGCCTTGTCCCTGCCTTCATTTCAGTGTATTACTATAAGACCTCCTCCCAGCCTTGCATACAGTATGTCACTATAAGGCCTTGTCCTTTCCTTGATTACAGGGTGTCACTATAAAGCCTTATCCCTTCCTTGATAAAAGGATGTCACTATAAGGCCTTGTCCTTGCCTTGATTACAAGGTGTCGCCATAATGCCTTGTCCCTGCCTTGATGATAGGATGTCACTATAGGCCTTGTGCCTGCCTTGATTACAGTGTGTCACTATAGAGCTTATTCCCTGCCTTGATTACAGGATGTCACTGTAAGACCTTGTCCTTGTCTTGATTACAGTGTCACTATAATGCCTTGTCCCTGCCTTGAACACTGGGTGTCACTATAATACCTTGTCCCTGCCTTGATTACAGAGTGTCACTATAAGGCCTTGTCCCTGCATTGATTACATATCCTTCTTCCTTAAAGGCAGGTTGCCTTTGCTTTGAGAAAGCAATGATACTTAAAGGTCCATAGCTCTGCCTTGATTTTACATTACCATGTGCCAGCATTGATGTCAGTGAATTCTATAAAACCCCTGTCCCTACTCTGAGGGTTCAGTCAGAATGAATAACTTCATAATAAATATTGGTTTGAAAATATTCTAAATATATTATTAGTATCAAAGAGAACTCTCATTGAATCTATTTTCTCATCAAAATTATAACATGCTAATCTACCAGCTAAGTGGACCAAAGAGCACAAGCATGGCCTCATGTAATACACGAATTTCACATTTTATATGATATATAGGGCCCAATGTCGGACAAAGTATGTTTTGCCAGAATTATCATTATGACGCCAAGGAGTGGATTGTTACGTCACAATACTGTGAGGTAACTTTAAACGGCAAAACATTGTATGTCGGACATTTAATGGAGGATGAAATTAATATGAAAAAGGTCTATTAATGAATAAATTGCCTGAACAGTGATGGCCTTGTACTTTTTCAGTGTAAGGTAACATTGAGTGGCAAAACATTGTATTTCGGACATTTAATGGAGGATGAAATTAATATGAAAAAGGCCTATTAATGAATAAATTACCTGAACAGTGATGACCTTGTTGTACTTTTTCATTGCAAGGTTAACAAATTTCACTCACCCCTCTCATATTGAAGGAGTTGCTTTCATGATACTAAGATGCATAATTAAGAAAATGATGTCACATATATTCCATATAAATTTCTTTAGGTAGATATGAATAACTTCAAAAATGTGACAGAAGTGATAGCTGAACTCCAGAAAAAAGAGTAAGTGTTGTATTATTTAGATAAAAAATGAAAGATACATTTGTTTTATCAGATTTACTCAGTATGCCTCTGTTAAATAAAGTTTGGGAAGTAGTTTTGAGTCACCTTGCCTATTCTGAATTTCTGTTGATCTCATTTATACTCATGCCTTTGATTAGGACATGTTATGGTTTATTTACATTTATTCATCCTTTTGTCTTTCTTTCCATTCCTTGACACATAGTTATATCTCCTGCCATGGCTTGTAGGGATATACCTTGCCAGGGCTTGTAGGATATACCTGCCAGGTGCTGTAGGGATATACAATGCCAAGCTTTGAAGGAATATGCCCTGCCATTTGTTGTAGGCATATGTCCTGCCAGGGTTGTAGGGATATACCCTGCCAAGGGTTGTAGGGATATGCCCTGCCATTTGTTGTAGGGATATGTCTTGCCAGGGGTTGTAGGGATATGACCTGCCAGGGGTTGTAGGAATATGACCTGCCAGGGGTTGTAGGGATATACACTGCCAGGAGTTGTAGGGATATGCCCTGCCAGGGGTTGTAGGGATATGACCTGCCAGGGGTTGTAGGGATATGCCCTGCCAGGAGTTGTAGGGATATGCCCTGCCAGGGGTTGTAGGGATAAACCCTGCCAAGGTTTGTAGGGATATATTGGTTTTACTATCTATAAATCTCTCCATAGCTATAGCGTTTCTGGACTGTTACACAATGCTTTTTGTATCTCTAGTTGTGATACTTCACACAGAATGCCCATGACCAAAAAGGTCAGTAATGTGTTTGATGCTGAGTGGTCAAGGCTAGAGGACTTTGTTTTTATATTCCTTTGGAAACCACTGTTTTCCTGGCTCCACTAAAGTGTTTCCAGGAAAACTCAGTTTCTAATGGCATAACAACAGTGTATACTGGTCAGATTTAATCAACCCAGTATATTCATCCCCTAAATAGTCAAAACACTTCAAAAGTAGAATTTTTTGAAGCACACATTTAAAACAGCTTTGCTTGTTTTTGGTAAGTCTGTTGAACCTTAACAGAAACAATATGTTTTGCAAAATCAAGGCTCTTAATCTGTTGATGTGGGGCATATTGCTTCATATTTCCTTCAAAGAATGATATATATATATATATATATATATATATATATATATATATATATATATATATATATATATATATATATATATATATATATATATATATGTATAAAAGCACAAGAAAGCGACAAACGACACTAAAATAAAAAAATAATGGTCAAATTTTTGAAGCGATCTGCCCCTTCCTCATGAGAAAAGAAAGCTATATACAAAGCACTAGTCTAATTAGACCAGTGCTTTGTATATAGCTTTCTTTTCTCATATTTCTATTCATGTAGTTTTTTATATTGTTTTGTCCTGAGAAGGGGGCAGATCGCCTCGAAAATTTGACCATGAGTTTTTAATTTTAGTGTCGTTTGTCGCTTTCTTGTGTTTTTATATTTGACCTCTTTTATTCTTTAGCGACTTGCATTTACCCATGGTTGATCCGACATTTTTGAATAGTGAACGTTGTTGTTATATTTCCTACTTGTGCTTTTATATATATTATATATATATATTATAAGTCATTAGTACTTAGTATCATACAAATATGACTGTGCATATATTTTACAAGTCAATATTCTGAGTATTATACAGATTTGTCTGTGTATATTTTTTATTTATAAGTCAATATAATGAGTATTAAAAATATATATATTGTTTAAAATATTGATTGCATTCTTTTGAAGGTTATTCAGAAAACTAATAAAAATCATTTTCTTTCATAGCACAAGTTGGATTGATGTAAAAAGCGTAATGTTACATTACTTACATGAAGATAATTTTAAAGGTAAGACCATATAAAATCAAGTTGTAAATTCTCAACCTTATCTGCCAAGTTCTGCGCTCAATTGAGCTGTTGTGATCAAGTTGTAAATTCTCAACCTTATCTGCCAAGTTCTGCACTCAATTGAGCTGTTGTGACACTGATGCACCTGTCGTCCATTTGTGGTCTGCCTGTTTCTTCACTTTTAAAATTTTCATCTTCAGAACCAAAGAAGAGATTTTGATGAACCTTGTTATGGTTAAAGTACTTGTTGTCCTTTACAGGTGTTGTTGTCTAATATGCATTAAACTCCCATGTGAATTGGGCCTTAGTTTCTCATATGCTAAAGATGTTCAGGTGAGCGATAAAGTCTATTTGGGCCTCTTGTTTCAGCTTGTTGTATAAGCTTATTGTGTTGCAGAGTTGAGCGTATTATTAAATGCTGTAATAGCTCAATCGATTAGGTGCTTGGCTTCATGACTGAAAGGCGCTGGGTACAAATTTCGTCTGTGGTTGTTGATATCCTATGATTTGATTAAGATATAAAAAACAATGGTACTTAAAGATCCCTCGCTGTTTTAGGATGGGTCAGTTTCATAGGTCTACATTTTCGTGCAATGAATCAGGCAGATGCCACCACCATAGGAAAGCAATTATTATGTTGCGATATAAAACAAGAATCAAACAAATTGATCGTAGTTAAATATGATTACGTACTATGTCTTGAACCACAATATATGCATACAATTTGAGTGCCCCTTAAAACATGGTGCTCAGGAGTTTAAAGTTTCATGTAGAGCTATATTTACCGGTATGGTTTTTGAAAAATAGAAAGTAAAATCTGACCATTAGCCTGAGTAGTAATCACACTTCTTTATTGACAGTTGAATCTACAGATAAACTGGTTATAGTGTGAGGTACACCTCAGAGAATTCAAAGTGAATATATTTATTTTGCATGCCATTACTTACATCTAGTCTGTATGAAAATAAGAATAGAATGCTCCTAAGCCTCTTTTTGTTATCATGTTTTACTCACTTCAGTGAAGATATGCTGAGCTATTACCGTGATGACCACATCCATCGGGACAATAGGTTCGGTTGATGTGAGGTCTTCCACTAGAGGTACATTGACGCAACTTTCACAGATGATGCGACTAAGGATGCTCCTTACATTGCATGCTATGTTATTAAGCGAGCAAAATGGCAGAAAAAAAGCCTCACACACTTAATGAATTTCTATTGCAGATTTACTTGCAGTATTTCACAGTATTTCTGGTAGAGGGAGGTTATTTAGAAAACAATTATTAGCAGTAATGTTTAAAGAAGTAGCCAAGACATATGATCCTGAGACAGCTCTACTTCTCCTGCATGTTTATGCTAAACAAAACAGCACTTCATTTGTCGAGGCACTTCATAGCGAATGGTTCTTATTTATGAACTCTTATGTGGAAAGGTAATGTATTCTTTTATTTACTTCATATGCTCTTTGAGCAGAACTTTTGTTGTGGTCTATATTTTTATGCCCCCGGATAGATAGATCTGGGGCATTTTGTTTTTGTCTAGCCTGTATGTTTGTCTGTCTGTTATCAACATTAACCTTGGCTATAACTTTTGAACTGTGAGGGATAGAGACTTCATATTTGACATGCGTCCTCAACTAATGAAGCCCTTTCAATTGACACCAAGGTCGATGACCTTTTGACCTTGACAATGATCTTCACGCTGAAAATAATTTTTTGGACTTTGTTGCCGCTGGGGGCATTAGTGTTTCACAAACACAGCTTGTTATTTCTAAAACCTACAGGTTGTTACATCTGTTTTGAATGGCCCAGACGAAAATATCCAGATATGTAGAACCCCGACACAATCCTTAGCTGGCCTGATTCACTTGTATTAATACAAGTTTTTAAAAACTTTTTCTCTTGGAATGAAGGAATGAAATTTATTCATGAAATTATGAAACTTCAGATAATTAGATATGGGATATAATCTAAATATATATATCCATTTTATTCTTGGAACTTTCTGTATCTATTTAGAACAACTTTGCTTTTAGCAGAAACATTTAAATACCATCGATGTATTGACACATATCCATTTTGATGGCAAGAGCGATATTGGAGGCAATTCCAAATGGTAAAACGATACTTATGTAAAAAGTGAATAAGAATAGGGATACACTTACAATGTTTGATCTGTTAAGAAAGGTATACCATGGTTATACTATTGGAAACCACTGTTTTCCTGGCTACACTGACTGTTGCTAGGAAAAACTCAAGTTTCCAGTGGTATAACAAAGATGTAGCAGTTTGAATTAATCTAACACTATAGGTTTACCCCCTTACTAGTCCAAAATTCTTTAGCAAATTTTCTTGAAGAACTGATTCCATTCAGTTTTGTTTCTATTTTTTTTTTTTTTTTGGACTGTTTGACCCTTGAAGTTCCAGTAGAACAACATGTTTTGCAAGGGTGAGCCTCTTAATGTGATGTGATATGGGGGGCATAGGCAGCCAGACTAGCCTTAACAAATGTCTCTTGGTTCTAGGTCATTTAAGGCTTTAAAGATAGTAATGAAACTTCATACACAGAATCCCTTTGAATTTTGGGATTGAAGAGTGGGTGGTCAAGATCACAACATTGGTATTGGAAAATGGTTTGTAGATTATACCTGAATTTGCACACCGCCCATTGTTGTGAAAATATATGTACAGTGTCTCTTTAAGTGAGGATTTACCCTACTGATTTTATGATGAAAAGGTTAAAGGTCAAGGTAACAGGCATTGATAAGTGAAATGGGATTTGGACAATCAGTGAATTTACATTTCCCCTGAAGTCATCAAATTTCTTGCTCCATCTCCCATTTTCACAAGAGCCAAGGCTGTTCCCTTTGGACTTTCCTTTGTGGGGTCAATAGTGTCTAGATCACATACATGAACATTGATAAATGAAAATAATTTCTCGATTTTCTTGAATGAATTTACATTCCGTCTATAGGCATAAAGCAACAGCCTATTTGCCTAGAAACTTAACCTCAGCCTCATATATGTTAAGGATGTACCCTGTAATTTTTAAAACAATTTTCAAGACTATGAGTGAATTTTCCTCTCAGTCTTTCAACAATAACTTTACAAACCAACTTACAGGTAAGAACAGGTAAGGATTCCTATGATGGCTTCCATGACAATGAATCCAGTTGAGACTGAATTTGCCTTTTTCTTTCAGAGGAGAGGACTTCTTAGTAGAGAGTGCCCTTAAATCCCTCATCAGTCAATTTCCAGGTTCCAAGATCACTGGATGTGTGGTGTTATCATATTATCTTGACAAGAAAAATCTACAAAAAACGCAGGATTGTGAGTTTGAATGATAGCTTTTCAACATTTCCTCGATTTCTCACTTGTACCATCAGACCTGTTTTCAAGAACCTCCTTTGAATGGTATCTTGAAACTAGATTCAGTTTATTTGATCTTCACATCTCCGAAAAGGTCAAGGCTATTAATTGTCAGTTTTTATTTGCTTGTATATACATATATCTATTATTAAAAAAAATTAAGGTAGATCAAGAATAGGTTATGTAGTATAATATTCATCAGAATCCCTTATTCAGGAGCCAGTATTTATATAATAATTAGGATATGAAGACGGGTGTTTTGTTATTATATATCATATAGTATCGTATCATGCATAATTTATTTCATTTGTTTCTCATAGTGTACGATTGGTTAGAGGAACAGTTTACAGAGTCGCAGGCACTTTCTATGATGTTGGTAGGGTTTGCTCTATCTGGCAGAATGACAGAGGCGAAAAAACTCATAGAGGTAATGCTTGGCTGTGCTACTGCAAAGAATTATTCTGCTAGGCTGACATTGTACATAGATTTCAGATAGACTTTGTTGAAAATTAGTAAAACAAGGGTTTCAGTTTCAATAGTATCAACTTCCATCTTGAAAAATCTGCTCATATTTGTTAATGATTTGAGTTCTGTAAATATATACAGATTTTTAGGATTTTATAAATGCATGCATTTTTTGGATACATTTTGCTGAATGTACATAAAAGGAATTGATTTTGTAAGTTCTCAATTTCGTTACTAATGAAATAGGACTCTGATATATTGAATAATTTATATATATTGTCCCCAGTACTTGAACAAAGTTCGGTCGAGATATCTTTAGCGAAGGATTCTTTGTGATTTCAGCAATACGGTGTTCAAACATTCACGAAGGAAGCTACCATGTTGCAAAATATTGCACGAGGAATTTTTGCGGACCGTACACGTAGTAATGAAAAGGTACATCCCCATTTACAGTTAAATCTAACTTGCATAAAACAGTTTGAGTGAAGCAAATATGAGTGAAAGATGTATATTGATATAGAGTGGTGTAGAATCTCAACTGTACCGTATATAAATTTTTAGATAAAAGGAATTGGAGTATACCGGTATTCTGTCTTGGATGAGACAGTAAAAACCGAGGTACTGTTACGGTAGGCGTAGCACATTAAAGACCCCTCACTGCTTTGGATTGCACTGGTGCAAAGGTATAAATTTCTGTGTAATGCATCAGGCAGAGGCCATCACCATATATATGCGAAATAATCATGGAGTGGCTTAAAACATTAATTAATCAATCAATCCCTCTTAGGGACAGACTTAGTGTAGTGCTTTGTTTGTCGTGCTAGCGATCCAGGTTAGATTCCAGCATTGCCTGTTTTTGTTCATCTCCTGCTTCCTTATAATATGACTGAAAACTTTTAGACAATTATGTACATGTATAATACCAATCAACCAGCTAAGTAAATTACCTCACTTTTTCTGTTTAAAAACCATTTAATGATGTTGAAACTTTTTGATTGGAAAAGATACCAACAAACTAGAAAAAGAGATATTTTTATTGGTATAGTCATTTGTTTGTGAATGAGCAAATTGTATTAAGGTAAACAATTATAGACCCATTTGAGCCTTTTGTTTGACAATTTTTTTGTATTGTTATTTTTTTTAGTACATTTACTTTTAATTTTGCCTATAATGCACTGATATGTGAATTTTATCAGATTTTAATGAAGTCATTTTTATTTTTTTTTTTTTAAAATTTGTAAAAAGAAGGGGAAGAGGGGGTCTATATGTTGGAAATTGTTGTTAGTGCCATAGTCATATGACACCAGTTACTTTCCTATTTTACATTAGAATGAAAATTTAAATGTATGAGAATATGATTTGGTGTTGTGTTTTGTTCTATTCTAGAATAAAATCTATGAAAAAGGATAGTAACGTTTGAGAACACTTCGATACTTTCTAAGTTTCTTGTGTGTTCAAATTGCTTGGGTAAGCGATACATGCCTTTTAGGCCTTTTGTGTAGAATTATCTACAATAGATCTTGTGTTGATCTATATCTGAGGACTTCAGTAAGGGGCTGATCCATGTTGGCCATCTGATAGCATATTTAGGTCACTTGAGCCGGAGACTTGGTTTGTCCATGGTCATCCGTCTTGTATGTAGGTAATGTATATAATTGATATTTTCCATTTTTTCTCAAGAACTAACCATAGGAACTAGATCATACTTTGAGGGAATGAAGTGTCCATGGTTCCCAAAAGGTGTTGTTAGTTCTCAGTCAGATGTGTTCAGGGATGAGGTCAAAAGATAGAATACCTTTCAGTGAGAAACTTCTGTTGACTGATTGCATGAACTGAAAAATTAAATAGTCATCCCTTCCTATACATGGATCGATTCACATTAATATATGTAACTTGAGTACTTTTCAACAGAATAAAACACAATTTTGGTTATGATGTAACTAACTGAGAAAAATACCATATTGATTTTGAGTTCAACTCAGCTTTGTTTCTGTTGTTATTCTTTAATAACATACTGTTTGGTCAAAAGTCAGTGTCACAGCTTTCGTGATTGATCTGAAAACGAGTGAATTTCTGAATGGTAAAGTAAGCATGTTTCAGCTCACTTACAAAACGTGATAAGTGATTTATCCTTATTGGTCACAAGTCAAGTAATTCTTATAGAGAATTATTTCCCAGGGTATACAATTTTATCATAATAAGCTGACAACACTTTAGCAATGAAGTAGATTTTTAATGCTCCCTAATCTGGGGGCATTTTGTTTTGTCCTGTCTGTTTGTTTGTCCGTCTCTTGTCAGCTTTAACCTTCAGGGATAGAGACTTCATATTTGACATGCATTCCCAACTAATGAAGCCCTTTCAAATGACACCAAGGTCAATGACCTTTTGACCTTGACAATTACCTTCATGCTAAAAATAACTTTTTGAATTTTGGTGCTGCCGAGGGCATTATCGTTTCACAAACACAGCTTGTTGAATTTTGGACCCTGTGTATTTGGAAGGAGAGTTGGCCCATATATGTACATAGGGTTTGGTAAGCTTTGTAGTTTGTATCCACCGCAAACTCAAGTTTTATTATCTTGTTTTGTAGGCTAACTACTACAATGAGCAATTGGCAGAATTGTTCCTCCTACTAGGGGCCACTGGTAAAGACATTTTGGTGAACTCTTCATTGAAATTTCATTCAGGTAAGTTTATCATTTTTTCATGTGGCTTGAGCTGAAAACTAAATGTGAGGCATGAATGTCCATTGACATTAATTTCCAGATATTGGGTTGAATTCCTTTGGCCTGGTTTGGTGATACTTTACATGAAGGATGGATCTCCATTCTATATTTTGTTGTGAAGGTGAACAATGAAACTTTCAGAATACCTTTGGGGATGGAAAGGATTAAGGTCATTTATGGCATAAGGATCTCAGTTCCTGTGGGTAAATGTAAGCTTGATCATCGCTTTTAGTTAAATTTATCATCAGTTTATAATGCCTACTTTTAAGATGAGGTTTTACAAAAAGAAAGAGGCACCTAACAAAATGCTTTTGCAACAAAAAACAAGTTTCTGTGCATATTGCCAGTTGCACTTTCATCTGACTTTACACGCTACTATTAAATGTTACACTTCAATTTTTCAATGCACTTGTTCATATGGATTTTATTAAAAATCCTGCAAGCATGTAGAATATTCCAAGGTAATTAAATCCTACACATCAGTTGACAGATCTAAATATGTAGAGGTACACTAGTACTACATGTATATCAAGTTTGATCAAAATCTGTCAGTGTGTTGTGACACTTGAGCCTTTGGCATAGAACTAAAACAGGTGTGGTATTATGAAGAGAACAAGCCTAATGGTTTTTAGGTCAAAAGGTCAGAATTTAGGTTCAGAACAGTTTAAAGTGATTAACAAAGGAATATACGCATTAGGTAAATAAGTTGCTGCAAACATGAAGAGGCATATATTCTACAGTTTTTATAAGCCCACATTTTAAAATGTGGGCGTATTATGCTATGCCACTGTTGTCTGTGTGTCCGTCCATCCATCTTTGTCTAGGCTTCTCCTCCTCAAGGGGGAACATAACTTTTGATGGTGTCATATGAAAGGGTGTGGCTTGTAGTTGTGCATGTGGGTTTCAAAGTTGCGGTAAGGCCCCTGGGGTGGGGGAAAATGGACGGAGTCGGAAAAGCTTGTCCGGGCTTCTCCTCCTTAACTAAAGGGGGAACAAAACTTTTGATGGTGTCATATGAAATGGTGTGGCTTGTAGTTGTCCATGTGGGTTTCAAAGTTGCGTTCAGGCCCCTGGGATGGGGGAAAATGGTCGGGGTCGGAAAAGCTTGTCCGGGTTTCTCCTCCTTAACTAAAGGGGGAACAAAACTTTGGATGGTGTCATATGAAAGGATGTGGCTTGTAGTTGTGCATGTGAGTTTCAAAGTTGGGGTCAGGCCCCTGGGGTGGGGTTAAATGGGTGGGTCAGAAAGGTTTTCTGGGCTTCTACTCCTTAACTAAAGGGGGAACAAAACTTTTGATGGTGTCATATAAAAGGATGTGGCTTGTAGTTGTGCATGTGAGTTTCAAAGTTGGGGTCAGGCCCCTGGGGTGGGGTTAAATGGGCAGGTCAGAAAGGTTTTCTGTGCTTCTACTCCTTAACTAAAGGGGGAACAAAACTATTGATGGTGTCATATGAAAGGATGTGGCTTGTAGTTGTGCATGTGGGTTTCAAAGTTGTGGTCAGGCATTTGGGGTGGGGGAAAATGAGCGGGGTCAGAAAGGTTTTCTGGGCTTCTCCTCCTGAACTAAAGGGGGAACAAAACGTTTGATGGTGTCATATGAAATGGTGTGGCTTGTAGTTGTGCATGTGGGTTTCAAATGTGCGGTCAGGCCCCTGGGGTGGGGGAAAATGGACGGGTCGGAAAAGCTTGTCCGTGCTTCTCCTCCTTAACCAACGGGGGAACAAAACTTTTGATGGTGTCATGTGAAAGGATGTGGGTTGTAGTTATGCATGTGGGTTTCAAAGTTGGGGTTAGGCCTATGGGATGGGGGAAAATGGGCGGGGTCAGAAAAGCTTGTCCGGGCTTCTCCTTCTTAACTCTTCTTTCGCACATCCATTACCATGACATTAAAACATGATGCTGGCGTATCATGCACCCGTTAGCGGTGCCCTATTTTCTTTGATATGGTCAGTTACAGATCAAGTTAGGGTTTGGTGAGAAGGTCATACCCTTTAATAATACAGAGTGAATGTCGACTGGTTTCTTGGTGTTTTGTTAATGTGAGCCACAGACATAGTTCCAGTTGTGTTGTGATTTACCATTCGATTGAAATTTGCTGAGAAAGTCAGGAAACGTTTTGCTTGCTTTCAAATTGTTTTTTTTTTTCTTTTTTTTTTTTAGTTTATTCAACCACAAAATGTATGAACAAAGTATTGATGAAAAATTTACGAATAAGGAAGGAGTTTGTTACACTCTATGAAGAAAAGGTGAAGAAATTTGATCCAAATAATGAGATGGCGTCATTGTAAGTATACAAGTTGTATTTGTTTTATTTGTCTCCTTTTTTTTATGTCACACCAAGATTATTTTACTGGTGTGGTGATGGCATGGGACTGATGCATTACAAAGAAACTTACACCGATGCAATAAACCTTTACAAAGCCGTAAGGGATCTATCCTGTACCAACTTCTAACATGGCAGTGGACTTGGATTTACACAGTCTCATTTACACACTGACTAGCCTCTAGTTAGAAAACCGAAGAAAGTCTCAGTCTCATGCTGAACACACTATCCCTGCCTCTCATTAACTGTGTATACAAATTATTAGGGCTGTCACAGTTCACACTTATTTTTGGTTTGGTTTGGTTCGGTTCAGGTAAATGTACCTAGGTTTTCAGGAGTTTTTTTTTCGGTTTCGGTTTTCGGTTTTACTTTGTGTAACTCAACCACATAACTGAATGAATTTAAGATAGAGTAGGACCACTCAGCAGATTGTTTTTATCAAAAGTACATATACCGGTAAGCAATTTTTAAATCATTTTATTCAACAAAATTACAACAACAACAATGATAAAGAATCCATTAAACTTCAATGTGCATCCAAAGTTTGAGCCAATCAAAGTGCGTATTACAGGGAAAAGGGAGATAAGTCAGATTTAGAAAAAAAAGAAACCAAACTGAAATCTGTAAAATACAGTCCAAACCAAACCAAGCAAGAATTTACCGCAGTTAACCAAGTTTTCGTTTAATCATGATAGCCCTACAGATTATATTTACTCAGTATACATACTTGATGATTGGTTGATTATTGTTTTACGTCACTCCACACTTATTTTATGCAAATGGTGACCACCACATACATGCAGATTATTACATTTATTTTTAATTTTCCTTGGATCATTGATAATGTTGCAATAGAAAATAAAAAGTAAATGTTAGATACATTTTAAGTACTTCTTCTATGCTTTGGTATCCTTGGTTGCATTCATTGATGCCATACTAACCTGAAAATGGAGATGGTTTTAGATTCAGGGGATTGAAGTTTAGTGCATAGAAGATATCAGTGCTATCCCTGGTCAGGCCATTATGTTGGATGATGCAAGAATTTCTGCTGCCTTGTAATATTAAAATTATTAAAAAACAAAAAAACACACAACCAAACTTTAACTTCATTTAAGTAATGACCTAATAAGTCAAATTATTATGATGAAAAACATGTTTCAGTAAGATTTTGATGAAATGGTAATTTGACCGTTTGGAGAAATTTTGCTATTTACATGAAAAATTACAACAGTAGCATTTATTTCTTATGATTTTGAAATATTCTATATTTTCGTAACTGATGTGCAAAAACCCCAACCCTTCACACATGAACTACAGTTGTTAAGAAGATCATTTCCTTGGAGAGAATTGTAGGTTTTAATATTGATTAAAAATGATAATAGTGAAGTTGTACATTCCGATATTAAATTCTGAAATGTGATATTTGTAGTGCATTTCAGAATTACTGTTTATTTTAATAGTATCTGCCGTCTGGTTTATGTATTAAAGGGGCAAGAGGATATAATCAGTCCTCACTTTGTACAGCGAGATCCCATCTTTGTGTTTTTGCAGTGTCCAGAATGAGGCTTGCCTAGTTGTAGACTGCAGGTCTTTGACATTCAGGTCCTGAAGGCTAATACTTGTATTTGATCAGTAGATTTATGATTTCATATCAAAAACAATAACTCTGAGCTAGATGTCCAATTGTCTTTGTTAAAAATATTGCATTAATCAGTCAGTATTATTGGCAACTTAAATGCAAAACGCAAAAGGAATTAACTCTTTCCAACACATTATAATCAAAGGAGAATTTCATTTCCAGTTCCTTTTAAACAAGGAAATCTGTTAGGGTTGTCATTGAAATGGCTGAAATGCAACCTAATCATATTTCTTCATGAAAACTTCTTTATATATATTCAGTAGAATTGTGTGGATATTAATGAACAGTGTCATTCCCCAGAAAAAAAGAGGTTCTCAGAGGGGTATTCTGCATGTCCTACTGGCCCCTGGATCAAGTCCTTTGTGATAGAGCAGAAGGTAATTTTATCCATTTCATTTTTTATTTTCAGTGTAATTAGGGACTTGAAGAAGCAGCAAGCCCAATTCGAATCATGTAAGTATCTTACCCTATCATATTTTGAATCATGTAAGTATCTTACCCTATCATATTTTGAATCATGTAAGTATCTTACCCTATCATATTTTGACTAGGTGAGCTATGTAATTCATATTTGAATTAAGAATAATGTACTGAGATGGAAGTTGCAAATACATTTCATCATCGCTAAAGCCGGTGTGGCCTAGTGGTATCACGCTTGCCTCCTGATCGGGAGGCCGGGGTTCAAGTCCCACTCTGGTCATGCCAGTGTAGTGGTATCACGCTTTCCTCCTGATCGGGAGGCCGGGTTCGAGTCCCGCTCTGGTCATGCCAGTGTCCTGTCTTTCGGATGAGACAGTAAAAATCAAGGTCCAGTGTCGTGGTATGCATGGCACATTAAAGATCCCTCACTGCTTCGGGTGGGTCCGTTGCAAAGGTCAAAATTTGTATGCTCTGCATCAGGTAGATGTTGTCACCATATACGTGAAATATTCGTGGTGTGACATTAAACAAAAATCAATCAAGCAATCAGCATCGCTATCCTCCTGAGCAAATTTTTTTCTTGGAGGAGTATTTTTTATACAGTAGCTATACACTGGAATACATTTCTTTTTCTTGGTTCAGATCATCGTTTGAGTTTTGTCTGGTTAATACTAGTGGTTCTTTATGTTATACTTTTCAATTATTAATAGATTGAACAGCTCTTTAAGCATTGTTCTGTGATTGGTTATAATAAATCCAATTTTTTATTTTTTGAGATATTTTTGTGTGTCTGACCTTTCGTCAGAATTTGATCACAAAATGTCATTTAGGTTAAGGGCTTTTTGATAAAGGTCACTCAAGGTCATTTCTGAAAGGTTAAGGTCATTTATTAACTAGGACTTAAAATACCATGAATTACTTATATCTCCTGCACCTTTCATCAGAATTTGATCATACTTCACCAAAATGTTATTGAGGTTATGGGCTTTTGGATAAAGGTCACTCAAAGTCATTTCTGAAAGGTCAAGGTCACTTATTAACGAGGACTTAAAGTACCATGAAGTGTTAATATCATTATTGCTGTGCTTCTTGGAGCATCCATCAGTTTTACCGATTTTTAGCTCACCTGAGCCAAAGACTCAAGTGAGCTATTGTGATCAATCACCGTCCGTCGTCCGTCCGTCGTCCGTCGTTAACTTTTCACATTTTCGACTTCTTCTCCAGAACCACTGAACAGAATTTGATGAAACTTGATAAGCATGTAGTACTCATGGTCCCCTACAAGTGTTGTTGTTTTTCGTCCAGATTCATCAACAGGTGGCGCCACCACAGGCAAAAGTAGGTCAAAGAGGGTACCCTCCTTTGACAAACTTCTTCTTCAGACCGGGGGCATACAGAGACAAACCAAATGCATAGGAATGATCTAGAGGGATGTGTGAAGAAGTGTTGTTATTTTTGGTTCCATTCCGAAATCAAATTTTTGACGTATTTTTGACGTTTTTTTGTACTTGGTAATTTTAATGCAGAAAAGAGGTATTTTTTTCTTTTAGTAAACATTGATGCATTAATTTGGTTTAATTTGATCATTTTGATGGTAAGAAATACTACTGCGAAGAAAATTTTTCAATATTTTATGTTTTGGATTTTTTATGAATTTTTTAAGACTTTCAAGAAAAAGGGGGGGGGGGGGGGGGGTGGGATAATTGGTGTAAACATTTCACAGTTTGAACTTTTTCTTCGGAACCACTTGCTGGAATTCAGTGAAACTTGGCATGCATCAAATACTCAAGGTCCCCGACAAATGTGTTCATCTTTGTCAGGATCCATGAACAGGTGGCACCACCACAGACAAAAGTAGGTCACAGAGGGTACCCTCCTTTGACAAACTTCTTATTCAGATCGGGTGCATACAGCGACAAACCGACTGCATAGGAATGAAATAGAGGTATATGGGAAGAAGTGTTGATATTTTTGGTTCCATTCCGAAATCAAATTTTTGACGTTTTTTCATTTTTATTTTGGACTTTGTTATTTTAATGCATTAAAGAGTTATTATTTTCTTTTAGTAAACATTGATGCATTCATTTGGTTTCATTTAATCATTTTCTATGGTAAGGAATGCTGGTGTGAAGGAATTTTTTCAATATCTCGATTTTTGAATTTTTTATGAATTTTTTAAGACTTCCAAGAAAAGGGGGGGGGGGGGGGGGACAATTTTTCATATCTTAAACTTGATCTACAGATCAAGTTGTAGGATTGTGATTAAAACTGGGTAGGATGAAAGTAATCATAGTCCTTTTCAATGTTTTTGTTTTTTGTGCGGATCATCCAAATTGGTTAACAGATAATGCCACCATGTCTAAAAGTAGGTCTCACAGTGGTACATATACCACTTGGTAATTGAAATATGGAGAGTAGCGGTTCAAATCCAGCTGTGGTCAAAAAAATTTTTTTTTTTTTTTACACATCTAAATAAGTTTTTAGATGTTTCTCAACACTCAACATATGAAATTAGGAATTTTACGTTTAAGACTTCCAAAAAAAAAAGGAGGGGTTGGCCATTTTTCACATTTTCAACTTTTTCTACAAAACTGTTTGAAGGATTTTAATAAATCTTGGTAGAAATAAGTCACTTATGATCCTCTTCAAATTCTGTTGTTTTCGTCCAGACCTCTTTACAGGTGGCGCCACCATAGTCAAAAGTAGGTCACAAAAGAGTTCCCTCGTTTAACAATATTCTTTTTCATACGGGCTGTACCGGTATACAGAGACAAACAGAATGCATAGAAATGATCTAGAGGGATGAGTGAAGATGTATTGTCATTTTGGTTCCCTTCCAAAATCAAATTTTAGAATTTTTTTCGACATTTCTTTGGACTTGGTGATTCATTGCAGAAAAAAGTGTCATATTTCCTAGTTAATTGATAATGATGATTTCTTATGGACTATTGTGATCATAATTATGGTAAGGATTGTTACTTTGAAAGAATTTTGTCAATATCTCAATTTTTGGATTTTCTATGAATTTTTTAAGACTTCCAAATGAGGGTGTATAGGAACAATTCAATCACATTTTTCACTTCTGCTGTTATACCACATGAAAGATTTTAATGAAACATGGAATACATGAAGTACTAAAAGTCCTCTATCACTTTGGTAAATTTCATCCAAATTGGTTAACAGATAATGCCACCATGTCTAAAAAGCAGTTCTCACAATAGTACATATACCACTTGGTAATTGAAATATGGAGAGTAGCGGTTCAAATCCAGCTGTGGTCAATTTTTTTTTTTCATTTCTTTACACATCTAAATAAGTTTTTAGATGTTTTTCAACACTCAACATATGAAATTAGGCAATTTTAAGTTAGATCTGGACAATATTTGAAACAATTGTTGTTCATGACCCAGACTTGAAATCAGTCAACAAAAGGCCCCACCTAAAGAAAATGACTAACTTGTTGCCCTGAATGACTTCTTGCAGAGACAAAGGAAATGCTTAATATCAAAATCACCTGAATGGATGTGCAAAAAAGTGTTGTTTTTTATTCTAGCCTGAAATAAAATTTGACATATTTTCAACATCTGTGTTGACTTAGTCACATTAATGCAAAAATAAATGAATTCTTCTTTCATGCATGACTGATAATATAGGTACTCAGGTGAGCGATATAGGCCCACTTGGGCCTCTTGTTTGTATATGAATTGAGTCATCAATTTCCTAACTGCGGTTCGGGGAGCATCCATCAGTTTCACTGATACACTTGTTATCATATTGTTTTCATTGTCTAATTGTGTTGATTGTTTAATACATGTAGCTGCCAAGTCAAAGGGTGAATCAGAAAAAGTGAGTGATAAAGCTGCCACGTCAAAGCATGATCCAGAGCAGGCGAGTGATAGAATACAAAATGAAGAAATGCTGGAGAGTCAAGGGGAAGGGAAAGTACCAACGGAAGACACAATGTCAGATGTAAGTGTTGTAGAGAATCCTGAACGAGAGGAAGTATCTATAGGAGAAGAAGTATTAGAGGGAGGAAGTGCTGGAGAAACAAGTGGTAGATGAAATACATCAGAATTACATGATGAAAAGAAATAAAGTGTGCGAGGATTCCCAAAATTATATACTTTTAACCAAGTCGAGTGCATCAAGTACAAACCAGATCATCTGAAATTGTTTGATGCAAATGTGATAGCCATTGTGTGAGGTACAAGATTTTGGGACAAATTAGAATATTTTCTTCAAACATTTAATTCCTGTATTTCTTACAGAACACATACAAGAAGACTAAAAATTGTAAAATGTAAAGGTGGTACAAGTTTCATTAAATGTTAGTATCGAATTTATTTTTTGCACGCACCGTAGAATTTTCAGTGCAGCGTTTGGACGTCAAGTTCCATATTAATATTAATGTACCAATATTCAGTAAATGATTTGAATTGAAGAATTTCAAACACCACATCGTTGCCGATATTGATATCTTAACTGGTGTTACTTGATAGTATTTAGATTTCAAATTGTTTTTTGAAAAGGATAGCATTGAGTAGAAGTGTTGTTTTAGATTGTTGGTCTTTTTTTAAGTTTATCAACATTTTACATGATAAGCATGAAAATAAACTCTTTGTGCGTTATTTATGATTATGTATTACGAGATGTGTACCATATTTTGTTTGTACAAATTTATGAAAGACTGATAATATACATGTAATTTAAAATGCTTTGTTTTTTCTTCATTACATTGTTGCGCAACTTACAGGATCACGTCTCGAGACCTATTCTGTAGCTGTCATGTATATAGGTCAGTGTAAAGATATGTGCATTACATGTATATGGCCTCCGTTAATTGTCGCTTAATACAAAATAAGTTTAAAAAAGTTGTGTAGTTACTGCCAAGTTAAGATATGTTACTTATTAATGTGGTTAATTGACCATATTGAGATAAGGGTATTCATTGCAAGTAGATTCACGTTTCTGCTGCGGTTTCACACCCTAACAATAATTTTGGTCATCGGTTTACTTGGAAGTATGACATACATGTCAAGATTGTAACACCCCATTGTTGCATGGAAGACAATTGCATGAAGTTTCCCATGTCAAAACTTGCATATATCTGTGTGGACTGGATAAGCTGAAATGAACAGGGTTAACTCTGTATTGTTACCAAGATTTGTTTGCTGGGGTTATCACTTTTACAAAGGGACCAAAAGGGCCTTAAAGTTCACGAGTTTGCAAGTCCTCCTGAAAAGTTTAAGATATTTTCATAACCAACAAGTAAAATTACAATCTGTGTAGTCATTAGTGCATCTCATCTTTGGCATATCTTATTAGAGTTCTGAAAATTACTCTTATTGTATATATTGTTATTGTGTTCTACTGCATCACCTTTTTTGTTTTACATAATTTAAAAGAATTAAAGGTTTTTAAGAAATTAAATGAAAACACACACTATGTAACGGTTGCATTTCCAGATGTTAGTAGTTTCAATTCATAACAGTCACATTCATAACAGTCGGTCTATGTTCACTTCATAACAGTCACATAACCTAAAAATAAGGTTCAACTTTTGCAAAAAATAGAGTCCAAAATGCGTTGAAATTTTTGTAATCGAGTGGAACTAACTTCTTGTAAACAAGTTCAGAAATTCTAGGAACCATTTACATTTACAATTCATGCAGCCAGTTTGAAGGAGTTTTTATCAAAGAAGAATATCCAGTTGCTCTTATTAGGTGAAACTACAGTTCCCACGCGTAAAGTACACCCCACAACAGTAGTCGTATAACATTTATTAGGACACAGTTTTATACCAAGTAGAGTCCTTAATCTTTGACATATGATTTTGCATCTTCAGCATGTATCACAATGTCATTTCTCAGATGCATATTTCAAGTAAGTTTGGTGAATATAGGACTTGTACTTGCCTTAAAAATTACTCGAAACGCCGAGTTTAAACAAAATCACTGAAGTGTGGTGTGTAATCTGTCAGAAACAGCATCTGCAAAACGTGCATCACAATGTCCATCATCGGATGAAATTTTGTATGTACAAGTTTGGTTGGCATACAACGTCCTTTCTGATTGATAAATTGACCAAAATCCTGATGTTAAGAAAAGTCACCAATGCGCAAAATATACATGAAGGTCAGATGTAGCATCTGCGGCATGCATCACAATGTACCTTGAATGGAGCAGTTGGGCAAGCTTGGTCAGAATGCTACCTTACATATGTAACACTTGGGTTAACAAAAGCAAACCCCCCACTCCGCCTAAAAAGCCAGAACAGTAGATGAACATGTTTTTTCAGTAAACCCTCCTCCCAACAATGTTATTGCAGGGAATATTAAATACGACACTTGAAGGGGGACTTGAGTACTTCATTCCTATCATGTTTGGTCTAAATTTGATAGCTCTGTTTCAACGTTTCGTCCGATGGCCTTTATCAAAAAAAAGATGAACTTAAAAGTATATCACATCTTGGCTCTTCCTAATTTTTATAAAGAATATTGTTCATGTTCATGTTTTCTTGAAAAAGGTCATCGACCGAAACGTTGAAACAGAACACGAACAGGATTTATTACATTCCCTTTGGAATATTTTGACTGATTATAAATTTCATAGATTGTTCCAAGTCCTTCACTTCTTACGAAGTACTTTATGTTCCCCTCACCCCTTCTATGAAGCCAGTCTGAAGGAATTTCTTGGAAAGGAGTATCCCGTTGTACTATCTGATCCCATCCCTGAATGGATCTAGCCGAAACACAGTAACACTCGGAGGAGACCTTGAGTATTTAATTTTCAAGTCAGACGTCTGTCCCCGAAACTAACTTGCAATTAGTAACTTCACGGCGCCACCTACATACCATTTTCTTGTCCGAATCGAAGCTAACCCAAGGGAACCCTCTGACCAGTAGGGTATTACATTACTACTGTTATTACTTAGTACATGTATAATGCAAGATACGAATATAACTTGTGTCAAGTGACTATGACATTAACAACAATGTACCACAGCGGACGTTCTCGGACCCTTGAATTTCAGAGGTGAGACCAAGTGCCTGGGATGAGTAAGCGTCTCCTGAATGGCTAGCCACACTAGCCGTGAATGCCGTTATATACAGAAGAAACAAATGTAAATCAGCACTGTATATATAAATGAATGTGAACCAACATTGTGTAGAAAGTGTCATTGCCACATAAAATCAGGGAAAATGTATTTCAAAGGTGTTGGCACTTTAAGAGGAAAGACGGGGAAATCTGTCTTTAATTATTTGACTTGTGTAACAAAGAAATGGTAATCTTTTGATATGCGTCTTGAAATTTTATTCAAGCGTGTTTAAAAGCGCAAACAAACGCAAATTCAAAAGGCACAACTCCTGGACAGTTTGCTTGCCAGCTTGCCATGTTGATTCGACTTCGGCAGGGTGTACAAACAAGATCCGGTATAACGACAAGATTGACAAGATCGTGATAAAAAGGGATATTAACGCCATAAAAATAGTATAAATATTTATTTTTTAAGTCTCAAAAAATAGATTCGATCTACATTGAATTACCGTTCAAAACAAATAAGGTAGTCTTATGATATAAATAAACCTATCAGTGGCGGATCTATTATTTTGATTCTCAGCGCTTGGAGTTAAATATGTAAATTGCAGTCTCAGGTCAAAAATGATTCGTAATATTATATTTTCATTGCTGAAAGGGGGTGTGGACTGCTAGGGGGAGGGATTGGGAGAGAAAAATTGCGGGTCATTCGTTCAGAGAGTGCAGTCAAGATTGGAGCTGGGGACGTAAGGAAAGTCCACTCTTTTAGACGAAGTCCGGAGCTTACACTGATTAAGTAACACGGAGAACGTTTCATTTCTAGAAGGGGAATGATGGTACTGTCATTTAGGGAGAAAATTTATACCAGAAGGACATTTTCTTAAGACTGGGATAGTTTTTCACCCAGGGAAATTCTATACTGGGTCCGTCATTTTGTTTGGGGGGGGGGGGGGGTCTGTGCTATGCATATTTTTTATTTCGAGAGAAAACATTAAGGCTATGCGGGGAAAGTCTATGCTACGACATCTCTATTCCATGTTAGTTCCAGCGCGCATCTATACTGGGTCAGTTTTTCGGGGTAGGAGGCTAGGGGGAGGGGCTGTGCCATGCTCAGTAGTTTTTCGGCAGGAAACGTTAAAGCGATGCAGGGGAAAGCTTATTCTACGTCAAGGGCGGTATTCCATATTAACTCGAGTGCGCATCAAAGAAGAAGAAAGCTGGTGATTCTCACTGCATGAAACATTGGGCTCCTGACCGATAGGTCTCGGGTTTGACTACCACCAAGTGTACATCGCATCTGCAACACCTAGTCGGTTCTTAAATGCGATATTTGTTATATTTTCCGTCTCTTCTTGCTTGCTTGGTTGGTTGATTGGTGTTTTACGTCGCTTTCAACAATATTTCAGTTATATCGCGACATGGAAGCAGGACGTGACCAACCTCTTAAACATAGTGGCGCAACCCGGGAATCGAACCTGGATCATCGGCGCCGCAAGCCAAGCACTTAACCACTACACCAGACCTGCCCCTTCTTGATTGTGAATATAATGAACACTAATACTTGTAGTGTAAAGACCCGGAAGTAATACCTACGAACTTTATGATGACGTCATAGCGACGTACTTATATCGACAGCGATTTTGTGCGAGAACAGCGGTGCTTTGTCTCAGTATTTTGATAAAAAGAAATGACATTGGTACAAAGCCATTGGTAGATAAAGACAAAAACAGGTAAGGAGACGCTGCACATGTCTCTGAAATCGTATTCGTGTATAAACAATATACATGTATATAGTTTCAGCGGTATGCCTATTATGCTATGATGGACGGGTATCGGCCAAGTGTTACAGATCTATATTGAGCTTTCCCCCATAGTCTGACATCCCCCTGGAAGTCTGGCTCTAGAGTGTGTAAGATAGAAATGCATATAAGACGTCGACAAAATTGGCATTAAAATATATAAAAAGGTGATGGATAGACAGATTTAGATACCTGAAAGTAAGGCATACGAAGAAAATTAAATTCTCAACAACAAGAGTTGTCGGAAAAACAACATAACTCACCAGCGGGGCATTGTCAGAAAGAAAGCATGTCTTTTAGATGTTTCCTTAGTCCAAAGTCAAGTCCAAGTTCAAGGTAAATGTTAGACGATGACACAAACAAAAACATGGATTGAAGGAGACCTAATGATCATAAACACTAAAATGTAATGCATGTACCAGTTCGCATGTTGACTCTTTTGGAAAGCCGTTGTAAAGGTACTAAAGGGAGAAGCGTCACTCTAGGAGAAAGTCTCACTCTATAACTAGTCCTAAGGGGGCAGGGGGGGGGGGGGGTGTTCCTGCTCTAGTGCGACACTTCCCCGGGGAAATGTTTACTCCAGAGTGAGGCTTCCCCAGGAGAAGGCACACTTAGAGTGACGCTTCCAGGCGGAAGGCTCACTCTAGAGGGAGATTTCCGGTGGAAGTCTGGCTATGGGGGAAGTCTCACTCTATAACACTGGATAGCTCAACGGTAAGAGCGTCTGACTCCATAGTGGAAGGTTCTGGGTTTGATTCCCGCGTCCGGCCATATCTTTTTCTCATGCCCGTTACATTTGGTGCTGTGGCGATCCCTCACGAGTTGCATATTTGTTTCTGCAATGTGATGGTTAGGGGATGACCATTTGATTCGGGGGTGGGGTGGGGGAGGGGTGCTCGCACATTTTGAAAAGAAATATTCTGATCCTGAAAATGCTAGAAATAAAAAAAACTGGCCTTGACAGAAATGAAAATAAATATTCTGGCTACTAGCATGTACATATACCACATCATGCAGATATAAAGCTGAATGTTCTATATAAAACATGTTGATTTTTTCCGGCTCGCTAGATTGCTCCTTATTTTATAATGTGTAATAGTTTAACTGTATAACTCATATTTCAGCAGAATTTATAGCACTGGACAAATCTTGTTATTCAATATGTTCAACAAAACGTAATAGAATTATAATTGTTGCTTGATAAAAAGATATATTTGCATGTCCATTTTGAAGGGCAGACAGGGGACAAGAGCTCTACCATCTGCTTTCTGAGAGATTTTTTCTTCAGATTCTTGTTTGGAATAGTGTCATTCGCGTCCCCTTGAAGTCAATTTCCAAATACTTTCCCCAAACTTCCCCTCGTGTTGTCCGCCCCTCATTTATATGCAAAGCACACCGATATTTTAACACAGAAACGAGTGACCAAAAGGTATCTTAATTGAATTTATCTCTCACCTGAGCACATATGCAAAGATGATGTTTAAATTAAATCATATGCATTTCAAACTTTATGGTGGTTATATTTGTTGATAGTGTTTCATTCCTTTCAAGTTTCATTCAAATCAGTGCATCAGGACATTCGACAATGATTTTAACACATTTATTCAAGTGTAAAATAAACACATGAGTCCCAAATGGGTCTATATTGTTCAACTTAGACATAGAATATGACGTCACGCCACGACAACCCTACTACATGTGTCATATATGCACCTACATGGACGTCCGCTGGTGTCGAGGATGTGATATCCCCACCTCGGAACCGAGCCACGTGCAACCAATTTCAAATCATAACTTCATTTCCGGAGTCTGCTAAGCATGCCGTAATATATGTACGTCATTGGAACAACCTTTTTAGGGTTGTCTCCATGGCGTGACGTTATATGCGGCATGCTTTGTAGGCTAGGCGAAGCCGCCGTACGGTCTAAATTTACTACACAAGTCTTTATAGTTTCTTTAAAACTTTTAAAACATGTAAAATTGTACTTGAGGAATATTTTTGCTTAATATCTACCATGCTTTCTCAAATTTAATCTAGAAGTAGTGAAGACAAAGTTAAAAATGTGAAAAATCAATATATGTAATATATCAAACATATTTATGAAATGCTTTTTTTGCATTAAAATAACAAAGTTCAAAGTAAGTAAAAAAGCGAATAAAGTATTATCATTCGGACAGGAAGCCTAAATAGCAACGCTTCCTCACAAATCTATAGTGATAAATGGAAATTCTCCCCCTGGATACAAGATACTGAGAGCCACTATACACTTCACTATAGAAACTAGTAGTAGTATAAAAGAGAAAACAGAAGACATCTGACAAACTGTATGACACAAATCACCAAGGACCTGCACACAAAAGATGACAACAGCATAATATACACGTAACGACATTACAAAAATATTCGATTGTGCTGCGGTTACGATACCGACTTAGGATGGTCAATTGAAGTAACAAACGTCACTCAATTGGTGTGGTTAAACGGTTTACGGGCGCCCACCCGAGACCTATGCAATCAAAGCAGTGTTTGTATGTTATTTGTTGAGTTCACCTACAAGGCAATTCTAACAAGTATTTATTGGTGACAAAAAAGTCAAGAAAATAGATAACCTGTCCCAAGATATCAAGGAAATAGATATTCTATCCTTCAAATATCTGAAAACAAAAAATCTGACTCGACCAAATTTGCCACCCCTCCCTTTTCAGAATTAGATGGTCGTCCCCTTATGACCTTTGGGTTGTTGTTCGTTTCGGTTTTCAGGGTTGGAAACATCTGGCAGAGGTTCGGCCCGAATAGCTTAATGGTGATAGCGGAAGGTTCCGAGTTCGATTCTGGGTCCAGACACATCTTTTTCTCTTGTTATAATGTATTCATGTATGTATATGTGAATATGTTTTTCAGGACAAATGAAAACGAGAAGGAAATCGGAAAATGTCCACATGAATTGCTAAATGGGTATGTAAATACATCTATATCTTTTTTTCTATAGTATTTAGTTAAAATGAACTTATTTGTATATGTATATGAATTTAATCATATTTAGCAGAACGGCATAAAATTTGATTTTGGTGTAGGTTATAGTGGACTACGTGCACCCAATGAATAAATAAATAAATGTGGATAAATAAACAAATAAATAAGTAAGAATTAAATTCGATTTATATTTATAATTTTCAACTGTTTTGTTGTTTGTATTTCAGATCTTTTGACTGTCATAATGAAGAAGTCAAAGTAAAGAAGGACGAAGACCACTCCGTATATGACAGACTAAATATGGCCTCCTTGTTTTTGGAGTACCCGGATTTCATGTTCACCATCATGTCGGCGCAGTCCGGGGCGCCGATTAATTTTGGTTCCAGTATTGGGAAGAAAGTCTTCCATGCATCCGACCATTATTAACATGGGGAGAAGTTTATAGAAAAGGAAGAAATCCAAGATAACGATGACGTCTTCAGAACTTGGCACGTATCCACTGATTTAGACATCCGTCTGAGTATGGATGAAAGCGTAAAGCAAACAAGTCCCATGGTTTCCATTGACACGACGGGGACGCTGGTTCAAACAACAAAGCCATCATCTATTCTTCAACTGCAAGTTAATTGGTAATTTAACAAAAAAAAAAAAAAATAATAAACAAAAACAAAACAAAACAACCCCCCCAAAAAATCAAAATTCACGAACATTATTCAACCAAAAACAATTGAAAAATGATACAAGAATGAATTCATATGAAATCAATGAAGGTAAGATCGTTTATTTGTTCATTTATTTATTTTTCTTTTCAGTGATTCTTCAATCAAAAAAGAAGAACATAAAAATCATCTTTGCGAAAAAGAATGGCTCGGATCTTTGAATGCTTTACTTCACTTTTCAGATGCATCTTAAGAAGAAAGAGTGCACAGAAAATGGAAGATTTAACATTATGTTATTTACTGCACATAATATTATTTGTAAAGACACTAAAGAACAACAGATTTTGTATTGCAAACCTTAAATTTCTATGGTGCATATTTTCTAGCAAATGATAATAATGATGATAAAAACACTCGTAATTTTAACGTCGAGTTTTTGTATCTTTATAAACGCCGCCTTGTCTTTTCGTCATGATTTTGTCCAGGGTCCGGCGCCATAAACTGAGAATATACTGAAGTCAAATATTTCATTTAAATTTATTCCATTATGCAATTCGAATATTCGAATAAATTGTCATGCAGAATGATTTATTTCATTTATGGATAGAACACAACTCAATAAAATCCAAATCCCAGTTATTAATTCATTGATGAACAGAACGATATGAAATTATGACTTAAGTATATTCTCAGTTTATGGCGCCGGACCCAGGGCATAAAACAAATACTGTAAGAGGTATTAACAAGAAACTTCATAGAGATCGAGCGAATTATTTACGAGGCGGTCATGTTTGTAACAATGAAAATGGTTGCGGCGTTTGTTGTCTAGGGTTCGAAAAAGACAGCAGGCCAGACACCGGTGTTGAGGAAGGATCAGTGCGATATTCGGAAAGGCGGCTCGTCGAGTGGCAGGTTTTGTTCGACAACCTATATTGTTGTACCAATTACAGTTTTGGTCCTTTGTATCTGTCACCTCACGTCAAACATAACAGAGCCGGATACCATAAACGCTAAAAACGGTCCTATTGATTTCCAATCTGATTAAAACCATATCTTTATTCCGCTTCTCTATTTGTCCCATTGCGGATAAAGATCTGGCGAAACTCCGTAAGAGGTTATGTTCTGGTGAACTCAGATTTTCAGTCAATCAGTGGATCGGCTACAAATTCCTATGAATGAAATTAACTTCCACAGCGTGCGTGACCAACAAGGTTTGTTACATATTGCTTCACTATCACGTACCTAGCCGAGTCATTGATTGGCTATAGGAAATAACGGTTTCGGTGACTGAAACCTCATCCGAGTTCACCAGAACATAACCCCTTCAGAGTTTCGCCAGATCTTTATCCGCAATGGAACAAATAGAAAAGAGGAATAAAGATATGTTTTTAATCAGATTGATTGATTTCAAAGTGATGGGGTCAAGGTCGCAGACAATCCCTTTGTGCAAACTTGTCTACACACTTTGGTCCTTTGTATCAGTCACGTCAGACAATCTTATTAAAACGCGACTTGTATTTCGCTCCTCTATGATCCTCTCCATGTAGAAGATCTTACAACTGCCGATTCGAGGTCATCTCTGGATGACCTTTCAGAACAGCCAATCAGAATTGGAGTTAGAGATCTTTCGGTGTTATATTACATACAAACAATATCGAAAGATCTCTAACTCAAATTCTGATTGGCTGTACTGAAAGGTCATCCTGAGATGATCTCGAATCGGCAGTTGTAAGATCTTGTACATTGAGAGTAGCGTAGAGGAACGAAGTACAAGTCGCGCTTCAATAAGATTGTCACGTCAGACAGTGAAAGGACTGAATTGTGGGCTGGGCGGGTATCTGTATGTGGTCAAAGATATGAATGTCAAATAACAGAGCTGGATACCATAAACGTCAAGAACGTGACGTCATTTATGCATTTATGAGAGTGGCAAGATTTCCGATCCGTATGGCTCTAAATCTTATGGTTAGCTCTTAAGATGTAATTATTTATGAAGTAGGTAGGTATGACGGATGACGGGAGATAAAAGGCAATCTCAATAGATGATCACTTCAGCCTTTGGCCCATAAATGAATGAAAAAATATACATGCTTCACAATTTATTAAACAACAAAACAATCAATACACCTGTTTCATCATCAATGGTCAGTGGCGTAGCTACCTTATATGTGTATATGCTCAAGCATACACATAATTTTCACAGTAAGGAACACACAAAGTAATGACATTTCGCAAAGTTACTCGAGGTCGCAAAAATTCTGGATTCAGCCGCGTGACAACGACTTCCACATACCTACATTCAAAAAGGTTTGGTACTGTCGAATGAAGAGGTTTGTCATCAAAAGTGTCCTTGTGAAATGGTTTAAGATCCAACCCTGATAATTACTGAAAAAGCTGAAGAAAAATTAAATGTTCATATTTTTACAGAACAAAGCAAAATTTTTATACATCATTTTAATTCTATACTTCAGGGTCTAAAGGTCAGGAAATAGCTTCTGGTGTACTCGAAATTCCAAAACTTTTCTGCGAGGATGTTCTCAGCCCCCCCCCCCCCCAATCATTCCCCAGACAGGTCCGGGAAACGGCGCTCGCATGTCATCTCCGACTTCAAAGCATACACATTATTTTTAGCCTAGCTACGCCACTGTCAATACAATTTGATTACAGTCATGAACTGTCATGGTATAAATATGATGTAAACTCGTTCCACAGCAAAATTTTCTGCACTGTATCGTATGCTAAGCGAGACTGACTGACATAGCGCAAGATTTGTCAAACTCCATTAAAACAAAATAAAGACTGTTTCAAAAATATGTAAATCATGTATCAAAAGTATATTTAAAGGTCATGGGAAACATAAATTTTTATTGTAAATAGTGATACTTGGAAAAATTAATCTCCTTGTTTAAAAACAGATTTTTCTACTGTATCATACAGGTATAATTGCATTTATAAGTCAGTAATTAAGAGTAAATACAGAGATAAATGCCCCTACAGAAATTAAAAAGTTGTGACGTCACATTAGGTCAAGCACGACATTTCTCCGTGTAACATACAGGTTGTGAATACAGCTCATACATGTATAGTAAATGACCTAATATAACGTCAAAGCGATCACAGTCACGAAAATCCGCGAGACTTGCCGAAGCAACACACATTTACATTTATATTCAGATATCAGTATCTCCAGAACGAGTAATTATTTTCAAGAACCAAAAAAAATATGAGGATGTTATTTAAAGCATATATATCTTATTTAAGCAAAAACATAAATTTGTACAATATAAGTTTCCCATGACCTTTGAATTTAAGATTGAACAATTCTACAACATTAAATGTAGTGTACCATGTTTTTAATTCCGTTTGTCAACTCACTAGACATAAAAGGTAAAGGAACACAAACACTCGATATTGCAAATATTCGGCTTCACGACCTTTATCAAGCAATCTAAGAGATGATGCCTCACGACCTTTTTAAGCAATTTAAAATGTCATCTCTTAAATTGCTTGATAAAGGTCGTGAGGCCGAAAATTTGCAATATAGAGCGTTTGTGTTCCTTTACTTTTTATGTAATGGACTTCTCCTTGGAGAACTTCTTCGAATCTTTATAACTCACTAGACATTTCTTTAACATGATGTAAGGGGCCCCAATGCCAGACACACTATATTTTGCCGAGGTTTTCATCACTGCATTTAATGTTTGCATTACGATATCAAAACCGATGGCATATATTTATCTGGAAAAAATCATATGACGGCATATAATGAGGGTCAAAATAAACTAGAGAAAAACATGTCATTGTGCTTGAAATACACATATCTGTAAAAAATAAACACCTTGATAAAATATTTACATTCAGTTATTAATTTTCTAAAATTTTTGTATCAACTTATGACAACATACGGTAGGACATAAAATATTTCTTTGTTTTACTTTAACTATTTTCTACCTCTATGGTTTCATTATGACAGTTTAAACAGCCATATATATGTAATTTAAATTGTCGACCATTACACATTGTATATATCATTTCATGTTTTACGGAGAAAGCTTAAAAGTTAAAACTTGTTATCAATCCGGTATATTTTCATACGTTTTTGATTTTGATGTAATTCAATAAACGAGTACCGGTATTGGTTAAACCAATAATACTGAAAGCTGTGAAGGTCACACAAGTTTGATATTCTTTACTAAACCAAACTGTGTACCAATGTCAAAAGTTCATAATGTTATTTCAAGTTCCTGTAGCGAGAACCGAATTGTTCACATCTCAAGATCATGGGATTTCAAAATTGTATATACATTCTGATAAAAAATACGGCTTATTCTAATTTTTTAACATAAATTTTGAAGCAATGAAATTTGTGTGGATGATCATATGTGGCAAAAGGTGCGTTAAAGACATACATGTAACAGTACAAAATAATTTTTGGAATGAACAGATTGGAATCTCTTTACTTTATGTGAAGGCTATTCCAATGCATCCTGTTTGCAACACGCAATCTCAATGGTTGAGTTATTAAAAACTGCAAAGGGGATTCATATTTCACTGCACGAGTGTTTAACATGATGCTTGATTGCAATGTATCAGCGAATGCCCTGTCAGAGATTTCTATTTTGCTGCACCATCAATACATAGTGTTGAAACTCAATTCCTGACTAATTTTTGTAAAAAAAAAAATCATGGTAACCACTAAATACGAAGTATTTTACCGATTTAAAATTACATTTATTGATTGGTATGGAAGTCGTTGGAAAAAAATTAAAGACTGATTGATTGATTGATTTTTTATCTAACGTCACACCATGAATATTTCACGTATATGGTGACGGCATCTGCCTCAATCGGGGCATACAAATTTTGACCTTTGCAACGGACCCACCCGAAGCAGTGAGGGATCTTTAACGTGCCATGCATACCACGACACGGGGCCTCGGTTTTTACTGTCTCATCCGAAAGACAGGACACCGGCATGACCAGAGCGGGAATAGAATCCCGGCCTCCCGATTAGGAGTCCAGCACGATACCACTAGGCCACGCCGGCTTAGGAAAGAATTAAAGAGACATTTTGAACGAATGGAATTTCCTTCAGGACCATACAGAAATACAAATTGAAATCAAATTATCCTAATGT
Source organism: Pteria penguin (assembly GCA_035048485.1). Taxonomy (NCBI): domain Eukaryota; kingdom Metazoa; phylum Mollusca; class Bivalvia; order Pterioida; family Pteriidae; genus Pteria; species Pteria penguin. Next base: position 19,842,470 of record CM068588.1, on the reverse strand, counting down.
TAGAAAGGATTTGTTATGATAAGATAACAAAAATTACACAAATAAATAAACATATATTGAAAAAGAACAAACACGAACTATTATGCATTGAAAATATAAAATTCTATGGCCCGTTGATCATTAATTTAACTGCTAGCATTGAAGATGAAAGGATACTATGGCATCTAGCAGGTGAAATACATGTATACGTTCTATGTCATAATCAACTTTCTTGGAATTTCATCAACAGCAATTCGTCATAGAATTACTCGAGAGGTCAGTATTCTCTTGTCACATGAAATGAGGATGTCAAAAAAGTAACACATGTAAATGATAAACAATTTCATAATCTAACTCATAGGTGCATAGAAAATATACTATTACTGAATTCCCTATCTTTAATGATGGAAATTCTTTCCTTCAACAAAACCTCATCATTTTGACATTGACTGATAATACTATCAAAAGTAAAATTTTATCTTTGAAAAAATAGTGAAAGTCATTCTAGTAACACTACCGTACACAAAATAATATATTTCATTTGTAATATAATCTAGTTGCTTCAATTCTGGCATATGCGCAAGATGTGTGTTTATTTATCTGAAATTATCTTCGAAAAATGAAAACAGGTAAATGAACTGGGAGGCTTATCTTATAATTATTAGAAAATTCATTCTGGTAACACTATAAAAATATATATATCATTTGTAATACAATGTTGCTGCTTCAATTCTGGCACATGTACAAGATGTGTATTTATTTCTCTTTTTTCCTCCCTCGTCCCCGGCCACGTCCTTTGCCAGATTGTGGTTTTCTTAGCTTGGGATCATCTACTACCTCATAAACATCTTCAAGTTCATCATCCCAACACTCTGGAGAATACCGTTCTCTTGAGTTCGCTTCCCCATCAATGTGTTTCATTTCAAGACTCTGTTGATGAAAATATTTTAAAATCATCATCATCACATACCTATGTTACACAGTAAACCCATCTCAATATATTATACAATTGTGTGTTTTATTTCAGTCCAACTTATGTGGAACATTCAGTTACCAAGTTGTCATGATTTTAACATACGACCAAAACATAAATTTCATGGGGTTATAAAATGCATGCAGATAATGAACTCTAAAATATATTGCTTATTGTAACATAAGAGACCCTATGACTGTGGACTCCCTGTAAAGAAAACAATTTATACTGCTACCAGAAAGTAAATTTGTCAATTAAACAATTACAAAAGTAATACAGACATTGCAAAATATGTTCATGGCTTAATTTCTTCAATGAGCAAAATAACACATACTGAAGGACAGTGCAACTTGAAAAAGCGGTCACAGCCATAAACATTCCGGTAAACATTTCAGTTTGCGTTTTATCTTGAATAATTATAACAATAACTAGAAAAGTCTAGAGTACTGATTACAAACAATGAGCAATTAATCTTGTAAAATGGGGTCAATAACGAAGAAAGTCAAACTTCATCTGTAGAACATAGTAAACTGCACACACCACGTTTTATCTCAACACCTTAAAGCATGACCTAACACTGCCAGGGAATTCCGATTTTTCTTCAAAGGGCAATCACTTTTGTAGAATAATATCAAATTCGAAAAAAGTCGAACTTCATATGCAAGACTTCATACTAAACACATAAACCAAATTTCACTTCGATATCTCTAAACATGATTAAAATCTTTCAGGAATAATATGGCCTTGGACGAACTGTTGGACAGCGTCATCACTTAATAATTCTTGTACAGCAATGGACATATAAAAATGAACCATATGAAATGATAACTGCATGATGTTAAAAATTAACCCTGAGCTTTCCACAAGGAACAAGAAACCAATGAAGACTCAGTAATGGCCGGATTGCAAAGCTGAAATTTCAGCTAAATAACTTTGTATTACAATGTGCAGGCATTTCGCTCTGACTGATCAAAATACATATCAGATTCAAATGCACATGCAAATTCTCAAACAAGTGAACCTTTTACGTTCGGAAATTTTACTACAACCGGAAACCAAAAAAAGTTGACCGAGAGGCGAACAGACATACATACAGTCTTGATCTGCTTACAATTAGACACAACAGTGGTAACTGCAACTTCAGCAGAACAAACATTCTGAGAGTACTGCTAAAGCAATACAAGTCTCCCTCCGGTCCCAACAAATCTGTAACTACAACTCCTCATGGGGAAGCTTGCTACCATGTATCAGTTTGGTATCTGTAAGCATGATAAAAAAAGTGCGGAAAACCGATTTTGAACAAAGGGCAATAACTTTGGAAAAAGTATGTCAACCGTGACCAAAGTCAAACATGTGACTCCTCATAAGGAAGTCTGCTATCAAGTTTCAGCTTGATATCTGTAAGCATGGTCAAGAAACGTCTGGAAAATCGGAGTCACAGACAGACGGACAAACACAAGGACAGATAGAGTGGAAACCCAACCCCCGTTTCATCGAGTGGGAACTTAACTTGAGTTCATTTGCAAATACTTTAATATCGATGTGCACAATTGACGTTAAAGGTATGGAGATAGTTTGGAGATACATTTGTATTTGCAAAGCAAGCTAACAAACACACGGGAGTAATCAAAGATGGCATAACTCACCTTATCGGCAGTATTTGACTCTTAATTGCAAGAAACTGATTTTGCACTTACAGCATAAAACATTACTTAAAATGTAGTAAAATAGTCAGTTCAAATTCATATTTGTCAACAGAATGTCTAGACAGGACACAGACAGATTTATCCAATACTGAGCTACATGTACCCCTAAACTTCTTATCCAAGTCACTCCAGTTAAAGTAGATAAGATGCAGCATCTGATGCATTTGTCCATCTCGGTACCCTAAGATGAACCACTGCTGCAAGTCTAGTCACTCCGCAATGATTACTTCATGAGCTTCCCCAAACTTTTTAATCAAGTCACCGAGGCAGCAAAAGTGGGCGAGACGTTGCATCTGATGAATGGGTCCATCTCGGTATCTTACAATCAAACACCGATGCAAATTTGGTCACTCTGGCAAAACTACTTTGTTCAATACTGTTCAAAACTTCTTTCCTGGATGCGGCCACCCGGAGATCTATATGCATACATGTAAGTTCATCTCAAATTCATTGAGGTGAGCTAAAAACTATAATACTGAGATAAAAATTCCCAGAAAATTTGTGCCAAAAGTTTAATTGTTGTGGGCCTTCCTTCATCTTTATTCTATTTGGTACAATAATGAACAATTCATTATTGCAATAAGATTACAGATATAAATTTGAATAGTAGATTTTACTTACTGTTTTCAATGATTTTGCTGTTTCTTTTATATACTCATGAACTTGTGTGTAGTCGCTTTTCATCTCTTTTACTTTCTCCACAAACTTCTGACTGTCAAGCCAATCACATTCCTCTACAATCCTCCTCAATTCTTCTCTAGCCTCTTTTTGTAACCTTACCATTCGCTCAATGAAATAGGCATGATTTTCATATTTGACACTTTTACTGGCAAGTTTGAATTTATCAATAAAGTCAGAAATGTCAAAGAAATCCTTCGAGAGATCTTTCATAAACTTCCAACGAAAGATCTGTTGTGCTTTAACTTTTTCAGTGTGTGTCATGCTCTCCAAATGACGAATTCTTTTCTCTAGCTGACGTGGAATATCACCTTCAGGATTTTGTGAAGATGAGCTTTGCTGCCTCAGAAAAGATGATCTAGTGAAATAGTCTAGCAAAGACTTTCTTCCACTTTGTTGCTCTGCATTGCTCGAGAGTTCAAAGTCCTGAGAACCGGCATCTTCCTTTTCCTCTTCTTCTGATACAAATGACACTCCACAAATACCACAATATTCTTCTGTAATTTCAACAGACTTGAAAATACTAATCTTTCTCAGAGTGTCTTCCTTCTCTATTTCTTTCTTGACCAGCTTCTTTAAATAGGCACATCTCTTCCTGATAACAATTTTCTTCATGAACGTTGAAATGCAACGTGATGCTTTATCATCTTTCTCCTTTTTGTCAATCTCTTTTTGCTGCTGCTCTCTTTTCATTCTCTCTTCCATGGTTATAACCAGGTCTTCCTGGATGTCTGCTGAACTATCTTCTTCCACTTGGAAGGAGTTTTCTGCATTTTCTGTTTGCAAATTTGAACTACATGTCAGAGTTTCTTCATTGAAGAAATCCTTATTCATTTCTTCAACCTTTAGATCCTTGTGACATATACCATATCTTTTATCTGTCCATGTACAGTGAAGTAGTTTCTCATTTTCTTTCTGTTTCAATAGCTTAGTCAAGATCAGTGCCAAATCTTGTTGCCCTGTAGCCTGATGGACTGCCTGTATGGCACGCAGAAGTCGTGGAGGATAGCTCTCATTTGGACGGATTCGATGAAGCTGCCTCATCAGGAGACGTTCCCTGTCTGGTAGAAGTCCATGCCCAATGTTACAAAGGCACACCAATGTTAGCACCAACACTCTTTCTGCTAAACCAAAGTTTTCCTCTTTGATCTTCTCATCTCTGTTTTTAATTTTGAACAAATCCTCCAGTAAATTCATGTTTCTTTCTCCTGCCAATATTGCAGTTAAATTCCTCAGACGTAATGGGAACTGATCGTACCTAAAGGTCCAAAGTGGACGGAACCTTTGGATAGCTTCAAGTGTTGGCACTTGGGTAAGACTTGCATCAACCAGATGAATTTCAGAAATATAGGACTCAGGCAACACAAAAAAGAAAGAATCTCCTTTGAATGTTTTTGCAATAAGCGACAAAGAAACAGCCACAAAGAACTCAAACCAGAAGAGGAAATCACTGTAAAAAGGCATTAGAGTGACGTAATCTTTCTTTGTGGACAACATACTGATGAACTTTGAGAATTGAATAAGAGCTTCTCCTGGGTCATTATTGCTATCAGATAACTTGTCGATGGCATCATAAAATCTACGTGACATACACATTATACTGAAAGTAGGAGATTTTCCTGATTGCTTGTAGGTCTCTGGCATGAATCCTAGAGAAAAAGCCTCCTTTTCCTTTCTGAAATGACCTACATCATTATTATACCTTGTCTGAAGCTCTCTGTACACCTCTATTTCAAATTCTGTCATAGTTTCTATTGGCTTTTTATTGATGCAAGTTTTCAAGTCTAGAAGATGGAACAAGAAAATACGTCTGACAAACACACGGGTATTCCATTTTCTTTCTGTTTTTCTCATTTCTTCATAAGACTCAAACAAATATTGTTTGAAAAACTCTTTGAACCATTTTCTCCTGTTCTTAAACCACATCTTCAATTCTTTTGCCTTCATAGAGGAGTCTGTTGCTACAGTGGGAAAGCCACCGTCTGGTAAAAGATCTTGAAGGAAAATACAACAAGTCTTGTATCTCACAGACATGTTGGAAGGAAGAAAGCGTTCAAGCTTCAGATCTTTCACGATATCAGCATTTCCAATTTTGATCAAAATCCGAGATCCATGTTGTACATAAGAGCTCAGTTCGATCAGCCACTCATCCACATCTAACAGCAAGTTATGTCTCTTTTGAGAATACGCTACATGGAGATAAGGACATTTTACAGATTTAGGCAGATCCTCTTGATAATCCTCTGCTGCCTCATTTTTCAACTTTGAACATGGCCGTCCAAGTGTGAAGTCTGGACACTGTTTCATACTCAAGCGCATCTTGTGGAGAGCCTCCTGAATTTTAATCATCCATTCATGACCTCTGTCTATTAGATATCTACACAGTTCTGAAATTACTCTGTCCTTTTCAATTTCACACCTTGCTGCCTTTCGATCTTTCCCTGACATTATTCTTTTCAGCATTCCTACTGCCATGGGATATTGTTGAGGACAAAGTACTAAATTCAGTCTATCCTCTGACGGCTGAAGCCCATAAAACATTAGAATTTTCTTAGCTCTTTGTTTTTCCTCGCCACAGTTTACCTTGATCAAAACGTGCAAAATTCCAAACAGGTTGTCCATGCCTTTAATGACCTGGTTCATCACTTTAGAACCATCTTTGTGTAAAGTTGAATTTTCCATCATCCAATGCATACATTCCAATTGTCCTGCTTCATTTCTTGGTTTTGCATTTTCAAATGCACCAAATGCTTTGTTGATAAATATCCTTTTTCCTGTTATTTGCCCTCGGAGAAGAGATGCTCTGCCTGCTTCATCTTTCAATTTCTCTTTTTGGAATATGTTGAATGCAGTTTCCAAATTATTGCAGATTTTTTCCAGGTTTTCCTCATCAAGTTGCTCTTTGGTTTTGTTAACTTGAATAAAAGAATCAATTAGAAGTGCATGACCAATAAGGACTCTCTTTCCTGACTTTCGAGCACATTCCAAGGCATCGGCAGTCATTCCCCTTGTAAGGTACAAATCAGACGCTTTCTCATATTGTTCTAGAAATATAAAACAAATATGATTAGGTAATCCTTTTCTTAAGCATACTTCTGTCCAAATTATCTTACAACCAATATCATGAAATTACTACATGCATCTTAAAGATCTAAATGAACAGTACATGTACTAATATTTGGTCAGTAAAAGGAATGAGATGCTTTCATGCAGTCTGATAGTACTGTATAGTGGGAAATTTCTGCTGTAAAATATCTTTACCTCTTGACAACAAAACCCTAGGAAAAGACCTTCGGCTGCTTTAGTTTTGCATTTTTTTGGGAGGGGGGGGTCTATGGTCTCCCATGAAGCTGTTTGTATTCAAATTTCAACAGCGTGGTGTTTAAATACTCTGAATAATTACCTGATATACTACAGAGAGAATGATGGTTTCATTAACAGCTATCTGATTTTCACTGAAGACTTTTATAAAAATCCTGTCACACTTACTCATGTAACTTCATACTGTAGTGGAAACTTTCGGTGCCTTTTAAGCTACATCTCAAGTTTGGAAAATTCAACAATCTGTTCATGTTCTACACAATGTTTAGTGTATTCTACAGAAGCCCATTTAGGACTTATCAAAAATATTTTTGAATTTGATATAACAAATTCTTGAACTTGTTAAAATGGATTAAATTCGTTTGAACAAATTTGAGGAATTCGTTATAACGAATTAAATCTGTTATTCGAAATAACGAATTCTTAAATTCATATATTCATTTAATTTGTTCTCACAATTTATGAAATTTGTTATCAAAAATTTGATGTAAGTGCGTTATCACAAATTTTATCAAACCGAAAACATGAATTTAAGAATTCGTTATTTCGAATTTAATTTGTTAAACAGAATTTCAAAATCTGTTATAACGAATTCAACAGATTAATTCGTTATAATGAATTCATTAAATTTGTTATAACAGATTTTATACATTATAACAAATTTCTCAAATTTGTTAAAAAAAATTTAATCTGTTTTAACAAATTCAAGAATTTGTTATATTAAATTCAAAAATAGTTTTTGATAGGTCCTAAATGGGTTTCCAAAGTATTCCAGTGTAGAATGCATTTAAATTTTCTCTAGGGCTTGTATGTATCAAATGAGTTGTCAAGAGCTTGCTGGAGGCAACCAAATTTAAATAGCAAAAGTTTTTTTGTAAGCAAGTCAATCTTCAAGGTCAAGGTCAAAAAACGTAAAAATCTTTTATATGTAATGAAAGGTCTAGTCACAAGGATGAAATATTTATTCCCTATCTCTTACTGTTCATAAGTTATGACCAAGGTTAAAGTTTTTGAATGGTAGATCAAATTTCAAGGTCAAGGTCACAAGGTAAAAATTTTTTGTACCAAATGAAAGGTCTTGGCACAAGGAATATACAAGTGAAAAAGTAAAGCCCTGTTTCTAATGCTTCTAAAGTTATGACTGAGATTAAAGTTTTTTTTTACGGATGATGCAAGTTTGCATTTGTAACAATTCAGCAGGTGACACATTTTTATATTAAACAATAACATGAGGCAACCTCGAATTCAGCTTCTTTGCCATTTGTCACAAATACAAAATTGCGTTCTGTGAGATCTGACGTCATACTGTATACACAAATGGCAAAGTGGAGAAACTAACTTGTTTTCAGATAAAACGGCAGCTAGCAGAGGTTATAGATCTTATTGGGGAAATATATTGCTGTGACCGAGCAAGTTAAATGTTCATTTATTGGATCATAGATTGCAAGTTCGCTGTTCAAACGTTTATTTGTGGCCAGAGGCTTGTACATCCTGATACCGGCTGGTATCTCTGATATTTCAACCTTTGACAAACAAAGTCTCTCTGACCCTCTCCCACAAACCTTTCCCATAAACCGGCAATATCAAAAGTGGAAGAAGGGCAGAAAATCTCGGACTAGGCATGCAAGAAATTGTCACAGTTAAGATTAAATTAAGAAAAATGTTCAGATGTTATAAAAGAAATGTGTTTAAAGACAAAAAGTTTCATACGGATAAATTTAAACTAATTATATTGCCCCTTCCGAAGTCTCAAGGGGCAAACCGTCAGAAATAAATTTCCCACTGAGCAGTATCTGAACACTGCTGCTTATAGATGAATCACCTCCGGAAAACACAAAACGCATTAAAAGAAATTATTGTACTTTGCAAAGTGTCTGACATAAGGCTGAATCAAAACAGAGTAGGCAGATATAAAAATCTTATTCATATAAAATATATACACAATTGAAACTAGAATACCACTGCTATGAGCCTTGGTATATATATTGGTCAATGGTCATGATAGCCGCAAGTAGTGGCCCTATATGAATGATAGGACCACAGTCCCTTACGTTGCGTAAACTTGCATTTTTGATAAACGGAATGGCCGGCACGATTCTACGCATTTCGGCATCAAATGGAGCAAATATCTAACATATATAAACATACAGCAAACGATCGGCAATAATAACTTACCCTCAATCTATCGTCTAAAGGCTCGACACACATTTTTCTCTACCTGTGTCAAATTTGCCGGTTTGTTTATCTGTAGTCTAAATCAGTCTAAATGTTTTGTGTAATACATCTTGGTAGCAGAATCAAACATGTGGATGATTCAGACTACGTATAAACAAACCGGCAAACGTAAGGAATTGTGGCCCTATCATTCATATAGGGCCACTACTTGCGGCTATGGTCATGATAGAGATGTTATCCAAGTAATTGGATCAAATGTATAGAATGACACAGAAAAGCCTTTCAAATCATATTACTGCATTTAAAAATTTTGTAGGAAATACAATGACAACTTATTTAAAGAACATCTATGAAAAAAATCCAAGAAATAAGATCCATAAATAATGATATAAAATAAATATTTTTTCTTTCCTTTGAGGTAGAAAGATGGAATTAAAAAAAATACCTTGACTGGAATATAAGAACAAGTTGGAATTAATATCACAGTTTTTCAAAAACATTGTGGATACAAAACAATCTAGAAACTCAATGTATTTCTTGAAAACTTATGTCAAAACATTGGTGTAAATAAAAATTTTCTTGTACAATTTAACAAAACCGATTTTGCAAATAATACTTGATCAAGCATTACTGTGAAGTAACACTTAATCTCATTGATCAAAACAATTGGACAAAGAATCCTTTCTGTTACTACAACCTTATGAAACAACAGACTTGGTCAGTTTTAAGTTAAATGACTTTGCTTTACCAACTGGATTAAAAGTGATCTAGAATGTTAAAGCTATTTGCCACAGATAAAAAGACAGACAAACAGACAGGCCAAAAACTAGATACCCCTGAATCAATGGTTTTAGAGGCATAAAAAGTAGGTCAAATGTATAGTCAAGTTTACTGGGTCAAAAGTCATAGTACTAATTGAAAGCCCTGGTCATGAGGAATCCATACGTGGAATATCAAAGCTGCATCTTTTCGGGTTCAAAGGACATGGCCCAGGTTAAAATTTTGTCTACGGATGCTGCAGACAACAACAATAATGCCGGGGGTATGACATCAGCTTTCCAGACATTTATCCTGGCTAGCTAAAAGTATTATGCTGAGCAACTTCTTTTACTACTTTTAGAATTTACGTTCATAAAATGGCTCATACAAAAGAGGGCAAAGAGAAAATAAGTGGTCGTGTAAGAATGCATATTGAACAATCCCTCCAAAATTATTATAATATCCTAGTTAACCTTTCCATGAAGTACAAAAATATAGCTGTGATAAAAACATTTTCTGCATTATGAACATTATGAATACTTCATCATATATTATATCAATGTATTTTCAGTTTGTCTTCCCATACATCTTTGACTGTTTGCTATTACATGCTACTTCATTTTATGTCACTAGTTTTCTAAACCTGGCTATGATTTCCTTATAAATGGGCAACTTATGTAAATAAATATAAACAAGAATACTCTCCAAACTGCATCAAACCAATGATAATTTGTCTGTATAATCATCATGAAATGTTGGTAAATTCCTAAAATGTGATAAAACGTGATATAACTGAAAAATTGTTGAAAGAGACATAAAACATTTATCAATTAACCCTGTCCCAAGTAACATTTCTGTGAAATACAATAAAATTCTGATGGGGGATTTGGAGCCTCTTCTAATATATTAAAGATATGACTTGACTTTTGCAGAAAATCCCTTTGATGGCCTTTGTCTTAAAATCCAATTCCAAAGGAATACTGGTGTGAAATATGATAAATTTCTAAGTAACAATTTAAAAGATATGAACTTGAACGGATGAACGGAAGACTTTTGATCAATGGGAGGTAAAAGAGGTCTTACCTGCTTTTTCAAGCAAATGTGCAGCCTCCTGTATGTAGTCTCGTTTGATAAGGAAGTTGGTTTGATCTTCCAGGGTCGGCATTCTGGCCAATGCTTCCATCATCTTGTCTGTATTCTTCATGTTGTGGTAAAACTTGGCCGCAGCATAGCTGAGCTGTTCCATTGAATGATACTGATGTGGCTTATTATGAATGAGGATTTGGGGAATTCCTGTTCCAGTTTCTTTTAACTCCTAAAAGAAGTTGAAAATTATCTAATAATTATCTATACATGTATAAGATGGAAAGTGGGGAGGTAGGGCCTATAAACAAATTAACAACACTGATAGACTTTCTGTCAAATGATTGTGCTTAATCAGCACCGTGATGGCAATATAATGGGGTTAACCAGCTTTACGTGTCTGCTTTGAGTTTCACATACTGCCAGATTTATTAATGTGAGGAAGTCTGAAATATTCCGAATATATTATGGGGTATGACTTTGGTTTATTGTAAGAGACGACATAAGTTTTTAGTCATATGTCACTAACATAATTGTATATACAAGAATATCAGCATTTGAATTCACTGGAGAAGCATGCATAGATGAAATGTTCTTGTATTCATTATTTTCTCACTTCAGGCAATAGTCATAGTAAAACAACTAATTGACCTTTTGACCACAAAATTAAGGCTTCTTCCTCTCTCAATACATAAGCATATATCCAAATTTGATTTGAATATATTATGAAAGGTACTTCAGTTATCGTCTGGAAACCAATAATTACAGTCTATCTTTGTGGGCTTATTTCATATTGACAACAAAGCTTTCCTAAATTATAAGTTTCATGGGCTGTAACTCCTATAAAAATTACCAGTAGTGACCTTTAATATATTGACCCTAAAATCTATAGGCATTCTTCCCTTTTGATAAGATTTTAAATTATCTCTGTTTAAAAGAACTTGACAAGTAAAATATGTGAAATATGATCAATTTCTGATGAGTGGCTAACAATGTACGTATAAATATGAAAATCACAAAGAAACCAATAAATTCAGTGTTTTCTATCAGCTGTGACCTTGACTTCTGACCTCAAAATCAAAAGGGTTCTTCCTCTATTGAATAAGTAAGCATATACCCAACTTTGGTTTCAAGATAATGTTAGGTACTTAAGCTATCATCCATAATCCAATAATTACATTCAATTTTCATCAGCTGTGACCTTTACCTTAGTCCTTTTGACACCAAAACCAATAGGTTTCTTCCTCTCTTGATAAGTAAGCATATACCAAACCTTGATTTGAATATGACAAAAGGTACTTTACTTATCATCTGGAAAGTTTAACCAAATGTGTGACGGAATGATGAAAGGACGGACAAAGCAAACACTTAATGCTATGTTATACCTGGTGGGGGTCATAAAAAATGAAAAACAAGATTTTTCTTAGAAACTAAAGATAAATCATGAGGGGTATACCCCATAAAAAGTCACAGGTGGTTCAGGTGAGCTAGAATGTCCTTGACAGCTATTATCTACCTGATATCGTTAACATGCTATTATTGTTTGAAGTTTTTAAAGAATTATGTAATGAAGTATCAAATACATGTATATTACTTTAAGCCTTAACATTACCAAAATATTACAGAATACAAAGAACAATAAACTCAGCATTCGCAATATTTTGGTCTCCTGACCTTCTTCTGGTGAATTTTATTGAAATTGGTAGCGTAAGTTATGTGAAATCCATCATATTTCGTAACCGATATATGAAAAATTACAATAAACAAAGAATTCCGTCAAAGCATATACACGTATACGGTTCCGCTAAAATAACATATTCAATATATAGCGCTATTACATATGTTACTATAAGATATTTAAAATAATAACTATAAAATACACTTATTAATTAACAAAGATGTTATATATGAGGTGTCGGACAGGGTGAGAGGGAAGGGGAGGTAGGGGGCGGGAGTAGTGGGGCTAGATGGGGGAGGGGGGAAAAGGAAAATTATGTGGTGGGGGGAGGGGGGTCTTACACTAATTAAAAAAAGACAAAAATAATCACACTAGATGTCCATAAATTAGTGGGAGGGAGGAGGTAGGGTGGCGGGAGTGTAACAATAAGATAATATCTGTAAATCAAGATAATAACTATAAAATACACATATTAACAAGGATGTAATACATGAGGTATCCGACAGGGTGAGAGGCGAAGAGGAGGTAGGAGACTAGACTAGGGAGGGGGTTCTTATATTAATCTAACCAGAGGCATGCTGCTTTTGCAGGATAATGCACCTGCTCACACTTCCAAGGTTGCTAATACAACAGAATGCAGCATCGAGGTTCTTCCTTATCCCCCATATTCTCCAGATTTAGCCCCATCTGACTTTTATTTGTTCCCAAATTAAAATCATAATTAAGTAGGAAGAATATTGGAAGCAATGAGGGGTGTCATGGATGCTGTATATGCGTACTTAGAGGACCAAAATAAAGCATTCTTTTTTTAAGGGATTCAGAAATTGGAACAGAGATGGAGAAAGTACTTTGAAATGAAGGGAGATAATACTGAAAAATAATGACAATTCTTTTAATCTCAAGTATTCCTAAGTACATGAGGCAGAGAACTTTTAGATCCTACCTTGTGCCAGAGCAGTGAAATATATCTTATGTTCCTATGTATACTTGAGAGTGGGCCTTCCTTTTGCTGTTTCATCCAAAAGACAGACAGGAGGTAAACATTGTAACACAACACCAGAGTAACACTACTAAACACCAGAGTAACACCACTAAACACCAGAGTAACATCACTAAACACCAGAGTAACACCACTAAACACAAGAGTAACACCACTAAACACCAGAGTAACACCACTAAACACCAGAGCTACACCACTAAACACCAGAGTAACACCACTAAACAAATCATAGCATACATGTCTAAAGTATCATTAATCCTTTCATAAAAAAAAATTTTTTTTTAAAAACTAAATCAACATAACCATCAAAATTTGCGTAGACAAAACAAGACTTTATTGGCGTACCAACATCAATATTTGTAGGAAATCAACGTATTGCAATGACGAGTCATTCAGAATGTAACATTTTACCTTCATGAGCAATTTGTATCTCTGTAAGGTATCAATGGCAGCATTGTACATCTCATTCTCATACAAAGTCTCTACAGCCAGGTTAAACTTCCCGAGCTGCTCGTAGCACCTGCTACTCTGTAGTGGCTTACGTATACGACGGTATGTTTCACCAGCTTTCTCTAACTGCACATGAAAAAGCAAGAAATTATATTCTATTATGACTTGTTTAGTAAAGTCTGTATGAAGTCTTATTTAACACAAAATTCTACTTCAAGGTCTGCAAACCATATTCTCGGTATTTTGTAGCAGTTAAAAAAGGCATAATGATTGAAATACCGGTATTCATTAGCATTTGCATATTGTATGGCTGCTTTATATTATCAGACTCTACTTATTTTGAACATGATTCCATGTATAAGGTAAACCTTTAAAATCAAATCTCCAAATCCATAGCATAGATGATAAAAACAAACAAAACAAACATTAATGCTGTAATACCTGGTCTAATGTAACATAGGCACATATTTTTCATAAATTTTAAAAGCTAATAAAATCTTTGATGATAAATGAAAACCACTTTTGCATATTGAAACAGCCACAAAATCATACATAGACATGACAATGAAATTAGTAATATGGCAGCTGCCTTGTATCAGATGTGGAGAATGATCTGAATAGTCTTGGGAGTACCTGTCCAATCTTTTCATACAGTTGAGCCACCAATTCTCTATCTCGTGAATTCTGCAAGCATATAACCGCTTTAGATGGTAGCTCACATTCCAAGAACATTTTTGCTGCATACAGATATTCTTCTCTCATTTTTGATGGATTCTCCTTCATTCTGAAATGCAGATTTACACATAATAATTGGAGAAAATTGTTTACTCAGGAATAAGGTTTACATGTATATTAAAATATGGATATATTTGATCAGTCCTAATGGGTCCAAATGGTAGCTAAGTGGTAAACAGCTACAGTTAAGTAAAGTCCTGTTCAATGACCTTGAACATGTACTATATAGGTATGTGTGACCTTGGGTTTCAAAAAATATGCAACTACATTAACTCTGTCAAACAAGACACTACGGAGACCTGCTACTTGCTGATTTACCTCGAGGCTTCTAGAGCTTGTTGATGAGCCAGCGCCACACTCTGCATGTATTCATCACCACCACGACTAAAACACTTTGCAGCCACCTCGTATAGCGAATGCTTCATAAAGTCTTCTCCTCGCCTGACCCATTCATACGGGGTGGATTCCTCAGCAAACACGCTATCAGACACTAAAACATATATACATTTTTTTTTTTAATTTAAACTTCTGATATTGAGTTGTACAAATGTACTGGTCTCCCCCTTAAAATGTTTGTATGCCATTATTACCAAACAGTCATTTACCTGTTGGGCATCCCAAATTATCTGAATACCTTGTCCGACTCCCTCAGGATTTCTTGATTCTTTATTGTGAGTGGAGTAACAGTTTGCTGACTTTTTATCCTGCATTCTCTTACAAACTTCAACACTTAAAAGGCTCATTTGCTATTCACAGTCTTATGTGACGTGAACGAGAAACCTTTTTTAAGTATAAAAGTCTATTACAACAAGAGCAACACCTGATGTTGCAAAATACGCCCATGGCTAAATTGAAGCTGGAAACATAAGCACTGTGACTTTGACTGTGTAGATATGATCTTGGTTCAAGGACATGGTACTCCCTTAAGTCCTGGGCAACAATTCTATACAATATTCATATCCATGCAAGAATTAAAAATTTGTGGCCTGGACAAAGATTTACCAATCATATGCATTGTGACTTTGACCTTGTAGATATGACCTTGGTTCAAGGTTATGACTCACCCTTGGGCTCTGGGGAACAATTCTGTGAAACTTTATTCAAATCCATGAAAGCAGTGTTCGAAAAATCCCATTACCCGTTACCCGTGGTAAGTGAAAAAACGGGACGGGTAACTGAAAAGCTTTAAGCCTCTTACCCGGTGGTAAGTAAATTCTGAGTAATATCAATCATATCAATTTTAAACTTTGCTAAATGAAATACGATAAAATCACAACCAGAAATAGCGGAACCGAAAGGACTTACAAATATAAGTTTTGATATTTAATAATTGTATTTTCCCCATCTCGATCTCGGCGGCCGCAATATTTGCAAAAACTCACTAGCCTGACTCCCAAATCTACCAAAATTTCCTCGGGCTAGATCTATCGATTCGATTTGGCTATACGATTAACCTACAATAATTCAATTGTATAATATTTACTGTTTAGTAGTATTTTTATCTTTTATAAATATAGTTTGAAATAAGCAAATGTCTTTACGGCATATTTATATATGGCCGATTGAAAGTATTCCATGTGGTGAAATAGCCCCTTTGAAACATTTTAATTTTATCAGAGGAAAGTCTGAATACAAGAGAAAACGATCTCTTAAAAATGTAAATGGAACTTTAAAACTTGAAATCAAAGCATACATGTATCATTATAAATTTTCTCTATATGGATCCAACTGATGTCAGATAAATTTTCTTTAACGTATCATGTAATGAAAACTTTAGATCTGATGATTTACTAGTAATCGTGCAAATGAAATGTGGTCTACAAGTTTCTGTTTATTTCTTAGAATTCAATACATTAACTATATGTACCTTGATCCTATAAAAATGGATGGATGTCCGCTGACTTGAAAAAGTAAATGTACTTGTCTTAATGACATTTCTATTACACAACGTAATGGGCGTGGTAAAAAGTTGGATTAGCAGTTTTGGACCAAGTTTTTCTACAACTTTAGTATACATTGTTTCCTATCAAAAATCATCGTATCGCTACTGCTGTGTTAGAATAATTATCGTATCGTGAGGGAAGTGTATGGTTTCAGTCCTAAAAATTACAGATCAATGTGTCCTACTCTTCTGTAGTCAATGACGTCCGTTTTAATACACAAAATTTACCGATTTTATGCTTTTCTCAACATTACACATTGTAAGTCTTAAATGTGCTTTTTTTTCCTTTGGGTAAGTACATTTTTACCCTGGGTAAGTGGATTTCTGTTAGTCATTTACCCGTTGGTAAGTGGATTTTTGAAAATTTTCTCGAACACTGGAAAGGCGTAAAAAATTATGGCCCAGACAAAAATTTACCCATCATATGCACTGTGACCTTGACCTTGCTGGTATAACCTTGGTTCAAGTTCACAAGACACACTTGTGTCCTAGTCAAATATTCTATGAAATATTCAAATCCATGCATGCATGATGAAGTAATGACTTGGACAAGAATTTCACTGACACAAGCACTGTGACCTAGACCTTGCAGATCTAACATTGATTCAATTTCATGACACGCCCTTGGGTCCTGGGCAACAATTCTGTGAAATATTATTTTTAAAAATCCATGCAAAGCTTAAAAAGTTATGATCTGAACTATCTATATGGGACAGACATAAAATGGCCGCTCCATATCATGATACGCCCCATCTGAAGATGTGATGTCAGATGAGCATCTGAGCCAATATGGACCTCTAGTTTTTCTGTGATAAAATAATAACACCTACCTCCTCCTACATCTTGTCTTGTGATGGATCTGACTAGCTTTCTGGCCTTGAAGTATTCAAACATTGGTGCCCTTTTTTCTTCATGTTCATCAAATATCCAGACATTGACTCTTGCTCGAGTAACTGCAGTGTAAAGGTGTTTGAGCTCTGCATTCAGGACTTTGTGCTGGTTTGGATCAAACATTAAAGCCCTTGGTCTTCCTGTCTGCTGTAGTACATCTGAAATGCCAATGTTCATGGCTAAATGTTTATGTCATAGCCAGTGTACGTTTTGGGAGGAAAGTGAAGTACCAAGAGAAAACCATAAAACTTTGATAGGCACACTCAAAAACCTTCCCTCTGAGCAGATACACTGGCAGATCTTTCCTCTCAGTGGGTACCTCTTGTCGGGTACACTAGCAGATCGTATCTCTCGGTGGGTACACTGGCAGATCTTACCTCTCAGTGGGTACACTGGCAGATTTCACCTCTCGGTGGGTACACTGGCAGAATTTATCTCTTGGTGGGTACACTGGCAGATCTTACCTCTCAGTGGGTACACTGGCAGATTTTACCTCTCGGTGGGTACACTGGCAGATTTTACCTCTCAGTGGGTACACTGGCAGATCTTACCTATCAGTGGGTACACTGGCACATCTTACCTCTAGGTGGGTACACTGATAGATCTTACCTATCAGTGCGTACACTGGCAGATTTCACCTCTCGGTGGGTACACTGGCAGATTTTACCTCTCGGTGGGTACACTGACAGATCTTACCTCTCAGTGGGTACAATGGCAGATTTCACCTCTTGGTGGGTACACTGGCAGATTTTACCTCTTGGCGGGTACACTAGCAGATCGTACCTCTCAGTGGGTACACTGCAGATCTCACCACTTTCTCAAATGGGGAATCAAACCTGGACTTCAATAAGGTAAGTTACACTACAATGCATTATCCCATTAAAACTCCCAAGGCCTCATGTTCATGGGGGACTTTGACCATAAAAAATGCACTGTACTCATAGTAAACCATTACAATGTATCAATGATAGGTACTAAACTATATGGTATACATGTGATTTATGACTTTTTTTTTTAAATTGGGACAGGACTGTAGGTCAGAATTCAATTATACATAGACGAGCCAAAATAAATATAGAAGTTTGTGACTTAGATGATGTTTACCTGCATCAAACTCCAACAGGCTACTGGTCACCTCCTGTCTATTGGCAGCTTGATGAGTTGCTTCTTGTTGACTGTGAAATAATTTCTCTAGGAATTCAGTTACGACTCTCCATTCTTTGCAAGCCTATTGAGTGTAATTAAAGTAATTGCAAGAATTAAAAGAAAATAACTGATCTCAACCTACTATTGTTACATTTTAACAGATTAACACAAAGTTTGTAATGATAATCTATTGCTGTGTTGGTTGTTTGTAACCAAACCAAGATAATTTCACATACTTAGCAGTAACAAGTCGGTGTGGCCTGGAAGAAAAGGTGATTGGCTCGTGATCGAGAGGTCCTGGGTTCGACTCCCGCCCTGGGTGCACCGGTGTTCTGTCTTTCGGATGAGACAGTAAAAGCTTAAACATGGCCAGAGTGAGGTCAAGATATACACACACATTTTTTCATGCTATGACATTCAGAAAAAGTCTACTGAAAAACAAAGGCCATCTGACTTTATTTATGAAATCAAGCCTCTCAACCAAACCTACCACTCTGTTGTGACAAATCTCAATACAATAATCAAGTACAATGAGTACTGCTAAAGTAACATGTCTCCCAACGGTTTCCATAAATTTACTAAGTTCAAGAGCTGTAACTGTTCCAAAAATAGGTCAATCATGACCAACTTGAACAAGTCCTGTAAGTCACTGATACAAAGCTAAATGCCAAATGTCAAGTCAATAATCAATGGTTTGAAAATAAAGTCCAAAAAACCAGTGTTTCAGATAGAGGGACAGACAGGCGAAAGGGAACCTATAGTTCCCTCTGGTTTTACCAGTAGAGACTAATAAAAACTGTGGCTCTCTTTAGCATGGGAGACATACCATAATATTTCCTATAAATGAAATTACTCAGGTGCACAAAAAATACTATTATTTTGAAAAGTGAGATCATTAGCAACATAGACATGAAAGGCAAATATCACTGTATTGTATTAAGGTGAGAAAGGAGGCAAAATTCTTTGCATGTTTGAATTTAAGAAACAGTATGTACTTGAGAGTCTTGGAAGAAGTTATAAAGTAGGATGTCATCGAACTCGAGTCCCTTGGCTTCGTAGATAGTGAGAATAAGGCCAAGCTGCAGCTCCTCTGGTATACTATCCCTGGCTGAATCATTCACTACAAGTATGGCTTGATGAGCTCCAAATTCTATATGTGATGTCTTTCTCTTGTTACCTCGAAGTAACAAAGCCAGGTCACTGGAATAAAATCAATGTAAGATTTGGTGAAATACATGTAATAGTAACTTATTATACATGACCAATATAACATGGTTATATCACATAAACTGGGTTGGAAACTCTTTTCATGTGATTCCCCCTGCCCATAAATTTCTTACAATTGTCTAAATTTGGACACAGTGTTCCTATGTTAGAGATACATGTATGTATAATTGTAAAACAAAATTATAACTAAACAAAAATAGAAGTAAATGACGTTTTTCATAGGCCAGAGCAATCCGTATTGACAGTTGAACTTGAAGCCAGATCCTTAACATTTATTTAATAACATGGTGCAATAAAATACATATTCAATTAGTATGAGTCGATGAATGACTGTTTTGCCAAAGATCAGTCAAGTTATTGAAGTATAAGTTGAAGCAATATAAAAAATTTAAAGAAATTTTACACCTTACCAAGAGTATAATTTTTCTTCTAATTCATTAGGTAATGAGTTACATCAAACGTACAAGAGGAGAACCTTGTTTAATTTTCTAACAAGTAATGAAATAGGAAAGATGACAATACCTGAAACTACAAGATTCTAGAAGAACTGGGGCTGGACCTTGGAATAGCCCTTGGTCTTTCCCTAGGCGATCAAAAGACTCTGGAAAAAATTCAATCATCAGATCCAGTATACTGGAAGCAAGGGAGAGAATCCCAGCATGGGACCTGTAGTTATGTATCAACTGGTATACCTACAAAATATATTTATAATCTCCCTTCAAGGATAGAATATAATGTGAGATCAATGTCAAGAGCATTCATGGGTATGTTAATCACATAAATGTTTCTCTGGAATCAAAATTGTTTAAATTCTGTTGTTGCAAAAATACAATTAAACGTTTTTCGTGTATAGAGAGAATGTGTTTCTTATTCTCCGAAAACATGAGATATTTTTAGAACTTCTTGTGACACTCATTATCTGGTATATTTCTGTAACTGTCTGGTAATTAAATAAAGCTTGTATTTAACAACAACAGTACATGTACCTGCTTTGGAACTTCAATTGCTGATGTTTTTCCCACTGCATGCATCGAACTCTTGGCATAGAAGAACAGGGATCGCAAGTCATTGAAGCGGAACGAGATACCTCTCATGATGCTTTGAGCCGTGTCTCCAGTCAAGAACATTTGGTTGGGGTTATTACACACATTGAGGAGTAGGCACAATTCTGCCTGTGTGAAGTCTTGTGTCTCATCTACATAAATCTGATGGATTACAAATTTCAGTGATTCTTCTTTTCGTAACCTGAAAAGATAAAGTTAAGAAAGGATTACTATTTGTCTGTTTTGTAAAGTAGGCAAATTACAACCATTATCCTGAATTTATAGCACCACAGATCTTTTAAATATATCACATTAGATATACACCTCTTTTTTGATTTGTTCAGTTGGATCAGCTGCTCAAATCAAATCATTTTTACTTTTTTCACTTGCAACACTTTTTATCACGATCATTGTCCCATTAATAGTTTCTTTAAAGTGGGACAGAAATCCACTAAAAGTAACCCAGATCTTGGGGGCAAAGTTGATAATAACACAAACAAAAGAATAGTGAGATTTTATGCTGCATGTCATGGTCTTTTAAGTATTTTTGCTGTTACACACATTTGAAGATTTCAGACTTCCTATTGTAACGCTTTGCGAATCAATGATGTGGTGCCCTCACCCTGAGAGACTGTTCCTACCTCTGACACAGGAAAACGTTGTACTTGTGAAAATAATTATTGAGAATATGCCTCAAATATCAAATATTTAACATCACAATAAGTGGCATGTTTCTCTAAAATACAGTTCAAACACATTAAGCATATTAATCCTTAAAATTCTATTCCAGGCCATACATACGTCTGAACAGTTAAGGGGTAAATTAAATTTTCCCTTCATAATTTTATTAATACCACAACATCTATTAAGTGTCACTACTTGACAAATATTTCACCAACAAGCCAGTTTTAGCAAAACAGAAATACCCCAGGCATCAACAAAGTCGATATAAGGCAAATTTTGAAATGTAGGTCAAAGGTCACAGTCAAGGTCATAAGGTCAATGATCTAGGTGTAATTTGAAAGGACTTTACTAGTTGTGTATATACACCAAATATGAAGTCTGTATCTTTCATGGTTCAAAAGTTTTGACGAAGGTTAAAGTTAACAACAACAACAGACAAACAGACAGACAGAAAGGTCAAAAACAGTATGCCCCCGATCTATCAATCCAAAGACATAAAAAAATAAGAGTATTTCCTGACATGCAATAATATTGTTTTTCACTTGATAATGAAAGTCTTGCTGCAAAATAACTATGATCTCAGATATTGTACACTTACCTAGTATAAACATTTCGCACCAGGTCTGTCTCATCAAACAGGAATCGCTGTTTCAGTGCATGTTCATAATTTTTGAAAATCTTGAAGATGTGCTCCCTCTCTCCAGAAAAGTTGGGCGCTCTTTTCTTGCCTAACTGAAGATATTCTTGCAGACTGAGGGAGCCTGAAGGCTTCGACAAAGCCTCATAAGAGCCCTTAATAAATGACATAATCTCCATCCACACTAACGAGGGGTGGTACTTCTTCTGGAATTTCTTAGATATATGAGGCCAAACTTCCTCAGCAAATATCTAAAAATATAGATGTAGATATATGCCATGATGTTTACCACAGATTGATCCCTTTTATATGTTTGCAGCATGTTTGTTTCTTTGTGTTTTTGAGCAGTAATGACCAAAAAGAAAACTGACAAAGTAAATTGAAGTTATGATTGCCTCCCATAGACATTTGGAATTGATCTTTGACCTAAAAATTTATAGGCATTATCATTGCATTTTGGATCAATGTATGAAATATGAAAGCTGTATGTTGAAATCTATGCAAGTTACTGTGTAACAACCAAAATATTGACAGACAAGACGCACAGACTGATGGAAAAAGTGATTCCTACAGGGCTTCTACATTACAATGCAGGGCCTTATTTAGATGCTTCAAATTCTTCCTGGGTAGAAACACAGATAAAAACATTGACTCACTATATATTCTCTCCTTCATATTTCAAAAAAATAATCGTATTGCTGAATCCTTGAAGCTGTATTTTAATCAGTGAAAAAGGATTTACTATTGAAACGACCTAGTTATTTTAAGACCCAAGTGAAAATCATGTAAAGGATTTTATTTAAATTTATATTATTAAAATGTTTTACTGTTTTATATTGAATATTGTAAAAAGAGGAACTGTTAATATTCAGAGACTTCCCTTTTTTGAAACAACTCCAAAAGCTACATTTTTATGTACTGACAGACAAAAAGATGTCTTTTATTACAATTTCCTCTGCTGGTGACACAAAAGACAAATTTACCTGATACGAGACTTCTCGTCTCGGATCAACACGTTGCCGAACACGGTGATGTTGGGGTTCTTCATTGTCTACTTCATGATCCTCATTTTCTTCAGCATCTTCCATAACATCTTCATCTAGATCCTCTTCATCTTCCTCTCCTATCAGAGGATGAAATCCAAGAGGACCCTCATTGTCAGACCACCCTTCCACATTAACCTGTAATTTGTAATATGTATATATCAATATATATATATATATGTATAATACTATGTAAAGATGATGGATAAATCATAACCATAAGTCTGAAAATCATGAAACAAGAGGACATACAAAATATATATATTAGATTACATTTTAAAATTCCCTTTTTGAAAGAACAAAAGAAAATCAGTGACATTTTCCAAGAACCACTTGCAAAGATAGTTTAAACAGAGGTATGAAAGCATGGTGGACAGACAGACGATGGACAAAGTGATGCCTCAGTGCTTCTTTGCTTTGCAATTAACTCAAAAACAGGGTACAATCAGTTAACAACAAATCCAACAACACTATTTGCAAACCCAAAATCTGTCATGAAATCATTTTTGAACAAGCAATTTTTTACATATACATTTATTCACATCTTTTTCTTTTTTAGATTAAAAAACTAATCTAAAGATCTAAAGCCCCCCCCCCTTAATTTGCTCATTATGTAGCCTACACAATAATATTTTTTAGCAATAAAATATACAGAAATAATAACTATACCCTCATGCTTCCATCTTCATTTCTTTCAAAGAAATAAGGTGGTTGAAGTGTAGCGTCCAGCATTAGTAGTAACTGCCGTGACGTCAGGAACAGGGGGAACTGATATTCATTTACGTCCTGAAATCTGTGTGGTAACTGCTGGGCTTCCAAGGCTACGTGTTCGTTGGCAAGGTCACATGCATGACTGAGTTCCCTAAAATTCTTCTGCACCTCCGAACACAGTACAGCATTCTTTGTGACAAAAAGTTGCTGTAAATGATCATACTGGTGTTGACTACCATCTTCCTCCTCATCTTCATTTGCTGGATCCGATTCAAAGTCTAAAACCTCTTCAATTTCTTCATCATCTTCCATAGCCTCTTCCTCAGCATCTTCAGCATTTTCCTCTAAACCAACATAAATACACCGTATTAAAATATGATTTGGAAAAAATTGTTTAACGATATTATTCCACTTTCACATCTTCAATCTTTATGGTGCCAGTGGCAAACAGTTCAATGGTAAAAGCAACCAGGTTACAATAATGCTCTGTAAATCTGGAAGTCATTTGTTCTCCAATATTTCTAAATAAATTTTTAAACTACCAGATCATTATATGTACATGTATTTGTATATATATGTCTGAAGTTTTACTTCATGAAGATGGAATGTTTATATTTCAGTCAGGGGCATATGCATTTTCATACATAGACAAGAAACTGCTAAGACGGTATGGTTGGATTACAAAGCAAATTCGAAACAAAATGAAGATCACAAGGTCAAAAGTCATAGTATCAATTGAAAGCACTTGTCATAAAGAACCTATCCCTTTTGCTTCAAAAGATATAGCCAAAGTTAAAGTTTCTTAAAAGTTAGGGCTGCAACGATTCACCGCGGTTCACGATATACCGCGATTCACGACAATGGTTCGATACACGATTTGGCTCCAGTCCATATCGAAGCTTTACAGTTCATTTTGGCATTTATAGTTACTTGATAAAAAATCAACATGGCGGCGGCTGAAAGGGAAAGTGCATCACAGATAATAATTTTGCTAGATCTCAAAGCATTAATTTGTTGTAGTTTAACTTGTTTTATAATGATTTGATTTTAATTTGTTGTTGTTTAACTTGTTTTATAAAGATTTCATCTTAATTTGTTGTAGTTTAACTTGTTTTATTAAAATATTTGACGAATTAAAAAAATGTCTTTATTTCTACATTAAAAATAAAGTATCGCGATACGAATCGTATCGTGAGTAAAAATCACGATACGTATCGTATCGTGGGCTAAGCGTATCGTTGCAGCCCTATTAAAAGTCCCAAGGTCAAGGTCACTACCTCAAAAGACATGGCATAATTTCAAAGCTCTGGTCATAAGGAACCTATATTTGCTGTATTATGTTTATACTCCTCTTAGTTGCTGAGATTTTGCTTCAACCAGAATCTTTAACCAAAATGTTGACAGACAGATGGACAGACAGACAGAGGATATCGTGAATCTATAGACCAGAATTGCTTTGCAATTCAGTAAACAAGAGGCCCACCTGAGTACCTAGATGATCAGTCATGCATGAAGGAAGAATTCATTTATTTTTGCATTAATGTGACTAAGTCAACACAGATGTTGAAAATATGTCAAATTCTATTTTAGGCTAGAATAAAAAACAACACTTTTTTGCACTTCCACTCAGGTGATTTTGATATTAAGCATTTCCTTTGTCTCTGCAAGATGTCATTCAGGGCAACAAGTTAGTCATTTTCTTTAGGTGGGGCCTTTTGTTGACTGATTTCAAGTCTGGGTCATGAACAACAATTGTTTCAAATATTGTCCAGATCTAACTTAAAATTGCCTAATTTCATATGTTGAGTGTTGAGAAACATCTAAAAATTTATTTAGATGTGTAAAGAAATGAAAAAAAATATTTTTGACCACAGCCGGATTTGAACCGCTACTCTCCATATTTCAATTACCAAGTGGTATATGTACCATTGTGAGAACTGCTTTTTAGACATGGTGACATTATCTGTTAACCAATTTGGATGAAATTTACCATATTGATAGAGGACCTTTAGTACTTCATGTATTCCATGTTTCATTAAAATCTTTCATGTGGTTTTATAGAAAAAATTTGAAAATGTGAAAAATGGCCAACCCCCCCCCCCCCTTTTTTTCTGGAAGTCTTAAAAAATTCATAAAAAATCCAAAAATTGAGATAACGACAAAATTCTTTCACAATAATATTCCTTACCACAATTGTGATCAAAATAGTCATTAAGAAATCATCAATATCAATTAACTGAAAAACACGACACTTTTCTTCATTGAAATGACTAAGGTCCAGAAACACGTCAAAAAAGCGTAAATTTCTATTTGACGGATCTTAACCCCAAACACAATTTTTAATAACCCATCTTTATAGATTGTTGAAATGCAATTAGTTTCCCCATTTATGTGCTGGTTCTGGAGAAGAAGATGTTTGAAGAGGGGTACCCTTTTGGCCACTTTTGGTCCCGCCCTGGATCCACCCCTGAGGGAATCTGGATCCGAACACAAACTTGGTAGAGGACCTTGAGTACTTACTTCCTACGAGGTATGATGAAATTCTGTGCAGCCAATCTGGAGAAGAAGTTGAAAATGTTTCAACCAATCAGAGCCAATGGCGGCCATCTTGGATCACGGACTGGCATAAAAAACACAAACTTGGTAGAGGACCTTGAGTACCAACTTCCTATGAAGTTTGGTGAAATTCTGTGCAGCTTTTCTGGAGGAGAAGTCGAAAATGTGTCAACCAATCAGAGCCAATGGCGGCCATCTTGGATCACGGATAGGCATAAAAAACACAAACTTGGTAGAGGACCTTGAGTACTTACTTCTTATGAAGTTTGGTGAAATTCTGTGCAGCGGTTCTGGAGGAGAAGTCGAAAATGTGTCAACCAATCAGAGCCAATGGCGGCCATCTTGGATCACGGATCGGCATTAAAAACACAAACTTGGTAGAGGACTTTGAGTACTTACTTCCTATGAAGTTTGGTGAAATTCTGTGCAGCAGTTCTGGAGGAGAAGTCGAAAATGTGTCAACCAATCAGAGCCAATGGCGGCCATCTTGGATCACGGATCGGCATAAAAAACACAAACTTTGTAGAGGACCTTGAGTACTTACTTCCTATGGAATTTGGTGAAATTCTGTGCAGCGGTTCTGGAGGAGAAGTCGAAAATGTAGAAAAGTTAACGACGGACGCTGCACTATGACAATAGCTCACATAGGTCCATATATACATTTGATTTGATTTCTTTTATGCATAACAGTACCAAGCAAGTTTTCCAACAGTATACACTAAAGTATTCAATATTCAAAACTAGTAAAATCCATCTGATTTCTACAAATTAATGGCCTCATATTCCATGCTGTTGATGGCTGCCTATGAAACACCATGTGCAATGATAATGATAATGAAGGTTGAAAATTAATTTAGTGCAGGCTTATGTGGCCAAAAGGTCCCAGACTTATTTTCCGCCAGCAGTTCTTTGATGTCCTGTTTTCAGGATGAGGTAATATACATAGAGTTTCCCTGTCTCTGTTACAGTCCACAAGTAAAAGATCCGACAACACTTCTGTGTGTTGACTTAAACTTAACCAAGTAAAACTGAAACAATCATGCAAACCAAGTTGATTTCACTTTTAATCTTGGAAGACTAAACTGCTTAAGTAGCGAAATCTGCAAGTTACAGTTATCTCTTATGTGAGGATGTCTAGATCTATTAAAAATCAATAATTAAAGACAGCTAACAAGGTTTGTATGTATTTGTCTGAATTCTTATTTCATAAGGATGGTCAGAAGACAACAAAGCTCGCCAGGAATGTGTGTTAGGTTTTAAAGAGAATACATGTAACTGTACGAAGCAGATCATTCAGGACACTGTGTTTACCTACCCCACAAAGATATCTGATAAGAAGTTACTGACCAAGATATCTCTGGCTTGAAATCAACAGGGTCCATCATCTTACCATGGCCAACACTTGTGCAAGGTTTCAGACTCCATGATGATAAGTTTTCCTCATACTGTCTTGACAAGTTTTTCATATATTATTCAATGTGAAATACAAAGTCAAATTTTTTTTTCAGCCTCAAGGCAAGTCACAAGAGTCACTGGCATGGTTTAAGTTTCTGAAAAGTGGATCAAAGACAAAGGACAAATCCACTAGCTCAAAAGTCATGTAACCAATTCAAAGCTATGGTCATGAGGAATCCATGAGGAATATCAAAGCTGTCCCACTTCCAGTTCAAAGCATATAGCCTTGGGTAAAGTATTGTCTATGGATGCCAGACAATAATGGCGACTATGGCGGGTATATGACAATAGCTCTCGGTACTTACGTCCTGGCGAACTTAAATTTAAAGAAATACTGTTTGTCCTGATAAGTGGATTTTCCATATTACCAGAACCCAGATTTATGGAGCATCACTGTACATGAAGAAAACATCAAACTATCCACACATCAAACATTCTGACTAATCTCAAATAAACTGATACAGTTGAATGAGGGGCATTTATATAGCCCTTACATTTCAAAGAAATATCAAACAATGTGCAATTTCAAAATATTTCTGACTCCACAAATTTTCATGAATATTCTGATACTCTCCATGACCTACTTTCTTTTTGGTCGGTATTGTCAGGGTCCTGTCGAAATATGATACATCTGGGCAGAAGTTTACTTTCTGCTCTACTTGCACTGGTCCAATATGACAGGAACTGGCTCCATAGTCTGTACAGACAGCATGTGGTCTTTCCAGTGCCGCTTCGACCTAGAAAATCGATTTAAGTAAAAATTCTTCATTTTTTTTTTAATCAAAGTTTAAAGAATGTAAAGTAAAAATGTTTTTTTGGTCTATGGAATGTAAATCTCATCAGTAGCTGAAAAATATTCAAGTCTTAAGCAAATGAAAGGACTTGAAATTCCTCAAGGTCGGAATTGCATGGTCAAGTACATCAAAGGTAATAAAGTCGTGATCCACCAAGAGATCACACACCAATCGTGTAGTGTTTAGGATCAGTATTGACAAAAACACGGTCTGCGCACAGGTGCTCGTTTTCATATAAACAACGGCTCCGCCCCTGTACACCCCTGTACATCTCCGTCTCGTACTATATAGTTATCTCATTCTCTCATCACTTTTGATATTGACAGTAGTGTGAAATTAACAATCTGGACAGTCTCCCGCTGTACATGTACATTTGGGGAATACCACGTTTACCCATGGAGATCTATAAATAACTGGCTATTTTTAGTAGCATTACATATCAACAACTACTGAGACGTCTGTTTATCGTTGTGACGAGAAGATTGTAGAGTACTTCGAATTCCACTGCTATAAAAAGGAGCGATAGTTTTATTAATTATAATACAAAGGATACTAGTACGGACTAGTAGTGTACTTCTTAAATTACGGCACAGCTACACAATAATGTCAATCGTACCTTTTCGGGACTTTCCGTCGAGTATTCGGAAAGACTGCATGTCCTCCAGCGCATGAATATAAGTCGTCTAAATCGATGGAATAACGGCACATCTATTTTCTCATCTGATCAAACTTATCTTGTATTGACTCGTACAATATGAATTATAAGTACTGAAAGTAAATCTAATCACGCTTTTTCTAAATATCGACGCACTATTTATACACGAGGAGGTATTTTCTGCCTTCCACGCATTGTCCACAGCATATTGTAACGACTAGGGTCTGGAATTGCTATGCAATTCCGACCAAAAATAGATTTCTGATAACTTCAAAATCATTCTGGAAATGCCTTACTTAATATGATATTTTAATAGTCATGAGAATCTGCTGCCAAATTATTCCAAACCCTCATTTTTTAAACAAATTTCTAAAGCACATTCTTTATTTATATCTTCAACAAATATAACTATAACTGCATGGAAATATTTCTAATGTGGAGACACAGGTATCTTTTTCTTAATTATCTATGTAGTCAACTTATTAACACTGATAATTTTTTTTTAATACAATGGTTTTATAAGACAGTTATACTGTGTATTTGACAGTTTTTTTCCCCTTTTTAAAGCCAGTGTAGCCTAAAGAATGAGGTGCTTGCTTGTGACCGAAAGGTCCTGGGTTCGATTTCCACTGCGACACACCAGTGTTCTGTTTTTCGGATTTCATTTTGATGAGTAGGATTTAAAACAGGGATGCGATAAGATCTGAAATTAATTGTGCCCAAGTACAACTATGAGGGGACTTTCGTTTTTTGTTTTCTCCTTCAGTTATGATGAATTAAGGAATTAAGACTGACAAAGGTTGTTACAGTTAATAGTAGAATTTTCATTATGAAGTCGATGTTTGGATGGTGATACCACAGTAATATAAAACAAATCTGAGTGACCAGACATCAGATGTTGGACATTTAAAGAGATATGAGATTAATATGAATATAGTGCATTTATATGTATGATTACTTTACCTAACAGTAGTATGGGAGCACTGGATTGCAGATTTATGATGGCATGTTCAAGGTCTGTCACACGGAATGGGAAATCAACCTTCATCTCAAGATTCTGCAAGACATGGCTGACGAGGTTAGAGGAGAATGTATAGAATTTGAGGATGTGGTATTCTGTTTCATTCGAGCTAGCAGGAGGGAAAAATTGCTGTAGTTCTTGTTGCTTTTCCCGTAGTACTTGGTCAACATTCATCTCTGTGTATAGCATTGGGATA
The DNA here is from genome assembly GCA_035048485.1 of Pteria penguin. NCBI lineage: Eukaryota > Metazoa > Mollusca > Bivalvia > Pterioida > Pteriidae > Pteria > Pteria penguin. The sequence goes on along the minus strand of CM068588.1, from coordinate 19,811,932 downwards.
CGCTTTGTTACACCCCCCTGAAATTGTTGCTGTTTTATCCCTTTTAACTTCTTTTGGATGATGCAGTCTTCACCCCGATGATGGGATTTGATGATTCGCTGAACGCTGCGGTAAATTTTGTCGTGATCGAACACGATGTCCCACACTCTAATGACCTCAGAGTAGATTCTACCACCTATAACCGATTGGTCGTCATCCTCCTCTCTCCGTTCTAAAAGTCTATCTGCAGTCTCGCTCAGCCTAGGAGAAAATGCAACGGCCAATTCCCAAAGGATACGTCCACCTAGAATAAAATAATTTAAATCTCAACTTGGTACTAACAACCAAATTCAGAGAATTGTGGTTCCCCGCTTTTGGGTTCTATCAGTAAGGGTGCAGTGATCTGTGACATATTGTCATGGTTGTGCATGTCTACATGTATCTGCAGTGGAACCTTGTAAAGTTGGATGATATAATATAAGACTCTAACATGATTAAGAATCAAAGGTCATGTTCAAGGTCACATGATGAAAAATTTTGGTACCAATGGAAAGGTATTGTAATTAGGGACACACATGCCAAATATGAAGGCCCTATGTCTTACGGTTAATGGCCGTAAGTTATGACCAAGGTTAAAGTTCTTGTGACAGACGGACAGAAAAATGAATAAGATTTAATGTCCCCATGCTTTTGCGAAATGTGGGGGACAATAAAGATGCCTTGCTAATAAAGTATTATCTATTACTAATGAACTTAAATAATGCTGGTTCAAATATCTTTGTCAACAGGACCTCAGTTTTACACCACATTATACAGATGGCAGGAAACTGATTAGACTTTGGCAAGATCCAAATTCAGAACTAACATTTTAAGGAAGGCATATATTGATTGCAGGCTTTTTCACAGAGAATTTTACAACAGCTTTTACGTGTCATTAAAGTTAAGGATTTTTCATAGGAAATTTCACTTACGATCTTCGGTGAAACTGCTTTAAGGACTTATTCTTATGTATGTAAATGAAATTACGTATGATTCTCTAAGAAAATGTCTACTGCTATATATGGAACAATATACAATATCAGAAGCTTAATATGTTATGCATCATATTATTGTAGTGTCTTTGCTTTTCTGAGTGTGATTTACACTGGTATAACCAAAGATAAAAACTGGGCCAACAACAAAATCAGGTACAAAAAGTTTACTCAAATGTAAGCCATAAGCTATTTATTTGTAAGGATTTCTTTAATATATTAAGAGTGACTTTTTATCGATGACTTTCAGGTTTATTTCTCATATACATGTACATATTTTTGAATTCTGCAGTTACCATATTAATGATTTCACATTAATACATAAATAAATTAAGTTTAAATTCATATTCTAATTCAGAAAGAAATAAATGGAATATATAATTATGCTAGGTTTACAAACTGACGAGGAAGTTACCGTCGTCAAGTATTACATTTACCCAGTTTGATCTCGTATAATTTCAATGTTGTAGGAATTTAATTCATATTCTGGTACAGGAAGGAATGAATTCAATGTATATGTAAGGCTTTCACACTGATTCAGAAGCAACCATCATCAAGTTATTACCTTTACTGAGCTTGGCCTCATATAATTTCAATGTTTCAGGAATATTCCTTATTTCTTTGCACAAATGTGGCCTCCATTCCCCTTTGGCCAAGAGCTGTATTTTGCGAATGACTCGCTGCTTGAGATCTGGTAGAACATGTTTGTCTCTCAGGGTCCTCCATACATCTGACGTGCATTCTATTTCCCATTCAAGGTTATCAAACACTTGAGGATCAAACTGAAAAAAAATCCCAAATACCGGTACCCAAAATCAGACAATATATCCAATTGAGGAATCACCGCATCCAATTTGAACCATGCCTATTACATATTTTTAGTTTGACGTCACAATTAGATTAATGTTCAATGGGCCATCTACTTGTGATGTCATAATGAAAAATTGTGCCAAGAGGTGCAATGCCGGACATCTGACAATCAGTTAATTGTCATTAAGCCATAAAACAATTATTTTATTTGTCTCTTCACTCTAGATTAATAATGCTCTAAGCAGAAATTCCCTTAAATTGAAATTTGTTCGTCTGATTATTGTTTCTCGTTATATTGGTTGGTTGATTGGTGTTTCACGTTACTTTAAATAATTTTTCAGTTATATCGCAATATGGAAGCAGGTGGTGACCAACCTCTTAAATATAGTGGTGCAACCCTTGAATCGAATGTTTCTCGTTACACCAAGATTGTTTCACCGACATGGTGATGGCATCTGCCTGATACATCTCACAGAAATTTAAACCTATTCCACAGATCTACCTGAGATCGTGAATGATCTTGTTCATTTGTCATCTATCATGAATAAGGACCTCGGTTATTACTGCCTGGTATGACAAACAGGCCATCAACAAGCCCACAGCTGACTCGAAACCTAGACCTTTCCTTCAAGATCCAAGTACCTTACCAGTTGATTATTTCATAATGGTTCGATTCAATGCCAATGAAAAAAAATTTCATAGGAAGCTCACTTTTTCAGTACAAGATGTAAAGCCTACACACATTCATGTAAAAAACCCAAATCTCTTTTACTTGAACACTTGTTGGTGTTTTGGTGGATGAAAGGAATAAGGTAATTACTTGACACAATGTGTGGCCTCCTCAACAATGTCAAGAGTGAGCTCGAGTCCAATCCTGGCAAGTAGGACAGAAGTATGGTATTTTTAAAACAAGACGGCTGGCATGCAGTTTATAGAAAAAATTACATTTAAACATTTAATATGAATATGAACACCGAATATGGAATGTACCAAATTACATATTTTCCTTCTAGGAAATTATATCAAGAGATAGAATCAAACATTGTTTTAATGAAAGACTTACATACATACCAGTGCTTTAAGCACCTTTTCAACAAAATTTAGGACAAAATTAAGGACGATTTTCAGCTTTTTTTAGGAGGTTTTAAGGACATTTTGGAAAAAACTAGGATTTTTTTTAGGACCTTTTACTCACCTAAAAGCAGATAACAATCATTTGCTTACAGACAGCTTTCATCCCAGTCTTCAAATCTGTTGAGTCTTGCATCATCTTACTGTAGCACCCTCATGGTTGCTCCCATAATGCAGGCCATCAACAGATATGATAACTGGGGTGAGAGCTCTGGAAATGGAAACTGAGAAGAGCTTTATATCAATTCATTTATAGAATTTACAATAACATTTGTATAATGCCTTTTAATAATATCACTATCTCTGACAAAATTTGAGCTTATCGATCACAGTCATTAACAAAAAATTAGGATTTTGGTCTAAAATATAAGACAATTTTAGGATTTTCCCATACCCTCCAATGAATTGATTTTAATTTTTTAGGATTTTAGCAAAATGTAAAAAAAATTAGGATTTTTTAGGATTTTAGGTGGAACTTGAAGCACTGACACACATATGTAAAGATACTACATACATTCAATGCATCCTCAGACACTTGTTAAATATTGACTATTTAATATAACTACATATACCAAAATTTGTATTCCCATTTTAGGGTAAGAATTCTTTGTCTCACCTGAAAATCTTCCTCTTCCTCAATTCTAATTTCATCCTCCTCCTCTTCCTCTTCTTCATTCTCCATCTCTGTAGGCTGATCATCAGTCTTCGGTGCCGCTTCTTCCTGAGCCTAATTTGAGGAAAAAAAACTTCCTAACATCTAATGCACATCATATTTTCATTTTCATACAAAACAAGAGGCCCAATTAGGTCTATATCTATATGGTGTATTAGGGTCTTGTTTCAGGACCCTGATACACCATCTTCCTATACAGAAAATTCCTTCAAAGTACGACTTCCTGAAAGCTTTGTTTGTTTATATTTGTTTTATATCACACTAACAGAGCTCAAAATTGGCAAAATTTTGGGTTGTCAAATTGGTAAATTCAAAGGAAATTTGGACGACCTCCAGTATATTTACTGAAATTTTAGGTTACCCAAAGAAATTTTAGGTTGTTTTCGACGACCAGATCACTGCTAATTTCGAAACCCTGCACTAAGATTATTTCATATCTACAATGACGGTACCTATTAGACGGATTATACAGGAATTAAAATCTATATACTGGACTCATCCAAAGCACTGAGGGATCTTTTTATGTGCCACGTCTACCTTAACAAGGGACCCTGGTTTCTGATCTGAAAGAGAGGACGTTAACCAGCCACTGGCAGGTTTCAAACCTAGAACCTCTCTTATCATAAACCAAGCACCTTACAGAGTTTCACTAGTTCAGAGACTGACATATGGAGGGTACAGGTATGGAAACTGATGACTATTCCACAGACTTCCAATCATACAAGCTAAACATCTCATTCTCTTCAATTCAATCAAAATTCCACTTGTTATTTCACTGCTCTACTGTATATTCCAATGCACGATAAAACAATCTTCTATATATATGCAAAGATGAATAATATAAAAAGAAAAAAGAGTTCAAAAAGAAATTCCAGTTATTCGTCAAGAAAGAGAATAAAACTCTTTTTCTGAATCATGTTGATTAAATCATCAAAATTCACTTACCTGATGTTCCTTTTTCCTTCGAGATTCCTCTAGAGCTCGTCTCTGTTTCAGACGCCTAGACTGTCCCTCATCTATATTTCCAATCTGCCTTGGATTGAACATAGAATAGGGGATGTCTGGCATGTCGTAGATCATTCTTTCTATGTGACTTCTGGCAGCCTCTCGCCTCTGAGCTGACTTGACCAGGAAGACTCTCTCCTGTTTCCTCTCTGTTTTCCCACCATCCTACAACATTTAACACAACTGTCATAGCAAATCTCATACGAAAATTATAACATTACCTAAAGATACCTTTTAACAATAACAAAAACACTCTTATTCCATAAATTTTCGGCCATTTGGCCTTTATCTTATAGTTCACAGAAAACTACAATATGACAACATGATAAAAATCTCCATTAAGGGTCAAATGCAAAGTTACTTTTCCCCCTTTCTCTGTTTTCAATCAATAGTGTTTGTCGTTCTAATAATAAACAGCACATGGAATCAAACATTTACCTACATGTATAAAGTCAACCTCCACCCCCCCCCCCCCCCCCCCCAAAAAAAAATCGATAAAGTTGAAAATATTTGGTTGTTTGTACATATTTCTGTTTGGAGATTACCTCGTTACCTTAAAGAAAAAATTCCTGGACTTTAAAACTCTGCGAAACTGTCATCGATCACAAAAGCTTTTGAATTTGTTTTAATATATTTATATACATGTACTACTTTGAGAACTTTATTGTTATCTATGCATTTGACCTTTGAACTGTTATCTTTTTAAGACAAGATATTGGAAAATAATCTACAAGTAATATGAATTAAATGTCACAAGATTTAAGATTGGTTGGTTTATTGGTTTTTTACGTCGCTTTCAACAATTTTTCAGTTATATCGCGACATGGTAGCAGGAGGTGACCAACCTCTTAAACAAAGTGACGCAATACAGGAATTGAAACTGAATCATCGGTGCCACAAGCCAAGCGTTAACTACTACACCAAGCCTGCCCTGCACAAGATTTAAAATGAGAAAGAAAGGTCTGATATATTATTAGCAATGAGTTTATTTTTGCATTGAATTATATTTATGAATTTACATGAAATTTAACTTCTTGTGAGTAAAAGGCGATTTAAAACGTTGCTTAAGCAATCCCTCATCAACGCTTATCACAAATTTCATTATTGCACTTCTGCAAAGGGCAGTAACTCTTTTAAAAGTAGGTCAACCATAACAAGAATCAACTTAACAATCTCATCCTCCACAGTAAATTTATTCCAAGATCTTAAAGAATAGCAGATAAAAGTACAGAAACTTATTTTCCTAAAAACACTGTAACTCTCTTCAAAGGAATTATTATTCATACCTGTCCATTCTTACGAGTCAAAGCAATGAAGGTCAAAACGCTACACTGACTGAATCTAAAACAGCAAATCTGTTTAAATTTTGAAATAATAAATCAATGAGTCACTAAAGTCTGAGTTGACGTATGAATGTTTTCTCACCGCTGGGGATTTTTTCATGGATGGAAATGCACTGTTTTCAGTGTCATCGGTTTTTGTCGGTGTTGCTTGCTTCTCTTGGACTTCTGGAGGTCGTAGATCAGGACTTATCTTGTCACGTGATCTTTTTGGTTGGACTTTATCTTCCACTCCTCGAACAGATGCCAATCGAAAAAACTGAAATTCACAGGAAATCCACATCTCAAGCTTGAATGGGGTCATAATAATCTTCTTCTTCCAATACAAAGTGTACTCAAAAGTTGAGCGTTATACGTCATGTAAATATATTAATACTTTGTCCGGAGGTATCACAAAGTACTTCAGATGTAAAAACAGAATCTAAATATATCTTCAAACAGATCTTGTATCAACACAAGAGTATTAATTTCAATGATTGAGATGAATAGTTCTCTAAATATATAAATGTAGTAAAAGTTTTGTTCAGTGGTATCGCATATTACTTTAGCTTCAATCTTTCTCTTACATTATTGTCAGGAATTCAGCATTTATACTGGTGCACTTTTTATCATGCAAGGATCGTTTTATTTGATAATTTATATCTCTTTCATAGAATTTATATTAGTCAATAAGAATCAAATTTCTTGTTACTTCCATAAATGACTTTTACAGTCAAATGTCAAAACTCAAGAAACTGACCCAAATCGCTGCAAAGAAATCTAACATTACCTGGATGTTACATTTATAAATTAATTTCAATGTATAGTCTAGTATCTAGTGTAAACACCATGCATTTAGTGTCTACAATTATTTAATTCCAGATTTTCAATGTCTAAAACCTACACTGTAACATCATTATACACCGGCAAACTGCTTTCACATCTGGATTTACAAATAAAATTGCATCAAAACAAAACCTTATGCTTACCAGTGATCCTAAAGTATTTTCTTTAGGCTCCCACTTCTAAGCATAGGCAGTGATCAAATTCCAAAATATTCCAGTTGACTGAGTAATTTTTAACCCATTATGTGTCAAGTTTTCATTTTGGTTGCACAAAGAATTACTTCAGAATTCATTTTAACAAAGTGAATTCTCCACAGCACTCTTGCAACACATCAGTGTAATAGAAAAAGAAAATGGCAGGACTGCAACACTTTCTTGCCATTTGAAAGCAGCAATGCTTATCGATTACTAAAGACACCATTCAGTTCAGCAATTCTGGCCGATTTCTTTGAGGTCTATGCATGATTCGTAATCAATTATTAAGGTATTAACCTGACAACAATGATACTTAGATTTAGTACAGTATTTATTTATTTTTTACCTCATCATATATCCAGAAATACAAATTTAAGTATGTTTATATAATCCAAGCATTCATGGCCTTATCACAATGATGCTTTCATTCATGATTATTATACATAAAAAAGTCCCCCTAAATTTACCTGAAGCCTGCGGTCATTCTTATGGTTCAGATAATCCTTTGGCAATTTTCCTTCATTATTGTATACCATTGCAGACACCTTTTTGCCACACAGCATTTCCGTTGCCTTCTGGGCTGTAGCGCTGTACTTGGCTCGGGCCACCACATGGAAGAGGCAGTCCCCATTCTTATCAACAGAACTGGGATCTAACATGGAGTACTTCTCACAATTCTCCTCGAACATCTCGAAAAACAGGTTCAACAGTGCAAAATTTCCTGCAACAAAGATGAACAAAATGTGTGCGTGAAACACTGATGTCCCGGCCTGTAGCCTATGTTACACTTTTATTAAAGTATGTCCAGGGTCACAATCAAGGCCACAAGGTAAAAAACTTTTGGTTTCGTATAAAAAAGTATTGTCACAAGGAATACACATGTGAAATATCAAAATTCAATCTCTGTTCTCAAGTTATGACCATTGTTAAAGTGTTGCCAAAGACAGACAGACCGTCCAAAAATGATGACTCAAAATCTACAATTCTAGGAGCGTAACACGAGCAATGCCTAACATTGAATAATACACTCATCACTTAATTTGAAGAGGGGTTAAGTGAATGTATGGAGAAATTTCCTTCCAAATCCATCCAAGGGGTAAAAAATATGGCCTATACAAAGATTTACCAATCATACAGACTGTGATTTTGACCTTGCATATATGATCTTGGTTCAGGGTCATGACACACCCTTAGGTCCTGAGCAACAATTCTGTGAAATATTTTTCAAATCCATGCAAGGATCGATGCCGAATGGACAAGACAGACGCCAGACAGGAAACAGACATGTTTTTCATCGAGTGATCTCTTTCTTAAATTCATTACCCATATATTGATAATTAGATTCTTGTGATCTTCATGCATAATCAATCATATATACTTGTGAAAATAAATCAGTTAATTCTGATTAAAGATATACCTTGACATAAACATGTTTATTAGTAACACATATGACAATATGTATACAGATTTTGTTTATGTAAAACAAAGCTAAGTTTTGATACCTTTATCTCTTTCAAGAGCAATAAGTAATGCTGCATGCATAGGTGTGTCTCCTGGAACCAGGGTAAGATAGGTAGGGCTCGCTCCTTTCTTGAACAGGACTTCCAAAACTTTGAACTGTTCTTCTTGTAGAGCACCTAGTACTGCTAATTTCCCATCTACAATATTTTAAATGATGTCAACACAAATTGCTACATTTCACACGACTTGATATGGAATTGTGATTGATCATAAAAGAAAACATGTATGAGAAATCAAAACGTTACACTAAAAATGATATTTTTTTTAACAGTAATATTAATATCATTTAAATTCATTTCATAAATAAATCAAAAGGTTGCAAGAAAATTATATCTTACAATACTTCAAGTTTTATTAATTTTTCTCCCACAATTTTACTGTGACAGCCATTCTCAAAATACTAACATTATATACAAGGAAAATCCATTGATTGATTGACTGAATACTGTTTTACGTCATTCCACGATTATTTCACATATATGGTGACAGCAACTGCCTGATGCATTGCATACAAATTTAGACCTTTGCAACCAACCCACTTGAAGTAGTTAAGGATCTTTTACATGCCACGCCTACCATGACACAGGGCCTCAGTTTTTACTATCTCATCTGAAAGACGAAACACCGGTGCGCCCAGGGTGGGAGTTGAACCCGGGACCTCTAGATCACGAGCTGAACACCTTATCCACTTGGCCATACCGGCTTACAAGGAAAATCTAAACTGTTTAGAGATATCTACATTAAATTTAAAGTTTTTCAGTTTTTGATCACTATGTCAAGTCTTAGACTATTTCATATATATCTTGTTTGCACCTGTCTGGTGGTAGCACCTTTCTGGAGAAGATACTTATATGGTGGAGGTACCTATACTGAGAAGTAACCTATACAGTACTGGCACCTTTCTGGTGAAGGCACCTGTCTGGTGAAGGTACCTAAATGGTGGTGGGATTTGTATGGTGAAGGCCCATTTGGGAAAGTCATCTATATGGTAGTGGAACCTTCATGGTAGTTGCACCTGTCTGATGAAGTCATCTAAATGGTGGTGGCACCTTTATGGTAGTAGCACCTGTCTGGTGATGGTACTGCCTGGTGAAGACATTTATATGATGGTAGCAGATTTATGGTGAAGGCACCTGTCTGAGGAAGGCTCCTATATAGTGGCAGCACCTTTATGGTGGTAGCACCTGTCTGGTGAATACATCTATATGATGGTGGCACCTTTATGGTGAAGGCATCTGTATGTTGGTGGCACCTATCTGGTGAAGGCACCTATATGGTAGTGGAACTTTTGTGGTATGATGTAATAAATTTCAACCTATGTAAAACACACCCACCCATAATAGTGAGGGTTTGAAGAATTCAAAGTTCAGGAATCTGGACAAATTCCTTTAATGTCCTTTCACAAAAATTGTTCCTGTTTAAATATTGAGGACCAATCTGATTAAAACCATATATTTATTCCGTTTCTCTATTTGTCCCATTGCAGATAAACATCTGGCGAAACTCTGTAAGGGGTCATGTTCTGGTGAACTCTGATTTTCAGACAATCAGTGGATCGGCTACAAATTCCTAGGAATGAAATTAACAATCACAGCATGGGTGACCCACAAGGTAGTTTTTAAACAGTGTTTGTTAAATATTGCATCACTATCATGTGCCTAGCAGAGTCATTGATTGGCTATGGGAAATAACAGTTTCGGTGACTGAAACGTCATCAGAGTTCACCAGAACATGACCCTTAGAGAGTTTCGCCAGATCTTTATCTGCAGTGGGACAAATAAAGAAGCGGAATAAAGATATGGTTTTAATCATTGATTGAGGACATACTATGATTTATTACAGACGAGCTAATTCACAAACCTTTCTCCAGTTCGCCACCTCCACTATCTAACATGTTTTTCACAATCTGCATGACAAGTTGCTGATCTTGCACCAAACCACATCTGATGACTTTAGCAATAGACAGAGACTTGGCATAATCAGCTAAAGCCAACTTGCCGTGCTGTTTACGATACTCCTGCACTGCAATATCCAACTGCCTATACTTCTCAGCTTTTGCCAACCCTGCGACAAGTTTCTCATACAATTTTGCTGGTATTTTTACCAGTCTCTCTGGAATTTCTGCAATATGACAGAGGAAACAAAGACAATCATTTAAGAAGTTTGACATTATCATGATTGAAATGAAAGCTATAACAACATTCAAACTTCCCATGCTTCCAATGCTAAAAACAGATATCTAAATAATAAATTCTGTATACCCTTTGTTGATAGGAAATCAATGCAAAGGTTTAAGAAGTTAGTTTACTATGTTTACTATCCAAGGAATGAAAGATTAAACCTGATGATTATTTTTCAATCATATCTGCAGATTCATAATAACTGACAATATCTGACAAGTGTTTCAGAAGCAGTTTGAAAGTCTCAAAAGAGTAGACAGGGTCTGATAGGTAAGTTTCTGAAATACGACAAAATTGAAGATGAAATGTCCTATTCTAATTGTGACTCTGACTTTTCACATCAAAATACAGATAATTGAAGTGTTTTACTGTCCACCTTCAGACAGAAATTAGAATACTTCATTACATTTCTTTTCATTCTCAAGGCAATAATCTGATGCTACTCTTTCATCAAGCCATAGAAGTTTCAGTTATTCAATGACAAACAGATCTATTTTTGTTTCTTTTCCTGCACTATTACATACCAGTTCTGCACTCAAATTCAAATTACAACTGTCCTATAGGGGCAAATGATCCCCCCTTTCTGCTTATAGAACTTATTAACCAAAATTAATTATTAATACAAGATCAAAGTTCAAGGTCAAGATCACTAGGTTAAATGTACTGATATCGAAACACAACACTTGTTATGGTGCATGTGTGTGAAATATGAAAGCCTTAGCCCTTAAACTGTAAGAGAAATCTGCTTACAATACTTCTCAATTAAATTTAATTACAAGACCAAAGTTAAAGGTCAAGGTCACTATGTCAAATGTATTGATCTCAAAATGTGGTATCTGTTATGGGGAATGTATGTATGTGTGTGTGTGATATGAAAGCCCTATCGCTTAAACCGTAAGAGAAATCTGCTGACAGAACTTCTTAACCAAAGAATTATTACAAGATTGAAATTCAAGGTCAAAGTCACTAGGTCAAACGTCTTGGTATCAACATGTAGTACTTGCTATAGTGAATGCATGTGAATTATGAAAGCACTATCCCTCATAATGTAAGAGGTAGTCACGGGCGGCGGACTACCGCTAATTTCGCACACTGTTATTATTATGATCATTATTATTCCTCTTCCGCCGTTTTATAATGGCGGGGGTTTCTCACTTACTATCAAAGATATAGCTATTCTGTTTTCATAATTTAAATTTAATTTTTTTTCTTCAGAGGCATTTTTCTCATTTTTTGGAATTTCCGATTTATAAGTGCGCAGCGCCACCTAGAATGTCAAATTTTTGGGTATCTATAGCTTTCTTATTTATCAGCTGATTTTGATGAAATTTTCACTAAACGTAGTCGCGTGCTCATGTGCAATATTCTAGATATTTACCTGTTTCATACCACTTAAAGCTAATTAGCTAGTCTGAGACGAAAAGTGCGTATTTTGCAAACATTTTTATTTATCGCCCGAATCGGCTCAAATTTTGATGGTAAGTTTAGAATGCTAAATAATAGTGGCATACAACATTTGAGGGAAATTGGACTATTCTAATACCATTTTTAAGTGAAAATTTAAAACTTAAAAAAAAAAATCAGGTGGTTAAAGTAATTTGGTTGTCCCTTGCTTATTTTACATCATATTAACACCAAAATAAATCCTATGCGTGAGAAGGGTTCACTGTTTTAGATTTATTTTTCATAAACTTCCTATGATTTGCCGCTTTCCCTAGGTTATCCGGCAAAGCTATCGAGAGTCACCCTCGGAAAGCAGACGTGACATCACACGCTGGTGTCCTGATCGTGGGCGATCCCAAAAGTGCAACTTTGCTGATATCATCTCCATAAAGAATTTACATTGTTAATATGAACTCCACACTGCCTTGCCAGATTGCTTTGAGACATCTTAGCTTCCAGCATCCCAATAGCATGAAATTTAACATTTCCAATCATGTGAGGCATCTTTCAATAAAATTTTATTCCAAAAACTAGTGAGTTTCTGTTTCAATACACTGAATAATGTCAAGGAATCCAAGAAATTCTAATCAAATACTAACTATGTGTAGCTTAGCCTCAATAATCCTGAAAAGCATACTATGGCCATCAAGGAGAATCAAACGCGAAATTTAACAAATTAAGTACTCAAACACATGTTTAGTGTATTAACTTCCAAGAATAAAGAGCGATCAAAGAATATTTTTTATGTTTTTATTTAACTTTTAAGGATACACAGTTTCTATTTTCAGCTGGTATAATACATTTATTTATTCATTATTATTATTATTGTTTTTTTGTTATTATTACATAGAATATAATAATGTTTCATTGTGTTTAATGTTCGGAAATCACATCCAATATTGTTAAAATCTATTCTTTAATATGTAAGGATTTTAATTAAGTCTAAACCATCTTATTTGTATTACGAATATATTGGTGTATGTATATACAAATCTTCCTCCACATTATTCTATTTGTACATGCACATAACAGTTTTAAGTTAAATGGAAATTTGCATTAAAGAAAACATGTGTGCTCAGCAGTCCTGAGTGCATGAGAACAGCAAACGTCATGTTAATATGACATTCAAATGCTATGCACTCAACTGTAATGTCACAAGGAAACTCCTTACTTTCTTACTATTCATAAGTTCACGAGTTATGACCAAGTTCTGAAAAACGGGTCGAAAGTCAAGGGAACAAGGTAAAAAGTCTTGGTACATGTACCCCAATGAAAGGGTTTGTTTCAAAGAAAACACACATGAAACATTAAAGCCCCACCTCTTACTGTTCATAAATTATAACCAAGGTTAAAGTTTCAGAAAAGCATATCAAAATTAAAGGTCAAATTCATAAGGTCAAATCATTTGATACCTATCTTTTACAGCTAAGAATTGTTCATGACAAAAGTCAAAGTTTGTGTCTATGCAGAAGGTGACAGTGACACTGGGATGTATGAAAATAGCTGTCAATACATTGTCTTTGTCAGCTTAAACAAATATGTAAAATGAACTTTGTCACTACTGACCTGGATTCAGAACCCTGCTCATGCTCTGTATCAGAATATTCAAGACTTTTGTCTCATAGTCTTTATGCTGTGGACTCTGATGCTTTTTCTGTAATATTCTGGCAAACTCACTGTATGCCTTTGCTTTGTTTTCATCAAGAAATTTCTCCCCATTTTCAAAACATTCTTGACAACCTTGGCAATGATTTTGATTCTCTTGACTGGGTTTCTTCATGGGTGCCTTTTTGGGTCTGAAAATAAAAAGAGCTTAAACTTATGGCATTAAGTGTATAGCACTCTTTAACAAACATAATATAGCCAGAACAAATACGGTAGTGGGTAGTGCCACACCACTATTATTCACCTATACGGTGGTGGCTATGTTAAGTGGTGGATGATAGTGCCACATCAGAATTACTTCACCTACAAAGTGATCAGTGTTTAGTGGTGGAGGATAATGCCACAGCAAATCTAACCTATGTGATGGTGGCCAGTGATTAGTGGTGGAGAATAGTTCAACATAAGGAATATTTCACCTATATGGTGGTGGATGTGTTAAGCAGTGGAGGATAGTGCCACATCAGAATTCAGCTATATGATGGTGGCTAGCATTTAGTGGTGGAGGACAGTGCCACACCAGGAATATTTCACCTATACAGTGACCTGTGGTTAGTGGTGGAGGATGGTACCACATCAGGAATATTCCACCTATCATGACCTGTGGTTAGTGGTGGAGGATGGTACCACATCAGGAATATTCCACCTATCATGACATGTGGTTAGTGGTAGAGGATGGTACCACATCAGGAATATTCCACCTATCATGACATGTGGTTAGTGGTGGAGGATGGTACCACATCAAAAATATTCCACCTATCATGACCAGTGGTTGGTAGTGGAGGATATTGTCACACCAGGATTGTTTTACCAATATTGTGACCAGTGTTCAGTGGTGGAGGATTGTACCACACAAGAATTATTTCACCTGTACAATGACCAGAGGTAAGTGGGGGAGGATGGTACCACATCAGGATTATTCCACCTATCTGTGACCAGTGGTTTGTAATGATGGATACTGTCACACCAGGATAGCTTTACTTATACAGTGACTAGTGTTCAGTGGGGGTAAAAACCACATTAGTAGATCTTTCTACATATCTAGACTGTGATTTGAACCCAGTGATTTGTGAGATTAAAGTATATTTGAGTGTAAAGTGCACCAATCTATGGACTTAATACTTATACATTGTAAGTACTTGAAAGATCAAAATTAATAATAAAATTAACAGACTGTAAGAAGGTCCCTTCTGCAATCTTCTCTTATGAGGATGTCCTTGAAAGAAGTTGACCCTATTGAAGTATATGTTGACCTTGACCTTGGTCATAATGTCATTACACCAAGTTCAAGTTACCCAAGTTCATTTGTGGTCAAATATCTCAATTCATATAAAGGTACAAATAACACATGTTTTGTCTAGAAATTATAATGGGAACATAAAAGATATATACATTTGGAATTGGAATGAAAATGAACAAACAAATCGTAAAACATTATATCAAAACAAATGAGCAACATAATTATAAATGGTTGTGATAAATTACCTTCTTTCTTGTTCAAAGCTGCGCCCTGTTGCAGTACGTTGACTATAAGTAGAAGATTTTTTACTCTCTTCACGTTTTCTTTTTTCTAAATCTTCTCTCTTCTTTTTCTCCATTTCTTGTTGATTTCTCCTCACACTATCTTGTTGTTCACGACTCTGTTTTTTCATCTGTTTTTCCATATCTGAAAACCCAAAGCAAGCTGTTTTAACAGAGGACAAAGGTCCCTTTCCATTCTTCAACTTAACATTTAAATTTTCTTTGACTGGTTAACTAACTGGCTTTTTGATTACAAAGTAAATTTGTTTTGCACTACTACCTCAGATTTCTCAATCTATGACTTTGCTATAAGACTTCAAGGTAAACTTGCTCTTCATGTAATGAAAGCACTATTCTCCATTTGCACATGTTGGCAAAGAGATCTGACAAAAATCAAATAAGGATAATGTTCTATAACTTCCTCATTTGCGTTTTCATGTAAAATAAAAAAAAGCTGCAAATTCCTCAAGTAAATAGAATGAAGTGTATAATAGATGGTATATTTTGTTTTCTGGAGTTTCTATCATAATGATGTGAATACAGAAGACAACCGAGAGAAAGGTGTTTACATGTACTACAGCATTCATGCCAGTTGCCTTCTTATTGGTCTATGAGAAAGTTCATAAAGCATGACCGTTAATTTGGACTGAAACAATACATCCCACTAAAAGATATGATACATACTACGATAAGCAGTAGGAATAAGATAATTTTTGATATGATATAATACATATTTTAATTGTAGAAAAACTGCAGCTGAGGGATTGCCAGATCCAACATCAATCATGCCCATTACATAGTCTCATTGAGACTTCATATGGACACTTACAGTAAACTATTTCCTATGAACAAATCTCTAGCTCCTCCTGTACTTAAAAATTTGTTGTTTTTTCAATCCACTTCCATGAGTTTCTGTCTGATACCGCAGTGGCAATGTTTTATGTTGATCTTTTTTAAACAGCCCTAGACTTTCAATATTCAACCACTCATCTTGTTATCAGCCACACCTTTACAGGTGGACCAACACTTGATCACAGCAAACCCTTATTCAAACAATTACTTACCACTCTGCATGGACATAGTCGTTACGAGTATTTGGGCAACGTCTCTTTCATGTTCAGGAAGATATTGGATGGCAATTTTACCATCGTTATTCTTCTGCAGAGTGTTTATTTCTGTATTCCTGATGAGTATAACACAAACGCGTAGTCTGCTATGTGTGTTTATACGGACCCGGGTCTCTCTCGTCGCGATGTGCAATGCAGTGTTACCCTTGCTATCCACAATGTTATGGTCATTGTTCTGGTACACAATATTATTGACGATGTACTCCAACAAATCCACGCATCCTGAAAAATACACACAATAATTGACTTCGAATCCATAACCTGCAAATACTTGAAAGATTTTTTAATAGCACACAAGGAATATGTCATTTGTATGATAGCAATCTGATTAAAACCATATCTTTATTCCACTTTTCTATTTGTTCCATTGCGGATAAAGATCTGACAAAACCCTGTAAGGGGTCATATTCTGGTGAACTCTGATGACGTTTCATTCACCGAAACCATTATTTCCTATAGCCAATCAATGACTCGGCTAGGCAAGCGATAGTGACGCAATATGTAATAAACACTGTTCAAAAGCTATCTTGTGGGTCATGCACGCTACGGATGTTCATTGCTAGGAATTTGTAGCCCATCCACTGATTGACTGGAAATCAGAGTTCACTAGAACATGACCCCTTACGGAGTTTCCCCAGATCTTTATCCGCAATGAGACAAATAGAGAAGTGGAATAAAGATCTGGTTTTAATCAGACTGGTATGATAGCAGCACATGTTTGCTGCATTGCCTAAAGTCGCAGACCCTAGAATTTGCTATAGCATGGATAAATTATACCATATACAACAGAGCTGTATTGCCAAATTTTTTAACTTTGCATTAATTAACAAATTTTTGTCTTTAAAATCCTCAAAGCTATTAAAACTAAAAGAAAATATTGATTGTTTGATGGTAACTAAATCAGAACTTGACCTAGATATTCTCATGATGTATCTGTATGTCATGTTTCATTTCGAAATATGCAACCAATGCAGAGATCAAACTGAATGGAAACTGTGAATTATTGGAAATTTTCCAAGTTCCAGGGGTGTAACTTTGTCAAAAATTGTTCCATGGTAACCAAATCAAAACATGACCTAGATATTCTAATGATGTATTTGTATGCCAAATTTTATTTAAATATACTCATTGCAGAAATAATGAAGGGACACTGTGAGTTATTGGAATTTTTTCTAAATTCAAGAGGTGTACCTCTGTTAAAAATTGTTCGATGGTAACCAAATCAAGATTTTATCTAGATATTCTCATGATGTATCTGTATGCCAAATTTCATTTCAATATGTGCACCTGTTGAGGAAGTAACGAATGGAAACTGTACAGATTATAGACCTACTGACCGACAGATCTACCGACCGACAGCAGCTAAGCAATATACCCGTTCTTTTTCGACAGGGTGCATAAAAAAGATTATTTTTAAATGGGGTGTGCAAACGCATATAGGGAATACAAAGAAAATTCCATCAAGGTTTAAAATGACCTTCACCTTTGGGGCTTGGTGTTGTGTCAAAATCATGATACACCAACTATCATAAATCACAATTGTGTCAAGTATGAAGCTGCAGAACAGCAGTATTAAGAAGTGATGGCCTGGACAACAAAATTCCATTTATGTCTACAGTGACGTTGATCTTGGTTGGTTGAGTGGTGCTTTACAACTCTTTCAACAGTTTCTCAGTTATATCACAACATGGAAGCAGGAGGTAACCAACCTCTTACACATGGTGCAGGGATGCACCTTTGCAAAATCAACATGGGAGCCAACTGAACGTTTTCATGCCAATTATTGCAATATCAATAGCCTGTGATCTGGGATAAAAACATGTTTAGATTTTGACATGATACAACAATTAGATTTTAAAGAGTTTTGCTGAATAAGACCAATTCTGAATAAAATGGCAGAAGCCGCGTCTGGGATTGTGATTCAAAAATACAAAAACATGTGAGTTTTTTCATAACCTGCAGTTTTTTATTTTCACTCGCCACATGGACGATCAGGACTTGATGTTTTGGGGGCCCAGCTAAAAGATTTGGTAGCCATGGGCGACTGCCAATTTCTGTCCCTGTGGTGGCACAATCCAAGAATTGGACCTGAATTGTTAGCGCCTCAAGCCAAGCGCTTCACCGCTACCTACACCAAGCCTGCTTCTTATTGACCTTAGGGACAACACCCTGGATCAAGATTATGACATACCACCCTCTCATAAAGAAAACCTATAACTGTCCTCTCTGGACAAATACACCAATAGCAGCAAAGTTAAGTAATGGCAAATTTGTTCATAAACTAATAGTGAGTCTAGGTCAAGGTCATGATATACATTTGTAACATTACTGTTCAAGAGGTATCTACACTGAAAAAGTATCAAATTGTTGTCTTATACATTATAAAGAAATCTGTTTTCTTAACCAAATTATTATTACAAGGTCAAATTTCTTTGTATCAAAATGTTTAACTTGTTATGGTGAAAAGCCGGCGTGGCCTAGTGGTATCGCGTCGGACTCCTGATCGGGAGACCGGGGTTTGAGTCCCGCTCTGGTCATGACGGTGTGGTGTCTTTCGGATGAGACAGTAAAAACCGAGGCCCCGTGTCCTGGTATACAAGGCACGTTTAAGATCCCTCACTGCTTCGGGTGGGTCCGTTGCAAAATTTGTATGCCCTGCATCAGGCAGATGCCGTCACCATATTCGTGAAATATTCGTGGTGTGACAATAAACAAAAATCAATCAATCAATGTTATGGTGAAGTGTGTGTGTGAAATTTGATAGCTATATCCTTTGTATTGCAAGAGATATCTGCTTACAGAAGTAATCGACCAAATCATTAATACAAGATCGAAGGTCAAGTTCACTAGGTGAATGTCTTGGTATCAAAATGTAGTACTTGTTATGGTAAATGTGTGTGTGAAATATGAAATCCCTAATCCTTAAACTGTAAAAGAAATCTGCTTACAGAACTTATTAACCAAATTATTAGTAGAAAACCAAAGTTCAAGGTCAAGGTCACTAGGTCAAATTCCTTGGTATCAAAATGTACTTCTTGTTATGGTGAGTGTGTGTTTGAAATATAAAAGCCCTATCCCTTAAACTGCAAGAGAAATCTGCCTTCAGAACTTCCTAACAAAAGTATTATTACAAGGCCAAATTTCAAGATCAAGGTTACTGGGTCAAATGTTTTGGTATCAAAACGTACTACTTGTTATGCTGAATGTGTGTGTGAAACATGAAAGCCATGTTCCTTAAACTATAAGAGATATCTGCCTTCAGAACCTCTTAACCGGACGGACAGACAAAAAGATGGACAGGGTGATTCCTATATACCTCCCCCCAAACTTATGAAAATTTAATTAATTAAAAAAATGCAAAACTAAAGCATTAAAATGGCCCAGACAAGTGGATGAACAGACTGACATCGCAATATCATAGTACATCTTGCATGTAAAAAACTTACAAAATGTCAAGGAATAAATGAATAAGATGATGTTAATTACCATCAATAGTACATGCAGAGGAATGTTAGAAAGTATTACCTGACGCCAAGGACATTCTGACCACTGCATGCAAGTATGTGTCCGTCCTCTGTAGTGAAAGAGTGGTGTGGTCACTTCCACATACCAGGAAAAAACAAATCAGATCAATCACCCAGATGTTTCCCTTCTCCAACTCATCAAGGTTACAGAGAGGCTTCAGATCTACTTGGCATCTGATAACCTTAGCTTCATTATATTTGAACTGCTGATACGCCTCCTGCCCTGCCTTCCATGCCAGGTGAATGCTGATTAGGTCGTAAGTCACTTTGGCCCATAATTGCCCTGGTGCATTTTTCAACATTGAAAGTTTTCCTTGCACAGAACCTATTGTATAATTTATATAATATACATATATCAGTTCTTTGAAAATTGGTGTAAAGTTACAGGAAATCATATAAAAATCATAATTATGACGTCACAATAGTTTGAAGTCAGATACCTGCTCATATGGGAAATAACTCTGTATAACGAAAAAACCCAATACACCTGGTAGTCTATATATGCAAAAGTGCCTCTCTGATTTTTCTAATATCTCACATACTGTAGGGGCATTAATGATTTATAATTAAAGAGTGTCAATTCTGGTAAGTTGGTAAAACTCGGTACTTCATTATTTGTTATTTCAGTATATAAATTAAAGAGACAAGGTGTATAACCCTATATTAGATTCTATTCAAAATTTGTCAAAACAGTAAATAGGTGTAGCCCTATTGAAATTTATTTACTATTCTTGAGAGCATATAATCTTGCAAAATGCATTAACGGTACCTGTTGATTAGTCATACCTATTGGTTCTTTGCTGTTAATC
Organism: Pteria penguin; assembly: GCA_035048485.1. Lineage (NCBI taxonomy): Eukaryota > Metazoa > Mollusca > Bivalvia > Pterioida > Pteriidae > Pteria > Pteria penguin. Next base: position 19,791,157 of record CM068588.1, on the reverse strand, counting down.
TTTTGTGCATACTTTGTCAGTTCACACAGTATTTCTCGTCTAACATTCTCACTTTCCTCTCTCTTTAAGGTGTCATAGGAGTTAACGACAGCTTTGAAAGCTGTATCGAAGTTACCACAGGCAGCTTGCGCTTTTCCCACTCTGAAATGGGACTGAAAAAAAAGTTGTATATAAGATGTACTATTAGCAGAATGTCTTGGGACATTTCAATTAGGTGATTTATTTGCCCCTGTTTAGAACTCTCTCACTTTTTGCAAAAGTGACAGGTCAATTAACACAAGTTTATTATTAAAGTAAGATATTTCTTCTTCTTTTTGTTGCTTAATGTCTTATTCAAGATTATTTGACTTACATAGTGAGAGCATTTCCCTGATGCACAGAAATTTCACCAAAAATACAATAGATATATCCAGTAAGAATCTTTAAAATCTAACACCACAAGATATCAGTTTTTTACTGTCTTATCTATAAGACAAAATCCCAACAAGCCACAAGAGGGGTCAATCCCAGGACGATTTGATTCAGACAAAGATGGTTAATTTGTGTTTTATGTCACCTTCCGTAACTTTTCAGTCTTATCAGGACAGGGAAGTATGTGGTGACCAATCTTTTAAACACAGTGGTGCCATCTGGGAATCAAGACCAGATTGTTTGCTCCCCAAGTCAAAGCCTTAAGTACTAAACCAAGCCTGCTATTCTTTTATAAAAGAAAGGACATCGTTACACATCCAATACTTTAATTGTAAATATTTATTTTCCATTTTACCTTATACCAGTGACCATCATACGATACACTTTCCACTGCATCATTTCTAGCAAAGCTATTATTTCCCAACTTCAAGTGACATTCAGAACGGTTCCCATACAATACAGCAAAATGATGACCTTTGTTTTCACTAGTGTTGACATACTGCAGAGCACTGATTGCATCAGAGTAGTGTTGTATGGCCTCAGGGTAACGTCCCATCTTAAAAGCCTCGTTTCCACTTTCTTTCAACTTCAGTACCACATCTAAAGTAAGCTGAGAAGGATCTGTATTGATTGTGGTCTTAGTTTGCTTCATAGCTACAAAAAAAATATATCCTCGTAATACTACCTAAGAAATAATGACGTCCTAATCGTTATCTAATGTCCAGTAACAGCTCCGAGTCGCATTAATCAATCAAATTGTCACCGAGCCCTGCAGCAGCGAGGTGATAATTTGTTTGGTTAATGCGATGAGGGGCGGTTACTGGACATTAGATAACGATTAGGGCGTCATTATTTCTATTCTGACATGAACTAGATAAGTACTTACAGGAAATATTCATATCTTATGTCAACACTAATAATTTAGACCATGCAGACAACAGGGGTGCATGCGATGTAAAAATCAAGAATTTGATTTTCAGAAAACCTAAATGACATGACCTAAATTGGTTTTCTGGAAATCTACATATTGATTTTATTGACACGGTCAAAATACCGATGGGCGGGGCTTTTAAAAGTCGTGACTGCTAGTAAGGCGTGGTGATTCTAACCGTGAATATATCGGAGAATAATGCACAGTGAAACTCTATGGGACATATAGGGGAAAATTGCCAAGTCATGTTAGAATTCCAGACAAACACTGGTGCAAACGTATACGACTGCAGCCTAGATTTTGCAATCTAATCTTATCTGTACAATGGAGAATGTGTTCTTTCAAGCGTTTAGCAGATAGACTTTCTCTTTCACAATGACATTAAAACCATACTTCTTTTGATAATAACCACTAGGCCACATTTTTTTTTTAAAAATTGTTATACAGACCCTAAGACCTGAAAACCAATGAAGTTATCGCGTCCCATAGCGGATGGACAGACAGATAGACAGATGGACATCACTATACAATAATACGTCCCATCTATGACAGGCATATAAAAAACAGTGCAAGAGTAGTTTTGTCTCGCAAAGTTGTATCTCTTCACTTTTCATTAGAGATTTTTGTCCTGTTTCTTCATCGCATAAAGATTATTTCATATGGTGATAGAATCTGTCTAAAGCATTGTACACAAACTCCGACAGTCCTATGGACACACACTAAGCTGTGAATACTCTTTATAGTGCCATGTAAACCATGGTACGGGACCTAAGTTTTTACTGTCTAATCCTGAAGACCAGGCATTGGTTGGGCCACTTGTGGGACATGAACCCAGGTATTCCTGGTCACAAACCAAGCACCTCTTTGATTGATCGAAGTCACTTCTATCATGAAAGAACGTGTATAAAGTGAAGAAAAAAATATTACCATAAATTGTTAAGAACATACTATATGTAACATATAAAAAAACGTCCTAAACAGAGGTCTAATTTTGTTTGTTCCTGCAAAATGGAATCAATGAACAGGTAAAAGAAAAGAGCAACTGTTGACACAACATGTTCCTTAATCCACACTAATTCATGATATTTTAAAATGAAACAGAACATTCCATGAACTCACATGAAGTAGATTTCTGGACAAGTCTATAAAGCTCTCCATCACCTGCACTGAGGTAGTGCAGTGGAACATTCCCCACTGTGTCTGTAGAGTTGACAGAGAAACCCTGGGTGAACAGATATTGCGTCACTTTGAGCAGACCATCAGCTGAAGGTCGGGGTGTCATCTTGTACATGGCATGGAATGGAGTATTACCATTTACGTCTTTGAATTTCCATTGTTTAAGGTAATTAGAGTCTACAGTTTTCAAAATGGTTATGTCTCCTAAAGAAAGAAGAAATATCAATGAAATATGTATCAGAGTGAAAGGTGTTCAAAGACCATGTATATAGGCAGAAGATAAGGATATTATAATCCAGTCTAGTCAGTATCCACCACAAAAAACTAGAACTGTCCTATCGGTACAAATAGCCCCCAATGGCAGTAACAACAAACTGTTCTTAGACTAAGAAGAGTCTACGTCAAGGTCATGATACACATTTTACAGTATATTAAAACCTGAACCCTAACTGTTCAAGAGGTTTCATAAAAAACCAGAAGTCTCTGTCGAGACTGGAGCTCTACTGTTATCCTCTACTCAAACAACAATTTACCTTCAGAGAAGAAGGGGTAAAAATATATTTGGACCACACATGTATGTTTTGTATTGCACATGCACAACTAGACCACCTACCAAACATGATGAGATCATAATTAAGTCTCACAGACATATACAATAAGAGAAGAAGTGGGAACAAGATTTTGGGACCACGCCCCTTTGTGGGGCCCCAGGGGGTCCGAACTGGTCCAAAATTGCACATGCACAATTACACCACCTATCCAACAAAAGGAGACCATAATTAGGTCTCTAGGCTATATACTTTCAAAGAAAAAGAGGGAACAAGATTTTGGGACCACACCCCTTTGTGGGACCCAAGGGGGTCCGGACTGGACCAAACTTATACATGCACAACTACATCACATATCAATCATGATGAGACTATAATTAGGTCTCTGGGACATATACCTTCAGAAAAGAAGAGGGAACAAGATTTTGGGACCACGCCCCCTGTGGGGCCCAAGGAGGTCCAAACTGGTCCAAAATTGCATATGCACAACTACACCACCTATCCAACAAAATGAGACCATAATTAGGTCTCTAGGATATATACCTTCAGAGAAAAAGAGGGAACAAGATTTTGGGACCACACCCGTTTGTGGGACCCCAGGGGGTCCAGACTGGACCAAAATTATACATGCACAACTAGATCACATACCAAACATGATTAGACCATAATTAGGTCTCTGGGACATATACCTTAAGAAAAGAAGAGGGAACAAGATTTTGGGACCACGCCCCTTTGTGGGGTCCCAGGGGGTCTGGACTGGACCAAAATTGCACATGCACAACTACATCACATACCAAACATGATGAGACCATAATTAGGTCTCTGGGACATATACCTTCAGAAAAGAAGAGGGAACAAGATTTTGTGACCACGCCCCTTTGTGGGGTCCCAGGGGTCCAGACTAGACCAAAATTGCACATGCACAACTAGACCACCTATCCAACAAAATGAGACCATAATTAGGTCTCTGGGACATATACCTTAAGGATAGAAGAGGGAACAAGAATTTGGGACCACGCCCTTTTGTGGGACCCCAGGGGGGGGGCGGACCAGGCCAAAATAATAAATGCACAACTAGATCACATACCAAACATGATGAGACCATAATTAGGTCTCTGGGACATATACCTTAAGAATAGAAGAGGGAACAAGATTTTGGGACCATGCCCCTTTCTGGGAGCCCAGGGGGTCCGGACCGTACCAAAATTGCACATGCACAACTAGACCACCTATATAACAAAATGAGACCATAATTAGGTCTCTATGATATATACCTTCAGAAATGAAAAGGGAACAAGATTTTGGGACCACGCCCCTTTTGTAGGGGCCCCAGGGGGTCCGGACCGGACCAAAATTGCACATGTACAACTAGACCAGCTACAAAACATGATGAGACCATAATTAGGTCTCTGGGATATATACAATCAGAGAAGAAGAGGGAACAAGATTTTGGGACCACGCCCTTTTGTGGGCCCCCAAGGGGTCGGAACTGGACCAAAATTGCACATGCACAACTAGACCACCTACCCAACAAGAAGAACCCATAATAAAGTCTCTGGGGTATATACCTTCAGAGGAGAAGAGGGAACAAAAAATTGTTTACGTCCGGACGTCCGGACGGCCGGACAACGGACGAAGGACCATCGCATGAGCTCGACTGGTCGAGACCAGTAGAGCTAAAAAACATAAATGAAACCCTTGTCTCATACATTATAGGAGAAATCTGCTTTCTTAATCAAATTATTATCACAAGGTCAAAGTTCAGGGTCAAGTTCACTAGGTCAAATTACTTGGTATCAAAATGTAGAACTTAGTCACTCAAAGTAATTTTGAAAGATCAAGGTCATTCTGTACATATCCCAAAAATGGTAAATGTGTGTGTGTGAAATATGAAAGCCCTATCCCTTATACTGTAAGAAAAATCTGAGAACTTATTAACCAAATAATTAATAGAAGATAAAAGTTCGAGGTCACTAGGTGTAATGTATTGGTGTCAAAATATAGAACTTGTTACTGTGGATGTGTTTGTGAAATATGAAAGCCCTTAAACTATTAGAGAAATCTGCTTACAGGAATTCTTAACCAAAGTATTATTACAAGGTGGTAGTTCAGGATCAAGGTCACTGGCTCAAATGTCTTGATATCAAACTGTAGTACTTGTAATGGTGAATGTGTGTGTGAAATATGAATGCTCTATCCTTTAAACTGCAAAAGAATTCTACTTATAGAAATTCTTCAGCACAGCATAATAACAAGACCAATGTTCAAGGTCAAGGTCACTAGGTCGTATGTTATATCGAATTGTAGTACTTGTTATGGTGAATGTGTGTGTGTGAAATATGAAAGTTCTATCCCTTATACAGTAAAAGAAATCTGTCTTTAGAACTTTACTGGATGGACAGATGGACATGGTGATTTCTATAAACCCCCCAAACTTCGTCTGTGATGGGTATAATGAGGTATACAATTGTTAAGGCCTCATTTCATGAAATAAAAAGTAAGAGGGAGACATGTTCTACATATTCACATAGTAAAAGACTACAAAATAGGTATACTGTTTCCAATAATCACGTACAAAATACATACCAATCAGAGCACAAAACTTGACCAATCCATTCAATGGTGTATCCTCATCATCTTCGCTCAAATCAATGAAATGAGACTTGTAGTTTTGGCTAAATGATATCTGCGGAAGACTTGTGACTATGAAGAAAACAAGGGGCATAATCCACTTTCTCAAATAATTTAACTGGTCAAAATGCTTTCGAATAAAGGCAATAATTGTAGACATTTGAAGACGTGTTATTGATGACTTCACATAAGCTGCTATTCCTTCTGCTGTCACAAAAGGCACCTCTATAAACAAGCATTTAATGAAATTATACAAAAGGCAAACACTTCTATTCTTGTTGGAAGATTCTATCTTTTGTAAATTTATGTGATTAATTATCTATGAAATTATTGCGATGGAAAATATAAGAAGCATCTATAAAACATTGGATGGTCTATGATTTTAAAATACTTGCTAAAAGAAAAATTGGTGAAAATCGAAACTGCAAAAGAAATATTTTTTAATGATTTCTTCACTTTTATAAATAGATAAATAGGTAACTATCTTTATTGATTTTCACTCGTTTGAAATACTGTAAAAGATTTGTGTTAAATGATATACTACACTTAAGCACACCTTTAGCAAAGTCGAAATGAACTCCAAGAATGACAAATCGTATAGCTGACCACTCCCCCTGTTTACTGAGCTGGAACAAGACAAGCTGCCATGTATCATCTTTGGGCACACATTCCAATCTCTCATAAAAATTCACTTTCTCTTTAACACCTGCAGGAAAAGGAGGAGAGGTACAGATTTGTTTCCAATGAATTTCATGAAAGTTAATTACAAAACTTCTTAAAGATTTAAACACAAGGTTAAGATATTGTGTGCATTGTACATAATGCTTTTTGTTGTCTAAGTATTTTATGCAGCATTCAAGAGTTTGCTGCCTAAAAAGATAAAGCATCACTTATAGTGCATGTTTACTAGTGGCTCTTATGGTACATGTAAGCATAGTGAGGTGCAGTCCTAACATAACATAATCTTAACGTTGCATTCACGTGAAGTTTGATTTTCTCGTGCGCTCAGAACTACTGAGCATACATGTTTGAAGATTTCCACCTGAACTTAACTTCACAGCCATGTTCCTTTTTTGGCAACTTAAAACTACGATTTACATGTACAAATAGAATGATTTGAAGAACAATTGCTGTATATATTATTTATATAAATGTAAGAACACATAAATGTGCAATTTAAGTACTAAGAATATAATGAAATTTATTTTTATTTTACAACAACAACAATAATAATATTTATAAAAAATTAAGAAAACAAGAAACCGTCAAGGACAGTATGACCAGATTGCAAATGCTAAACGCAAAATGTTGACGCCGAAAGGATGGATGGTCGGACGGATGGACGGATTTTGCCGATTTATAGACCGGAATTACTTTGCATTAACATTAACAACACATGTATGTAAGTGGTCACCCTAAAGGCAAAAAACTGTGTGTTCACTGAAGCGTTAAGTGAAGGTCAAGGTCACTAACTTTTTGTATTGGTTGGATAGATCATTCAAGTATCTACAAACCTACCAACTTTAACATAACTACCCTTTAGGGTATGAAAGAAACCAAGCTAAATGCAAAATTTTAATGCTAAACGCAAAATGTTAACGCCGTGTAGACGGACGGACAGGCAGACAGATTTCGCGAATTCATAGACCAGAATTGCTTTGCAATCCAGTCAAAAATCAATGACATTAGAAATAAACAGAAATGAAAGCTGTATGTAATAAAAATAATAATAATATAATAAATAAATACATAGTAAATAAATAATTTAAAAATTAAAGAAAAATAAAATTAAAATTTTGGAAATAATTACACTAGTTCCTCGATAAATAAAACAAAGAAAGTTCTTTCTTAAATACATTGTATCTTGTAACATGTCTACACGGTAATTTCATTTCTGATGTTATCTATTTCAATTTATGAAAACATCATTTTAACAGTATGTGTAATATATGGCAACTTTCTTGGTGATTTAACTAGATTTATTCTATTTACTTCATCCGTACCACACCCCACAAAGAGTAAAGCATGGGAACCTGCAACTGCACCAAGCGAACGCGAGACTAAATCGTGTTAATGCAAACAGCGCAAGCGTGTCCCGTCGAGTAGTCCCGACACATATGCCAAATGCAGTCATCGTCACTGCTTCTCATGTTAACATGTATGTTAAGTTAAGACTACACCCATCTGTATGCCTACATAAAGGTTTGTTTGTTTCTATAACCCTCACTGACTAAGAAATGTCTGCATTACTCAAATTATTTTTGACCTTTGCCTTCTTTTACAGAGTAGGTGATGCAATCACTTATACTGAAATACTGAAGTTACATTTCATATAGAATGGTGGCAACTGATCAAAACTGCATGTCTTCTTGTATATAAACCACATATGCCATATTTCTACAGGGCCATTCTTGGATTTTTTTTTTCTGGGACAGATGACAATAGAAGCATGGATTTTAAAATATAATTTTAAAGTATATAAACCACACATGCCGTATTTCTACAGGGCCATTCTTGCATTTTTTTTTCAGGTACAGATGACAAATTTGTTGGAAATATTTCACAGAAATCCGGAACAGTTTCTAGGACAAGTTTCGGTACATTTTCCATGTGTTAAATAAATACAACATACAGTTTTTATCTTATTTTACATATTACAAGCTTTTTTTCCATTACAAGTCCACATTTTGAAGCTTTATAATCAATTTATTGTAAAGAAATCAAGCGGCACCGACGATCCATTTCACGGGATGCGGCACTATGTTTAAGAGGTTGGTAACCTCCTGCTTCCATCTCGCGACATAACTGAAATATTGTTGAAAGCGACGTAAAACACCAATCAATCAACTAAAGTAAGGAAATTATCAATTATCACAATCAACATACACACTCAGGTTTTTACAACCATTACCTGGCATATAAGCTGTTTGTTACATGACGTGATGATGTAATAATTACATTACCCAAATCTCACTCATAACGAGATTAGATAAAGATAAAATGGCGACACTCATGGCTCTTAGATGAAACCAAATTTTACAGGAAATGTGGTGTCCCACTGGGACAAATTTCAGAGGATCAATTTTCTGAGACTTTTAGTGTCCCGTCAGGACGTATGGCATGTATGATGAACAGCTATCTGGTTATAGTCCAGCATTACAAAAACCAAAGGCATGAAAAAAATATTTAAATTTCATATCACCTGACAAAATGAGCCATATTCATTTTAGGAAAAAAAAATATGTTTTAGAATTCATGCTTCTATTGTCACCTCTGGATTGTTATTAATAAATTCTACCAAGTAATAGGCCTATGAATCAGTGTCCAGTAAAGGTTACAACCAGCAGTTTTCTCAGTATGAATCTAACATGTCATCCCCTAAGTCATTTCATGCTTCATTTTCATGTAAATTTGTTACAGTATGTTAGAAAGTGTTGAGAAACAAAAACAATAATAACCTCTACACTGTGTTTATTTTCCATCATTATCATACCTTTGATAAGAGAGAAAGAAATACAAGCCTCCACTAGGAAGTTAATTTTGTTGTTGCCCGCTGTTGCTTGAGTACTGATGAAGCCTTCTAGAAAGGCTAAATAGGCTTCTAGGTGATTGCACTGTTGATGAAGCAACTGACCTCTTCTCCAATGTCCCTAAAAATATTCCTAAGTTTTATTTATTGTTATAGGTTTAAGTCAAAGGAATTTTACTATGATCAAACTTGCTTTCCTGTACGAAAAGTTTTTATGGATTCCATATGGACTAGCTATGGACTCCATATGGACAACTTATGGAGTCGAAAAGTTATGGTATTTAGCAGGAATTCCATACGGACAAATTTCCGTCCATATGGACAAACATTATATGTCCATATGTACAGATATAAAAGGATATGGACAACATTCTGTCTGTATGGTCAAAACATTATGCATATGGACAAAATCATGAAGTCACTTGTACTGTCCATATGGACCATCTTATTGTATATTTATATTGAATCCATAACGCCAATCTAAGTACATCTATATTTACCATTTCACTTAGTCAATCTGAATAAAACAGTTCAACAGAGATATAATTTGAGAATTGTAGGAATGATAAGGATGAGGAATTCACATATAATTTGTGTATACTGAAATGTAACAAAAGTTGTCATAAAATGGGGTCAATTACGACAAAAGTTGAACTTCGTATGTAAGGGTCTCATGATAAATATTAAAACACAAGTTTCACTTCAAATTCAATGTCTGAGGGGGTTAGCCAGGCTAGGTCATATGATTTAATAATTTCTCACACATAAATGGAAGGAATGGTATTTGACTAAGACCATGAATATGATGCTAAACTTCCAACAAGTGCTTTTGATAACAAGGAAGTAAATTGACCGTGAAATATAATCAGAACCCAGTGTAATGTCTGCACATTAATGAGGGTAGATAAAAAAAATATTGATAATGAATATGTACATGTATTCAACAAGTTATATTACATATGATTGGCATACAAAAGTGTTATTCACAGAGGAGTAATTACCGGACACTTGGTCCAACAATGAACCATTTACCCAGATCGGAGAAATGTTTATCCTACATGTCCGAAACAGCATGCAAACAAACTCATTGTAAACTGATCGGAACTTTTTTGTATTGATTTTTTGGGCTGGAAAAAAGTTAGGACCAACGCCAGAATTCAGTGTTGTTCGGGTCACCATATATTTATTTATTTGTTGGCCGTATCAGAGACATATATACACATATATATGTATATATGTTTCTGGCCTTATGAAAGAAAGAAGGAATTCAAATTCAAACTAGTGTTTTCCTCTCCGTTAAAAATGGTAAAAATAAAGATCTTGAGCCTTCCTTCGATGTCTAGAACTGCCAAGTTTTGCACAAATTCTAAGCAAATTTGTAGATTATCTGGGGGACCCCCTTACATGTCACCGGCCCCCAATAATCACCACATACCATATCGTCATTATGACTGGTACCTCGGGATGAAGGCCGTAACCATTTGAAAACAAGAGCCGGAAAAAACCCCAACGCACATGCTGATAATAATGAATTAATGTTAGTGTAATTATGATTTTTCATACACGTCTCTCCCTCCCCCCCAAACACACACTTTTTTTTCAATTTTGCTTGACAATTACGTCTGCCCCCTTTCCGGACGAAACATTCTGGATCCGTACCTGATATGTTAATATATATAAGTGTTAATCAGTGTGACAAAATAAGCATAATTGCATGAATCCGTTGTGTGTACACATAACGAAGGTCAAGCTGCCAATCCTGCTGCGATCAAGGGATCATGTAATTTCTATTGAAACGGTCGGCTCATTCCAAGGAATGAGCCGACCGTTTCAATAGAAATTAGGGATCATGTTACCCCACGCACATGCTGTATCTCTGTTCTGCACCGGACAGCGCGCTTCTTGAGCGGTATTTCAAATTCAAAGAAAGAATTGCCGCGCCAGGACGATGTCTTTGTTTGCTGCAGCGTGTTTCTTTTGTACCGGAGGCTGGAAATTACCAGTACCAAAAGGAAGATGAGTCCATCATAACTAACACGAGTGTTTATTGTGAACGACAGCGTTTGTACCTTTCAAAATAAAAGTACCAGTGGACGATGTGATCTGGGAAATTCTGGATTACAATGGAATTCAAATTTTTGTCTACAAAGGTATGTATTATGTATCTATACGTGTGATAATTTATTATTATGCTCTTGGGAGAAAAAATTCGGGGACATACATACTACATTCGGCCCGCCTGTAGTATATCGGAATCTACCGACATGTGACATGATGTGTCAATTGTGATCAGTTTCTCTCCTCGGGAAAATATTCGGGTCTTGGTTCGATCCAAGTGACTATATCGATCTTGCTCTGATTATGTGTAGTCCAGGGCAAAATTTGTCAAGACAGTATTTTATTAATAATATAGAGCTGTATATTCTAGCGATTAATACTGTAGATCCATATAATAAGAATGACCATTACAATTTATGTAATTTGGCGTCTGAAATTTATGTGAAAGGCTGAAATGCATGTTCTACCAGGGACGTATATATATTTATACGTCTCTGGTTCAGCGATTTTATCATTGATAGATCTATACATGTGGTAGATCTACAAGCAGTGATATAAGAATTTCTTCAGAGTTTAGTCACAAATGCATGACTTTTTGATATTGCTTTCATACATGTAGTCTCAATTTCAGAGCCTTCCTCATTATCTCATAATAATAATTATGCCCACACAGACGATAATTAATATTTTTATTTTTTGAACTTAATATAATTTTTTTTTTGAAAAAAAAAAACACGGGTGGGGTGGGGATGGATTGGGGGGGGTTGGTTATGTCATATACATGTACAGGAATCACCCAGTCCGTCTGTCCAGTTTAAAAACTACTTTGGTGTAAAAACAACTGCTATTATTAATACTGGTGGATACTTCACTCAATCGTTAGCCATTACTAAAGGGTGTGTTATAACCAGCACCAAGGTCACATCCCTAGTGCAAGGCAAAGGTCACAATGAGCTTGTGACCAAACTAGTGCCTGACACTTAAAACCATAGCTTTAACATGAATTTGCTTCATTCTTCACACACCTATGACCCTGAACACAAGGATATGTCATGACCTTGACCCAAGGCCATGTCTCCAAAGTCAAGGTCATAGAGAACACTGAACATGGTGAACTTATGAACAAATTTGTTGTGTGAATTTGGTGTTGCATATAGGGTATTTGCCCTATGTATTTTGAATGTGCTAATTTCCTACTTTTTGTATATACATTGTAGTTATATTAATATTTATATCATTAACACTGCTTCATTTCTGCACAGGGCACTTTCAACAAAACATGGAGATCAACCACTATTCAAAGAATGCTCTTGCTGTGAAGAAATAAAGCTTGAAAAGCAGAGGCTTGCATAGGAGAATAAAATGTTACATGGTAAAGTATCAAGTGATAACTGTTCTTTCATAGTAGAACACTGTTGTTGTTCATTTGCACTGCAATTAAAAGAAATGACTATTCAGACTTCTGAGGTTAAAAATCATACCTATAGTGAGTGATTTCTTACTTCACAAGAAATCAAAAGCAAGGTGCATGTTAAATGATGAAATGATTTCAAATTCTAATATAAATTACAATTTTCAGTCCTATTATCTTTTCTTTTAAAAAATTTAATAATTAATTTTATCTGATGTACAAGATAATCACCTCCAATAAATAACACTCAGCTTTTTCTTTACAGAATACTTTCCTACCAACTACCTAACTATAAGATGAATAATTACCATGATGACAAATGCCTATCAACAGGAAATGCTTTGATGCATAGACTATTGAGTTGTGCTAGTATCAACAAATGCTGATCAAATACAGATTTTAAATAATCAAGTTCTGGAAGTTTTGTTTTGTTGTATTACATGCTCACATGAGCATTATTTGTAAACCTTTTGTGCACCTAATCTACATGCATTTTAAAATGCTAATGTGCAGCTCATGATAGTATCTTACATGTGCAGCACATGTGTAAATTTAAGGTTTAGCAATGATTGGTATAAAGAGTATAATGAAGGTCCATATGGATTCTTTGAGAAAATCCATATGGATTGTCAGTAAATTCCATATGGATTAAGTGTTCTGTCCATATGGACAGTATAATCTTGTCCTTATGGATTCCAAAACTGGAATCCATATGGACAGGTTCATATGAACTAATTTACATATTTCGGCCAAAATTCCATACGGAATCCATACTCTTTCCATATGGAATGTACTACAGAAAAAGTCTACCAATCTAATATATCCATATGGATACAACGGTGAAAATCCATACGGAAACCATAACCTGTTCATATGGAACTTTTCGTACAGGTTTGTTATCAATGAAGCCAAAATCTATATGTTTGATACTGGTTAAACTTCACAGCAATATTTCTGCATTTATCATGGTTAATGATAATGTGCAAAGATAAAGAATATAAGCTAGTTTTACTTTGTGCCAATTCGGGTCTCGTTTCACAGACTCGTCAGCATCCTGAAGTGCTTTGATTATGTTACCGATGGCGCTGTAAACTGCCGAACGGTTGGTAAGGAACACAGCTGACTGTTCTTTTGGAAGATTCTTAGTTTCAAGGAGCTGTATAGCTGCAGAGTAAGCAGTAATAGCTTTGCCATTATCACCGTCTCGATGGGCCTTGTTCCCATCCTCCTTCAACTTCTGTAGTTTTTTCTTGATGTCTTCATCTACCAAAACATAAAACAATAATATCTTGCCACTTGTTTCTTGTTAAATGCCACGTTCAAGAATTTTGCATCCACATCATAAGGACAGCAAGGCCACTGCGTGATTAAGAATTTAACCTATAGCTGATTGCTTTTTGTTCTGGATGCCATGCTAGGCATGTTTTATGCACTAGATCTTTTCTTTTACCGAAGATATAGTTTTATGGACCAACAAAGAGAAGAGAACCTGCAAATATTTAGCTGATATTCTACTACAAGCAGACTTCATACACACATACTTTTGCACTTCAGACAATGTTTATCACTTTTAATTGATAATTGCTGAATGTTGCAGTTAAATAGCCCAAAAATGCTACATAATCACACGACCCCAGACAATCTCTCTATTCCTTTATTAACAACATGAAAGGAAACTTTGAACACTCAAACCTACAGAACCTAGAAGTAATTTAGAAAGTCCCTTACACTTTGAGAAATCAAAGATAACAGCACCTTCTTATGTCTTCCCTAAGGCCAAATAAAATTAATGTTAAATTTCTTAGGCACTTTGTATCAAATACTGCTGAGGTAGGGAATTTTTTCTTTATTAATATTTTATCATTAATTTTTTAACATGTCTTTTATACATATCTGGAAAATACTAATTCCCAAAATTGTACTGGTCCATCTAAAATGCTGAGGTAAAGTTGATTTAAATTACATCCCCCACTACAATCCCTGTTCATCATCCAAGTGAGGTATGTCGCTGCCCAAGGCATGATCTGTATGGAGATCACGTTCATTTCTGGTCCCCTTTTAACACAATTGAACACTGAGGACAGTTGAACATTTTAACTAGAAATTCAATCTAAAAACATGGAACAACGGACACAGGAAATCTGGAAAACCATGTAAATACTTTCAATTTTTAAAGAAAAATTCAATTTGAAAAAACCAAGCACCGGAAATCCCAAAAAACATACATAAAAATTTCGTAAAGATGCGCAATTTGAGTGATGTGACGGTGCCTGAGAAACTAAATTTTAATTCTATTTAACCTAATCAACTTTGACCTATGCAATAAATCAACTTAAAACAGCGGTTGTTTTTGTATGTGCCAATGTCTATCAATACATTAGATCTTGTTTACACTAATCAACATGATTAACAAGATGCTAAACACACTTCAGCAGGATCTGATTCCAGGACTTTCCAAACATTGGTCTTATATCTTAGCTTCTGAGCCAAGCTATCCAGATAGAACTTTGGAAGAATAAAAACACCGTTCTAACAGCATATACATTTGGAAGCCGACAGCCGGAAATCTCACAAATAATATACATGAAATGAGATTTTTGTTTCTGAAGAATACTACATCAGTAATCAATTACCAAATAATTTCTGCGCAGAATTAAGAATAGAATAGGCAAGGTCTTCAGAGGAAACATAGTCAACTGGCCTCTTGTTTGAGGCATCCTTTACATGTGGGTTACATCCATTATTTACGAGTATTCTCAGGATGGACTCTCCTATTGTTTCATTTGTTTTCCCAGAATGCACTAACAGATGGAAAGCAGAATCGTTCTTTTGATCCATGGCATTTTTGGTGTCTTCAGTTTGCAAATATTGCTTGAACATCAGCTTCAACAACTCTGTGGAACCTGTAAGAAAAACAAATTCATGTCTCAATTTGACAGACTCATCTGAAAAAATCATATACCTGAATTTATGCAAATGTAACTCATAATGATCAATGGAGAAGACTGCATGTTGAATCAACAATTTCAACAATATAAGTCATACAACACCATGGAGGCAGGAGGCAACCAATCAACAATATAAGTCATACTGCACCATGGAGGCAAGAGGTAACCAATCAACAATATAAGTCATACTGCACCATGGAGGCAGGAGGTAACCAACCTGTAACACCAACCTCTAGCACCATCCAGAAATCAAACCAGGACCACCTGTGCCTAGCAAAGAACTTCACCACAAAAGTATGTATAAATCTTCCAGATTACACATAAGTTTTTAATGTATGCAATGATAGACAGAAAAACTATGAACAACTTAATTACATGCATGATGAAATAGAAAAGCTTTATTTTTCAAGAACGACAATATTTTCTATAATTTGAAACCAAAATTCAAAATTTGGCACACTAGTTACACTAGACAATAAGAATGGCATTTAAATGTGGCCCAGATTATGTGTAAGAGAGACAAATTCTGTATAGAAATAGCTGAAATTCTGCTCCATACAATGGTATAGACATAATCAGGTAATTTAGAAATAAAACACCAAAAAGTAATCGTTTTCACCAATCAAACACACATCCATATTTTGATTCTTCTATAGAGCATCATATCAAATTGTAAACAATGTACCTGTTTTAAGGGAAAGTTCTACTCCAATGTGAATGGCAGGCTTGCCAACTTTATACTCTAAATCTTTGTAAGACGCTCCATTCTTCAGAAGTGCCATCAGCAGTTGCAGTCCCCATTTTTTCATTTGAAGCAAGGAGAGATCTGTAACTAAAGGGGCGACGACTATGGACTGGGCAGGACAATCACTGAATGATGCATCGAGACAGCTGATTGGTCCAACATGTTTACCAATAACAAGCAAGCTAACACCTTCCCAATGACCATTACTGGCCAACCGTTGCAGTATTTTGATTTGAATGGAAATATCCTCAGGAGCATCTATCTGGTCAAGGTGATCGCCTGGATCATCTGTAATAATATAAAGTTCTCAGAAAACTTCTCGCAAAATATGCATGATTATGAATGAATATTAATTCTGAGAGACAATGCAAACAAAGGCTGTCGCTAGGAAACAGGTACAGTGAATTTTTTTTCTTGTTTTTCAAAGGTGCCTGTCCCTTTCATTTGGAATTTATCTGTCCCATTTGCATAATGCTAAAAGATCAATGTTGGGAAAAACTTAGACAAATTATTAGAAAAATCAATGAAATTTACATTGGGAAAGGTCCTTATGACAGACCCTATTCAAAGAAAAAAAAATAATGAGCTACCAACTGAAAAGGAAGCATACATGAAGCTGAAATGTTTCTTATTCTATACAAATAAATTGAACCAGAGACTCTGTCAAGTATGAAGCTCTACTGCTCTCTTTAATGATAGAGAGACTGAATAAAGAGGATTTTTATATCATTTTCTATAGAGCCGGTGCAACTCAGTGGATGTGGTGTTTGGTCAATGAGAGGTCTATGGTTCCAATACTGCTGTGGGCGCGCTGGGGTCCTGTCTTTTGGATGAGACAGTGAAACTGAGGTCCTGTGTCACAGTAGGTGTGACATGTAAAAGATCCCACACCGCTTCAAGTGGGTTCGTTGCAAATGTATAAATTTCTATCCAACATATCACGCAAATGCTGTCACTAATGTGCATGAAATAATTGTGGAGTGACAAAAAGCAATAATCAATCAATCTATCAATCAATCATTTTCTATACAGAGATATTCTTCTTAACAAATATAACAAAACAGTAGGAATATAAGATTCTTTGCTTAAAATATAAAGACAGAAATCCAATTTCAACACTTTCAAGTTGGCCTCACAGCAACTAAATTGAATCAACTGACACGTGAAATGTGTAAGGCACTGTCTAATCTGTTTTAGGTTACCACCAAAGAGAAGAGGGAAAAGCGGTCACTTAAGGCAGGTGGGCTCTTAATACAGGTTATTCTGTGAAGACAATTAATAGTAAGTAAAAAAGAGGGGTTGATTAAGACATGTGATACAGGTTATCTTAAAAGCAGGTTAGACTGTGTCTAAGTAGATCAATTCTAGAAAGTTTATCACAAACTGGTATTTGAATATTAGAGAAAATCTTATGTTACAATTTTGAACACAAAAATCAGGACAGCCATATTGGATTGTGTAACACAGTTCTTTCCATGAGTTTGTGGAGGACTGTGAGTAGATCAATCCTGTAAAGTTCCATCAAAATTGCTATAAAAAATAAACAAAGGTCATGGTCAAGGTCATGAGGTCACTGACCTTGGTGTGATCTAAAAGGGCTTTATTAGTGAAGTATGCATGCCAAATGTGAAGTTTCTTATCAGAGGAGTATATATGCCAAATATGGAGTTTCTATCTCTCACATTTCAAAAGTTATGGCAAAAGTTAAAGTTGTCAACAGACAGACAAACAAACAAACAAACAGACAGACAGGTTAAAAGCGATACCCTCCTCCCACCCCGATGTATCAATTTTGGAGCATAAAACTGCAGATCTATTCAAGATGACTACCAAGGCAACCATGTTGGATTAAGTTACACCATATTATCTTTCTCAGATTTTAATGGCTAGACTATTTCTGTGAGTGAGGACGAACAAAAATAGCAGGTTATAATACAATTTTGTTTATATAACTAATGGAGCAGTTTTTGTGTGATAAGTTTTAATTTCATATTTTACAATATAATAAATAAGATTATCACAGATACTTAATAGTAGGACAAACTTATTTGGATAACTGTATAATGCTATGGTGTAAGAAGTACATTTCTGTCATCCTTGTTAAGTGAACTTGACCTTGGGGGTATAAAACTGGGTCAAGGTATTAACACACCTCTTTCCCGTAAGAAATATATATACCATTTTACATCAGGTTTAAACTTTCTGTGATTAGGCATAAAGAATTTATGAGTCAGACACAACTTTCATCAAAGTTCACAAGTTAAAACCTTTGCTCAAGGTCATGACATACTGCCTTCCCATGAAAAATATATATAACAAATATAAACTTTCTGGTATCTGGTATATAGAATGCAAAGCTTGGACAAGAATTTTCACAAAAGTCCATTATAACTTTGACCTTGGAACTATGACATAGGTTCACGATCATGAGACACTCTCTTCCTTTTAGGATCATTTCTACAAAGTGTGAAGTTAATCCAATAAAGTACGAAGAAAGTGTGGGCTGGACAAAGTGTAGCTCACAGACAGACATCACCGTAACATGATACATCCTATCAAATGACAGGCCTATAGAAATATAGAAATATACAAAACTGGAGCTTTGTCACTGCGATACTGACAACAATGTACCATGGTTATGCACCTTTGGTGCCAGGAGAAGAGTGAGTCTCCTGTCTGGCTAGATGCAGTTGCCACAACTTTCAAAAACATAGTAAAAATTATTTCCATACTGACACATAAGATTTATAGTGATTATAATTATGAACTACATAATTTTACTGCACAGAGAGTGCCAGTCAGAGTCCAGAGGTATAATAACATTTAAGAGTGATTACTGTAATTCATTTGACGAACAGCATTGAGCATGTGGTACCTAAAATAATCAGGCATATTTTAAGAACTATGTCCTTTACACTGTAAAGGGAATATTTCAGACATTAATCTTGTTCATTAGTCAAAACTTGTGAAATGGGAAGGAAAAAAGCAGGGGATGGGATGGGAAGGTGATACCACTTAGAACAAGAGTTTTCAGAGGACAACATAGCTTGCCGGAGAGGCAATTGTCAGAAGGAAAGCATGTAATTTTGAAGTTTTTAAAAAGTAGGTCAACCTCCAAGGTCAAGGGCACAATGTCAAAGTTAATGGTCCCAAATGAAGCAGCTTTCCACAATGTATCCATGTGTGAAGTTTCAAGGCTCTACCCCTCTTGGTTAAAAAATAATAGCCCAGGTTAAAGTTTTTGTCTACGCAACTGACACAGATGCTAGAGCTATGACATTAGCTTCCTGGACATTCATCCTGGCAATCTAAAAAGGAGAAAACCAGACTTCTCTGCAATACAGGACTTTTACCCTATGCAAGCTGCATTTGAAGACATTTGAGGCAAAAGTAGGTCAACAGCAACAAACTTTAAACTCAGTCTGTAGTTCTTGGTAATATTAATGTATTCTAAGTTTCAGTCCAATTTCTCAAACAATGTGTGGAAAAGTGTGGAAAGCTTTCATGTTTTATAGTCAGACAGACAGACAGATAACTTGATTCTAGTATAGTCTCACATCTCTGTTGCAGGGGGTTTAAATAAGCTTACTGAACAGACAACAGGATATTATGCTACATAAAAAACCCATGGTAGTGCAACGTAAAAGTGATTGGTGAAAGGCATAGTCAGGAGTTTTAAATTATACAATTACCATCTGTTCCTGAAATAGAAAAAGCTGTTTGCTACTAGGTATTATTCCCGATACATTAACTAATCCGTTAACAAACAATTTACAAATTTGTACAGTTATCTACAGGAATGCCATTGTACAATATATATCTTAAAATAAAGGGAAATCATTGCAAAAGATAACAACTCACTTAATTAGTATATCAATGTACATGTACTAAAGAATATTATGTCTAAAATACAACACTGAAATTAAAGTATACAATGGTAATAATAAATTAACATGTATTAATTATATAATTACATAATCTGTGAAATAAAATTTCAACACAAAATGCAATTTGCAACATTCACAAATAATACATGTGGGATACTGCTAACAGTAACATTATAAGCACACCAGACCACTATGGATAAATCCCATGTTCAGAACTACATGTCATAGTCTTTCATATATCTTTATAAGATCAATGGTATTTACAAAGTTGTACGTGTCAAATTACGTTAAACCTATCCACAGGTTCCAACCCCCCTGTTTAACATGCAGGTACACAAATGATAACCTTTCATGTACCACCATAAGACCATATGTAACTTTGATGATTAAGAGGCAGAGGTATGGACGATAATTTCATCACAGACACATACCCCTCTTCCTTTCATCTGAACCTCCCGAGGGTCCTACTCCACTGCTTCAGACCAAGGTATACAATTGCTACAGGTGATACTCTTTCTTGCACCACCAACAGACAGGTTTTTTTTATGTTTAATTTTTCAAAGGTGTCTAAGACTAATCATTTGGGAATTTTTTGTCCTATTTACATAATGCTAAAAGATCAATGTTTGTGGAAAATTTCGACAATCTTTGTGAAAAATCAATGAAATTTCTATTGGGAAGGGTCCTTATAATGGAACTCATTTTTGGAAAAAAAAAACCCCACTGTCAGACAATAATTAATGGAAAGTGAAAACAAGACTTTTTATCCCACTACTCTCTTTTTAACCCCCATATGTCCATTCCCCTGGGGTCAGACCCCCAATTTGAATTTCAGGAGCACTGAATGAAAATTGATTTCCTACCTGAAAGTAATAGAATAGTGATAATTAACTCTGAGAAGAGGGTGACTTGCTCATCTACATGTATATCATCTCCTAGACAAAACGACAAGCCATCGGTCAATTTTATCAATGCACTGTAGTTTTCCTTGAGACCTTTCAATGCCTGAGCACTTCTCCAGTATCCCTGTAACACAAATGAAAATCATGCTGGGTAGGTTTTACACAAAAAACAAGATGTGCTTGTAAAAAACTATGCCCCCACCGGCAACATAAACTTAGTATAAAGCTTTAAGGTCATGGTCAAGGTCATGAGGTCACTGTCCTTGGTGAGGTTTGAAAGGGCTTTATTAGTGGAGTATGCATGCCAAATATGAAGTCTACCTCTCATGGATCAAACAAACAAACAAACAGACAGGCCAAAAACAATATACCCCTGATTTTTTTATTCAGAGGAAGCCAGTGTGGCCTAGTGGTTAAGGGGCATGGCTTGTGATCGAAAGGTCCTGGGTTCGACTCCCACCCTGGGCACACCGTTGTTCTGTCTTTCGGATGAGACAGTAAAAACCGAGGTCCCGTGTCACAGTAGGCGTGGCACTTAAAAGATCCCTCACTGCTTTGGGTGGGTCCGTTGCAAAGGTCTAAATTTGTATGCAATGCATCAGGCAGATGCCGTCACCATATACATGAAATAATGGAGGAGTGAAGTAAAACAATGATCAATCAATCAATCAGTTTTATTCAGAGGCATAAAAAGAGGCATGAATAAGATTTCTTGACCCTACCCATCCTACTCCATCCCAAGTCTGAAATCTAAATCCAAATCTACAAGCCATTTTATACCAAACAATATCATCAAATCAGTTGTATCATTCTTTTCTTGATCTCTCATTATCTGTAACAACCCTGACCTCAAGTAGTGAATTTATTATGCTATTTTAATGCATATGGTATAGATACATAAGATGATGTTATGTGGTGTTAAATGGCATAAAATAACAGTTATGAGCAGGCAGTACTTCATATTGAAATTAAGGCATATCCGTATTATGACACTTACAAAGTGATAACATCTGCATGAACCATTCAGATAAATTTCAATCTACCCATCCGAAGTGGTCGAGAGCTTCTATACTTTTATTGTGATCAACAAGGAATGGCCTCATCCTATAGACAGGACTTTACTCTTTTTCTATACAAGGTAGCAGAAGTGACTTATTTCATGGTGGGTAATGTAACATGAATTCATCTAATCTGTAGGCCTTTGAGAATTGGCAGCTTGAAGAATCACGGCCAATAGTTATCAGTGAAATAGACACCTTAAAAAATCTATATGACATAAACATCCTTCTAATTTGATCACTAAACATTCAGCATTTTGAATACAAATAAGCTATCAAGGGTATAAAGTTCTGTGACCAAAACTCAATGCTGCTTAACACAATTTCAAACCAGTTCACTGAATTTCATTCACTAGAGACACGGCACCTGATCAACTCTATATTTATTGAGAACACAAGATGATTCATTCTAAGTGTGTATATCCCTCAGATATTTTGATATACATAGCTAGTATTTTTTTTGTATAATACATTTTGGTGTAGATATAGATATATATATATATATATATATATATATCTAAATATACATGTATGTATGTATATATATATATATAGATAGATAGATAGATATTCATATATATCAGTATATATAGCTTCAAATATTTGCTCTCCTATGCAGTATTTACATCTGCTCTTTTTGTGTTTCACTTGAATTCCAATAGGCTGCAATGGCAAAGGCCAATCACAATTCACAAGTTTTAACTTATAATGTCACCTAGCATACAATGACAAACTTAGAACACTCAGCATCAATCCCAAATCTTTACATTTCAGCTTTTAACAAGAGCAACCCTAGCGTGGCTTAATACGCCCGTCGCTTACTTTGGAAGGGATCAATGTGAACATATGGTTTTATTACCCCCAAATTTGGGTCTCTTTGGTAATACTTTTATGAAATATTGAAAGCCAAAAGGTGGCTTCCCCTACACTATCTAAGCATTCTGTGTAAGTTTCATGAAAAACAACTGACGTTTACTTAAAGGGGCATAGTCCGATTGAAGTCGGGAAAAGTATAAAAAATGTAAACGGATTTCTTAAACGGCAATCGATTGCTAGTATATTATCTAAGATGTGTAAAACGTATCGTTACCAAAGTCGATGTCGTTAACGAGATATGCCCGTTTTAAATTTGCAACATAACCAGGTCAACTCCTTGAATATTGATGAAATCGGTCAGAGGAAATCACGTGACAATGAAACTCGAGCTTTACCCGATTCCAACATTTGTTCCACTTTTCTTTTTTGGCCTCTGGGTTTGTGTATAGTTATTTTCGACCACACTTTTGCTTTTCTCGTGCTCGTATTCCTCCATGTAAACCATTTTTGTTGTTTTCTACAGTGAATATCCTCGCACGCCCATGATTATGGGTGGAGCATCGCCTTATTTGGGGAATTGATACCAGCCGAATTTAATTCGATTCAATTACCTTTATTCTACGAAAACATTGAGGGATTTTAGTTTTAAATTTTGCAATTAACACAAAGTTTATAATTTATACAATACAGGAAAAATAAGATATTGTCGTAATTTATCCTTTTCATGCTAAAATTTTCCAGTCTCGGACTATGTCCCTTTAAATTATTGCGTTTCATAGCATCTTTTTATATTAAAAATAAAATCCAAGTCCCATAACTCTGGAACAACTAAACAGAATTTGCTCAAAATAAAAAAGGTGGCTTCCTCTACATTATCGAAGCATACTGTATGAGTTTCATGAAAAACAACTGACATTTATTTAAGTTACCACGTTCCATTGCATCTTTTGATAGTAAAAATTAAATCCAAGTCCCATAAGTCCAGAACGACACAATGGAATTTGCTCAAAATCGAAAGGCGGTTTCCTCTACATTATCTAAGAATTCTGTATGAGTTTCATGAAAAACAACTGATGTTTATTTAAGTTATCGCATTTCATAGCATCTTTTCTTAGTAAATATTAAATCAAAGTCCCATAACTCCGGAAAGACAAAACTAAATTTGCTCAAAATCAAAAGGCGGCTTCCTCTACACTATTTTAGCATTCATATGAGTTTCATGAAATACAGCTGATGTTTACTAAAGACAGACAGACGGACATCACCATACTATAATACGTCCCGTCTTTTCACTATTTCGTTTATTCACAGTATAAAAGTAAAGGTAAGCCTGGAGAAGCCCTTACCAACCCTGTATTTTATCTTCAAACATAAGTTCAAACATTTCTGGATATATGGATGCTTGTGTACAACAAAACCTCAGAGGACTTTGCCACTGAATATTATTGCTGTGGGTCATAAACAGGGTTCCTGGCTTTAAATACATGACTTTCAATTCAAACAGAAAATTGTCATAACAGCATTCATAATTTGTTATTTCCAATATGCCATCATTAAATGTGAAAATTTACTCAAAAGTATGAGAATTAAAGAAATGTCAAGGCAACAAATTATTTTGTTAAAAAAAAATCCATAGGAAAAATTTATAAAAATCTGACCTACCTACCGTATTTTTTTAACTTGTTACAGTTAACATTTTATAAAATTGGCCTGAACACTAGTGTTGTCTCATTTCAATAAATGATGTCTTTACAAGAAAATTCCTTAATATCTTAAGTCCCATTGTTACTAAGGTGTGGTCATAATTATTGTTATAAAGCCATGTATAAGTTTTATATATGTACTTTCAACTGGATTTGGCCAGCCTTAAGCAAAATTTGTTCAACAAATCATTCTTCATTCAGTAAAACTGTATTTATCAGTAAGCAGCCACAATATTTGATTATAATATGGTCATCTATCTTTGATTTCATAATTAAGGTAGAAAACTGACGAAGACAAAAATAGGTCCATCATGACCTTGACCTTTGATTCTGAAATCTATAAGCATGTTTCTCCATTATCCTGCATCTGTATGCAGAAGAATATGGTATCTGTTTGTTGCACATCTTTTGGGTGATCATATAACAATGGAGCTGTCAGTGGAAAGACAGACAGACGGATGGACACACAATGTAAAATTTCACTGTGGAGCAGCCAGACAAGCAGACAATGTAAATCTCAACGTGAAGTCATAAACATATATGCTTCCTGTAAGAATAAAGTTTGCAGTAACATCCTCTAAAAAAAACAGTTGTGCAGACTGTAATTGTTTATGCTGTATTTTCATCTAGACAAGGAGTTCAATATATACCTTAATCCAGCCAGGATAGAGATCACAGCATCTTGAGGCATCAGCTAAGGCTTCCCGGAATTTCTCTTGCTTGATGTATATCAAGGCACGGTTACACAGCAATTTTGGTATTTCTACATGACCTAAAATGATCATCTCCAAGTTGAATAAAAACATGAAAAATCCTAACAAGAAAATGCAGAGAATTGTAGTCCCCCGCTTTGGGGGTTCTATTAGTAAGGGTGCAGTGATCTGTGACATACAGTCACACATGTCTACGGACACACATGCCACATATAAAGGCCCTACGTCTTACGGTTAAAAAGTTACATTGAAGTAGGTCAAAGGTCACGGTCAAGGACACATGATATAAAATTGTGGTACCAATGGAAAGCTATTGCACTTAGGGACACACCTGCCAAATATGAAAGCTCTACATCTTATGGTTAAAAAGTTACATTAAAGTAGGTCAAAGGTCACGGTCAAGGTCATGTAATAAAAATTTTGGTACCAATGGAAAGGTATTACAATTTGGTATACATAAGCAAAATATGAAGGCCCTAGGTGTTACGGTTAAAAAATTATGACCAAGGTTAAAGTTTTTGTGACAGACGGACAGACAGATGGACAGACGAATGAGATTTAATGTCCCCACTCTTTTGCGAAAAGCAGGGGACAATAAACCTATTATCAATGTTATGAAATTACTGCAATATCTTACCTAAATCGGTATACAACAATCAAAACAATGATACAGAACTGATATCATGGTTCTTGTGATATTGATTGATTGATTGATTGAATATTTTTTATGTTTTATTATGTTACTCCATGATTATTTCACATATATTCATATATTTATTTATATATATACATATTTATATATACATAATTACACATTTCTATATATAAAGCTAGTGTGACCTAGTGGATAAGGTGCTCGGCTTGGCTGGGCGCACCAGTGTTCTGTCTTTTGGATGAGACAGTAAAAAATGAGGTCCCATGTCATGGTAGGGGTGGCAGTTAAAAGATCCCTTACTGCTTCGAGTGGGTCCACTGCAAAGGTCAAATTTGTATGCAATGTATCAAGCAGATGCCGTCATCATATACGTGAAATAATCGTGGAGTGATGTAAAACAATATTCAATCAATCAATCAATATTTACACATATATTTCACGTCAGGCATCTGCTGATGCACTGCATACAAATTCAGACTTTGCAACGGGCCCACCCCAAGCAGTGAGGGATATTTTATGAGCCATGCCTACCGTGACACGGGACCTCGGTTTTTACTGTCTCATCCGAAACACAAAACACCATTGCGCCCAGGGCGTGAGTCGAACCTGGAACCTCTCGATCACTAGCCCAGAACTTTATCCACTAGTCCACACCGGCTCTAGTGATATTCAAACCTTTAAGTAGGTTTTAATAATGCTTCTTAATCATACGTCTAGTTCCAACTAAGGTTCTCCAGCATTTATCCCAGTGTTTCCAAAACCTACCTGACTGCATGACATTTCTGGTAAAAATTGGCTCAGTCTGGTAAAACTTTCACTAGCATTTCAATGAAATATGAAGCTCTACCAGACAAATGTCCTGTAAAGCCCAAGTGAGTTTCAAACATACCAGCAAAATTCATTCATTTATCTTTCTATGTAAGAGACTAATCTCATCCAGTACTAAATGATGTCACATTCATATTCATTTTTCCCTATGAAATACACTGATATTTTCATATAATACTATACAACATAGTTTATTACTATACTGTACCTTGAAATGGGTACTATATTATGCTTGTAAATATATCAAATGTCGTATAACTTTCATTCAGACTTTGACATTATTGTCAAGTTTCGTGATTTACATCTGTATGTCTTAGTATGGTTCAGACATTGGTCTTTGCATTTGATTGTTGAAGCCGGCGTGGCCTAGTGGTATTGTGCCGGACTCCTTATCGGGAGGCCGGGGTTCAAGTCCCGCTCTGGTCATGCTGGTGTCCTGTCTTTCGGATGAGACAGTAAAAACCGAGGCCCCGTGTTGTGGTATGCATGGCACGTTAAAGATCCCTCACTGCTTCGGGTGGATCGGTTGCAAAGGTCATAATTTGTATGCCCCGCATCAGGCAGATGCCGTCACCATATACGTGAAATATTCGTGGTGTGAAGTAAAGCAAAAATCAATCAATCAATCATTTGATTGTTCATCAAAACAATTGCTAAAAACTTTCAAACATGGACGTTTCTGAAGCATCTCACCCGTTACATGACAATACATGACAATACATGACAACTGAAAAATTATCTTGCTATTCATTGACCAAACATTTGAAAAAATAAGTCTTGATTTTACAAATCTGGAGACAAGCTTTATGAATACGTCAATTTTGTTTGGAAAAAACTACACACTTTTTTATTATTTAAACAGTACTGACCTGGGAAAGTGTTTTCTGCAGTTGTCAAAGCCTCTGTATACAAACTGAGAGCTTTATGCAAATGTTCTTTTTTCAGAGCCTCCTCTGCTTCTTGTTTCTTCTGCAGTATGGACTCAAATAGAATTCCCAGCACAAAATCTGAAGGATATTGTCAAATACATGTGTCAACTCTCCTGATAGATTTGAATCTAAAATGGGGTACTTGATAATACAATTCAAAAATACCACTGGAGAATATCCCATACATCATTGTTTTGCTTTTTCATAGATCTATTAGTCATTAAATTTTTAAAAAATTCATGGCTGACTCAAATTTTTTGGTGTTTGATATTAAGATTCCAGTGCTTTTTTCCCCTTCAGGTCTGTTATAAGGACCCTTCCCAATGGAAATTTCATTGAGTTTTTCCAAATTTTTTCCCAAACATTGATCTTTTAGCATAATGCAAATGGGACAAAAAATTCCCAAATGAGAAGGTACAGGCACCCTTGAAAAAATAAAAAAAAAAACCCACTGGACTCTCACATCAATTCCTTAATTAGTGCTAATATTATATTTTTAGCCCAATTCCTTGTTTTGTTAAACATATTCTAATTCAGCACTTACATGGTCACAACACATAATTATGGTCATTGAATTCTATAGTGAATTTTTTTTCCAGAAACTTCTCAAGAAGAGATCTATTTATTATAAGAAGCCCTCCACAGAGTGCAAAATTGGAGCGATTGAAATGTGGGACTACATTACACCTGCTTCCCACAAAAGTTATCAGAAAGCAACAAAGCTCGCCAGTGGCAACGAAATTTAAACAGCAAAAGTATTTTGTAAGTAGGTTAATCTTCAAGGTCAAGGTCAAAACAAAGTATTTTGATACGTAATAGAAGGTCTTGTTACAAAGAATACACATATGAAATATTTAAGCCCTATCTCTTACTGCTCACGTTATGACCAAGGTTAAAGTTTTTGAAAAGCAGGTAAAAATTCAAGGTCAAGGTCATAAAGTAAAAAATTATGGTACCCAGTAAAAGGTCTTGGCACAAGGAATATACATATGTCTCTAATGGTTCTAAAGATATGATCCAGGTTAAAGTTTCTGTCTAAGTGGGTAAATCTTCAAGGTCAAGGTCTTAACACAAAAATTTGATACATAAAAAATGGTTTTGTCACTATAAATATACACATGAAATATTTAAGCCCTATATACTAATGTGCATAAGTTATAAACAAGATTAAAGTTTTTGAAAAGTAGGTCAAACTTCATGGTCTGGATCACAAGGTCAAAAATTTGGGTACCGAATGAAAGGTCTCGGCACAAGAAATATTAGAACTCTGTTTTTGACGGTTCTACAGTTATGATCTGGGTTAATATTTTTGTCTATGGATGACAACACCGAGGGTATGACAATAGCTCTCCGAACAATCATACTGGTGAGCTGAAACTTATAACATACTTGATCCAAGCTTGATCCAAATATAGATGTAAACAAAATACACAACTCTTGTCTTTTGAATAGAAAATCATGTATATATGGTTTAACGATGCAAATTCTACTGGAAATTTAGAAACTATTGATGTCATAAAAATATTTCATCAAGGTCTAAATCAAAGTAATAGTTAATGATTTACATAACTTACATGTATATATAGGGCTGAAACAATTCATCACAATTTCAATTCTGTTGGAATTTTTCCAGTGGTGGATCCAGGATTCCCCAAAAAGCAAGAAAGCCCACTTGTGAAAGTCATGTAGGTATTAGCTAAACTACTCAGCCATTTTGAGTGCCAAATCTTGACTTATACTTGTTAATTAGGGATGAATATTATGGGTCAAGATGTGCATTGCAACATATTGCGATACTAAAAGTATTACAATAAATTACGATATTTATATGATGACAAAATTCTTCTTTAAAATCATGTCACCATCAGGAAGCTTTAATTCAACTTCAGCAAAATAAAAAAGGAATGCTGAGACAATGGCAGTCAGGCAACATTTTCAAGTCAGTTAACTCCTTTTCATACCCTTAAGACAACACATTTTTTCCATATTTGGCTTTTTTATTAAAAAAAACTCCCTTCACTGGCCATCCAGCAAATAAATAAAACAAAAATACGAATATATGAAATATTGATTTCAAACCATTTTTTTGAAAAAAATACCTTGGTATGTATTTGGAAGTGGAAAATTGCAATATAATTGGATAGAACCACTCACCCCTATTGTAAATATGTGGTAAAAAAGGGTGGGGCCCAGGCCCCCACTAACAGTAACATAACTTGATCATGTTGATCTGTTTAAGAAAATCTCAATTACATTCTGGTTTTTTTTTAAATTTAAGAATTATTGTATCATATCATTTATGTTATATCAAAATATGTATCACATCATGAGTAGGCATATCGTTGCAGCCCTACTTATAAACCATCATACCAGGTGGTCTTGCCATATGTTGTGGTGGGAAAACGCCCGGCGGAAAAAAAGGAAACATGCCAGGATCAAACGGGAACCTTCCTGGGTTTCCACCAAAAGCCATACTGATATATGTTCTAGTTGCACATCAAAACTCCAATCACTATCTGAAAAAGAATTGAAAAATTTTAAGTACAGATTACACATAATAAATCAACATTTAAGGCACCAAATAGTGTAGTTAAGAATTTAGACATCTTGAAATGAGTTTAGTACATTTGGAAGAAAACTTAAAAATAAGTTGGACTTGGCAAGAAGATTAAGATATCATTGACTGCATTAACAACAAAAGCATGTTCGTAAAGCATATGCCTATGTTGTTCATTTCATAGCAACAACAAAGCTTTCCTAGCTAATGTTTTAAATATAAGTTTCATGGGTCATAATTCATATACAATATGACCAGTAGTGACCTTGACATTTGACCCTATATCAGTAGCCATCTTCCCCTTTCGATATCAACATTTAATACATCTCAATATACCTAATACATATGGTTTATGTGTAGGATGCATGGTACTTTACTTCTCATCTGGAAAACAGTAATTTGGTCTTCTTTCCCAGTAGTGACCTTTGACCTAGTGAACCAAAAATCAACAGGCAAATTCCCTTTTGATATGTATCCATATATCCAAATTTCTTTGGGATAGGATGTTAGGAACTTCAGTATCAGCAAATTTCAACCAACGATTGCAATATATTTTTTACTAACAGTGACCTTGACCTTTGACCTACTGACCAAAAAATAAATAGGCATCTTTCCCTTTTAATAAGTATCAATATATCGAAATTTGGTAAATGGATAGGATGCAAAGAACTTAAGTTATCATCCAAAAACCAAATGTGTGGTGAACGGAATGTTGAAAATAGGTATTAAACAACAAAGCTAACACTTTTCACATATCTAAATGGCACAGGCAAAACAAAATATAAAAGGTTAATAATAAACTATAGGTGTCTGGGTCAACAAATGCTTGCCTGCAAAATATGTCACTATGACTAATCATTATGGTAAATTTTCAATGTAAAATAGTAATCAATGATTTATTTGCACCTTAAAACAAGATACAGGTAGTTTTTAAGTCAATTACCAGTGGCCTTGATACTGGTGTTAAGATCTCGGATTTTGGTCAAGACAAATTTTGGGTCAAAGGCAACAATATACCACACTTTAAGATCATCAAGGCACTGGAATTGCCAAGAAATAATACATGTATTAAACACTTATTATTTTCTAAAAATAATTAAATCACGTAATTGTGTTTTCTTTTCTAAAACTAACTCACTTGCAAGTGTCCCAAGTATATGCCCTAGAGGGGTATAGGCATTATAGATCATTTATAGATCTGTGGATTCCCTAATTGGTGATTACTAATAGATGGAATCACTGACTTGACACATGAAATATTACAAAATCAGTAATAAAATTATTGTAAAATTTATACGCTAAATTCATGTTATGTAAATATAATTTTTAATTTAGTACATGTATTATATTCTTCAATCGAATGAAGGTGTGCACATCTCAAAATATTTATTTGAATTTTGACGTTAACTGAAAGATGAATTCCGCTTGTCCTATCAATCCAGATACATTTCGCATTCTGTGTTTTATATTGCCTTACAGGCTCGTTACCATAAATAAATTGTTATAATTTAGTTTGTTACTTTAGTCAAATATTTATATGTATTATTTTGGTGTGTTCACACAAAACATATCTTTTTCAGTGCAATTATAGTTTATACCTTTTTTTTCCATATTCATGAATACTCAATAATGTTTTGTTAGATAACATATAATTGATAAAATTTTCTCTACTTTAAGTTTTATTACTTTTGTACACCTTCTTTATATATAATAATAGTATGGCAATAGTAATGTCACAATAGTAATACTATTGCAATAGAATTTTATGCAATAAAAATACTATTGCAATGGTCATTTTATTCTTCAATAGTCACCCCTCCTCTTACATAATATGCTACAATTATCGTGTCTTGAATTTATATCGAGTTTCGTAAATTATTATGTGAATGCAGATTAAATATGCTATGCATGTACAAGTTTCTTTGAAGTCATTTATTATTCCATTATCTACTGGATGTCATGCTTCAATGAAAACCTCCAGCCACTAAACATGACTGTATCAAAATTATAGGTCTTTAATTACTTGATATAAAGATATCTTAACCTGTATACACTTGTAGCACTTAAATTTTTGATAATGGTCAACAATCTTTGAAAGTAAAAAAAAAATCAATTCCTATAGAAATAATTAATTTAAATGCAAACCAACCCAACGACCCCTCACTTTATTACTGACCTGCCTACCTTATTTTGAATATTGATGATATAGGGAATGCAATTTTTTTTTTCTTTGCCTATGAAATGTCAGAGGAAAGAGAAGAAAAGAACCTCCTAAAGATGAAATGATTGATTGATTGATTTTTGTTTAACATCACACCACAAATATTTCATGTATATGGTGACGGCATCTGTCTGATGAGGGGCATACAAATTTTGATATTTGCAACGGACCAACCCAAAGCAGTGAGGGATCTTCAACGTGCCATGCATACCACGAAACGGGCACTGCAACAATAGACTTTTCACATTCATTGTGGGGCTGTAATATTGGACAAATGATAAACGTTCCCGCCAAATCAGAATGATGTAAAATTTTGACATGTTCAATTTAAACAGGTTGGGGGCAACCTCTCATTTGAGAGATAAATCACGCAATGAGTAACTATCACTGTTTTTAGTAATCAATTTCAAGGAATGAACAGAAGTAAACAAGCACTAAAACAAAAGGCCCAAGTGGGCCTATATCGCTCACCTGAGTACCTAGATGATCAGTCATGCATGAAGGAAGAATTCATTTATTTTTGCATTAATGTGACTAAGTCAACACAGATGTTGAAAATATGTCAAATTTTATTTCAGGCTAGAATAAAAAAACAACACTTTTTTGCACATCCATTCAGGTGATTTTGATATTAAGCATTTCCTTTGTCTCTGCAAGAAGTCATTCAGGGCAACAAGTTAGTCATTTTCTTTAGGTGGGGCCTTTTGTTGACTGATTTTAAGTCTGGGTCATGAACAACAATAGTTTCAAATATTGTCCAGATCTAACTTAAAATTGCCTAATTTCATATGTTGAGTGTTGAGAAACATCTAAAAACTTATTTAGATGTGAAAAGAAATGAAAAAAAAATTTTTGACCACAGCTGGATTTGAACCGCTGCTCTCCATATTTCAGTTACCAAGTGGTATATGTACCATTGTGAGACCTACTTTTTAGACATGGTGGCATTATCTGTTAACCAATTTGGATGAAATTTACCAAATTGATAGAGGACTTTTAGTACTTCATGTATACCATGTTTCATTAAAATCTTTCATGTGGTTTTGTAGAAAAAGTTGAAAATGTGAAAAATGGCCAACCCCCCCCCCCCCCTTTTTTTTTGGAAGTCTTAAAAAATTCATAAAAAATCCAAAAATTGAGATAATGACAAAATTCTTTCACAATAATATTCCTTACCACAATTATGATCAAAATAGTCATTAAGAAATCATCAATATCAATTAACTGAAAAACATGACACTTTTCTTCATTGAAATGACAAAGTCCAGAAACACGTCAAAAAAGCATAAATTTCTATTTGACGCATCTTAACCCCGAACACAATTTTTAATAACCCATCTTTATAGATTGTTGAAATGCAATTAGTTTCCCCATTTATGTACTGGTTCAGGAGGAGAAGATGTTTGAAGAGGGGTACCCTTTTGGGCACTTTGGGCCCCGCCCTGGATCCACCCCTCAGGGAATCTAAATCTCGAACAGAATTTTAGTAGGGGACCTTGAGTACATCATTTACACAAAGTTTGATCCAAATCTGCAATGTAGTTCCAGAGAAGAAGTCGAAAATGTGAAAAAGTTAACAACGGACGACGATGACGACGAGCCTTTGGCTCAGGTGAGCTAAAAATGAAATTTTGGAATTATGATTTGAAATTCAAAAGGGCACATGTTTACAAAATACTGAATATAGTTTACAAAACAAGTTTACATTTTTAACTTCACTGTTTTGGAGTTAATAGCTGCACAAATGTTGCAGCTATAAACTCCAAAATGATGAGATGAAAAGGTAAACTTCTTTGGTATTTTATGTTCAGTATATTATAAAGATGTGCCCTTTTAAGTTTAAGTCAAAATTTTGAAACTTTAATTTTTCAGTACTTGTTTACTTCTGTTTATTCCTTGAAATTGATTACTGAAAACAGTCACTGTGATAGTTACTCATTTGAGTGATTATCTTTCAAATGAGAGGCTGCCCCCAACCTGTTAAAGGGAACGTTAATCGATGTGATATCCTGTGTTACAGTTCCGCAGTTATCATTAAGAAGTCTATTATTGAAAAATGTCTACATCTTTATCTTCTTAACAATTTTTGTTCAATGAACCACAAAGATACCTGCTCTCAGATTCAGACCAAAATTCAAAGATAAGATTTTTCAGTACTTGCAAAATGTTGAAAATTTGCTCTCACAACACACTCTCTAACATTTCAGAATATATCCCTCAAATGATAGGTGTGTGCCCAAGCTGTTTATAATCATGATAATGTACAAAGTAGTTCTTACTGAAATCTAAATTTGAGAAAATCACAATGGATGCTGATCAATGTATCAACAATTGACAATTTCTATAACTATGCTCTGAATAACAGAGTATGTAAAACACTTTGGCAGATTTCTCATATTGAATACAATATTGTACATTTACCTTAAGATCTATATAATTTTCATATGTACAAGAAACAATTAAGGAAATGAATTTTATTGAATTTATAAGAAATTCTTCATTGATATTTAACATAATGACCACAACATCAAATTATTATTCCCCATTCAAAATCTTTTGCTATCACAATATACTTACTTATGTGTAAAGCAATTTTAATACTTCATGACGTTATCAAAAATATTGATAAAAATTTCTACTTTCTGTTCTTGTTCTTTGAACGTTGTCTAAAAATACAATACGGGAATCCCCTCCTAATTACATTTTTTTTTCAATGAATGACCTACTTTATACAATAGGCTACATGTATACAAAGTTTCTGTTATTTCATATGCTGTATACAAATCACATGCTATAGCCAATGAGTCAATAATTTACCTTCCCGTACACACAAGCTGGCTAGAATTTAGAAATCATCCACTAAATGAAGTTGACATCTGAAATGCTGGCTTGCTGGTTGCGCGAACTTTGCCGTTGTCATAATATATACGGCTCTCAACACGGAAGTTGTTATTATGTAATGAAATTATCTCGTCTCAGTGTTTACTGATAACAACTCAGGTATACATCTAGATTTGCATGAACATTTCCCGCCGCGAAAACGAAAGTAGAATCGTTCAGGCGAGTCCACTTTTTTGTTTAACTTAATGAATGCGCAGTGGTTGGTAGAAATGAACTTAAGTTAAATATAGACGAATTAAGCGTTCATTCAATCAAATGTAGAACATTACACATTCACGGACATTTTGCACAATACTCTCTGTGCATAACTTTCAAAAGAAAAAAAAAGGCGGCACTGATTCTCTTCATCGTACATATTTAGAATAGCGCCTAGCTCCACTAGATGTAGTTGCTTGCATCCTAAAAGTGCGTTGAGTTTGCGACAAATTAACAAGTCAGTGAATATATCTTCTTAATAATAAATTCCTCAAGACAGCTAGACAATAAAGGTTTCGTGTATTACAAAGGTGGATGCCACTCTGGGTCTGGTTAAGTAAAAAACGAAGAAGTACCGAAGGTTTAACCATATCTCCAAGTCCACGGAATAAAAGGACAAGGTTCACTATAGTATCATATTCTTATTCGATGTCTGATCTAAGTGTATATATGCTCCCCAGCATACTTTTACGCCATGGTATCATTAATAGTCTTCATCAGTGCCAGTGGCGTGTCAAGCATACACATAATTTTCACAAAAAAGGAAACACACAGATTAATGACATTTCAAATAATACGATACTAGATGCTTAAAATTCAATCAAGGAAAATGTAGAGTAAAAAGCTGAAGTTGCGAGAGTCGTTGATAAGTTTATGAATGCGAAAGAGCGAGGTTTGTTTTTTAAGTGACGTTTTTATTTCACATTCATGCACCAGTTCTCATCTTTTTCAAAATTACAGCAGCTATACCAAGATATACTTTTATCTCATTCTAACAAGGGGCAGCCGTGGTGTAGTGGCTTGCATCACCGTTCGATTCCCAGGGTGCGCCACTATGTATAAGAGGTTGGTAACCTCCTGCTTCTATGTCGCGATATAACTGGAATATTGTTGAAAGCGACGTAAAACACCAATCAACCAACCAACCAACTCATTCTAACATCCTTTTCAGTGTTAATTTCACTATAAAATATTAATGATAAATAATACTGCTTCATTACACAGAGTCGCGAAAATTCAGTTGGATCCAGCTGTGTGACAGACTTCCACAAATATTCCCCGGAAGCCCATGGCTAATTTAGCAATTTTAGGGCTTAAGAATTGCGTAACCTTCACTTCAAGTGACCGTCCTGAGTTAGTCCGAAACGTCATACAACGAGCAAGCAGGTCAATGGCAAAACCCTGGTTCCGCGAGATCTTAATTTTGGCGCTTTTAGGGCCTTGAAATTGAACAAGTTCAGTTCAAGTGACCGTCCTTAGTCCGAAATGTCAGACCCTAACATCATCAAATTCTTACTATATTTAAAAAAAAAAATAGATAGCGACCTGTCATGAATGTTTTTCAAAAAGGGAAGGGGGTGCCTTTTAATAACATTGGTAGACATCATGATTCTAGAGGAAAAACCCAGTTGTAAATTCGTCAGACTTCATAAAATCATTTAAAAAGTATCAGACATCTTTGCTATTTAAGTTCGCAGAGAAGAAAGTCTTGGAATTTTGTGACATTCAGTCGTCGTCTAGTAAGAGCAAAGATTTACTTAATACATACAACATGTGATTGAGTGTCTTCAACAGAAACGTAATATTAATAGTACTAAATAACTAAATAAAAAGAAATTAAAAACATATCTGACATGAAGCACCCCCCCCCTTTTTTTTTAAATAAAATGATGGTCTCCTTGCAAAGTTGTGTTATAATAAGTGATATATCACGAATCATTAATACTTGTTCTACTTTCAGTTTCCTTTCCTCGTTATCGAAAATTCAATACATTTATCATGGATTTAATCACATTCTTTGGAGTTTACTCTACGTTCATGTGTGAACATTGTACCTAGGTAATCGATTGTTTGATAGATACGATTCATTAAAGTGAGTGATATTACGTATACACAACTGTATCAGTAAATAGTGACATTCTGCTATTCGATATGATAACACATACAGTCAGAATATTTGTATAATGATATTTTTTATCAAAAAGGAGGGAACTGCCAGCATATAAGATTAAGACCTTTAAGTACTTTATGTAGATAAAATAACCAGAAAGTAATGCATACTCGTTTATGTTGGAAATTCCTCGACAATGGCAATACGATTTAAACATGGGAAATGTGGTCATAATACAGCAATGTTCATAACTATGAAACCTCAGGAAATAGAGTTCTTCTAGTTTGGATTTGTTTTATTACAATTCAAGTTTTTATTACAATTTAGGTTGGCTACCAAATTGTAATATTTTTTTGTTTGCATTGCAACCAGAATTGTAATAAATTTATTACAATTCAGGTTTTTATTACAATTCAGGTTGCAACGCAGCAAGCATTAAAAAGAAAGAGATGGTTGAAGACCAATGCTAAATACATGTATTGGATTTTCAGAGAGGTGCCCCAAAATCTCCACCATATTCTGTAAATGCACCACTAACACAAACCAGTAGGTTTGTATATATGCATACAGATATATAAGCGTAGGAAAAGAATGGTAGGGGATCCCGAAGTTGACTATTTTTGAGGTAATACTCCATAAATATATCTTCCAATCTGGCAACCGTAAATCCGAACATAGATACTATATAAACATTTATTATTTTTCTTTTTTTTTCAGAAATGTTTTAAGTAGTAGCTTCACTGCCAAAGCTACGATGCATGGAATAGCCTAATATCCAGTATTGACTTCTCAGTTCCTTTACTAATGCAAGAAGAGGCGAGTCGTTTTTCCATGGAAGGACGAGGATGGCGCTGGAATCCAGGCAATCATAAGTTATATATACACTGACTGAAGTCTAAACAAACAATGCAAAAGGTCAGCTCCTCTGTAGAGACTGACACAATGTTCTTGAAGTTTGGTATATTGATATATAAAGGACTCACTTTTTACGAATATTTCGCCTCTTGGCCTTCATCAAGTGAAATGAATGATGCTAATTTCCAAGCTTTGTAAATTGATATCGCTTAAACTTATAGGGTTAAGTCGTTTATTTCACTTGAATGCAGGCCTAGCGGCCGATCATTTGTGAAAGATTGTATTGTATTCAACGACCTATCTGTGGACAATTTTACTTGAGATCTCATGGTATATTAATATCTGGTAATTGTTGTTACGATTTTCCGATACATTTCAGTGATGTGACGTCACTGGATCCAAATGAGTG
Organism: Pteria penguin; assembly: GCA_035048485.1. Lineage (NCBI taxonomy): Eukaryota > Metazoa > Mollusca > Bivalvia > Pterioida > Pteriidae > Pteria > Pteria penguin. The sequence goes on along the minus strand of CM068588.1, from coordinate 19,752,249 downwards.
TCCGAGAATGATTCTCTATGGTAGAACGCTTAAATTCTCCTGTAAAATTTATTATTCAAGGAAGGGGCATGCATTTAATAACTTGCTGAATCGGTCCCATATGTGTTTCAAGCTGCAGTTGGATTCAAAGTTTCCAAGAGTTTTCATCTCAACGGCGCTAAAATTTATAGACGTTTTCTTAACACAAACAGCCCCTTATTTTTCTCCAGAAAATATTAATGTATTAATTCCCTATATCTTCCTCATTTCTCTGTTGTATATGCATGTCCTTTAAATGTCTGGAATCACAAACGCTTGCCGGTGTAACATTAAAAAGTGACCCCATTTAAAACTGACCCTCGCGTGAAGATGTGACCCTCGTTGAAAATTGACCCGCAGTGGTGGGTCATCTTTTAACGTTAAAAATTGACTCTTGCATATAATGCTCCCTTGAACTATGCAGTTCATACTGTATAATTTCTGTTTGCACTAGGGTCATTTACAGCATGGTCTACATTTTACGTTGGATAATGACATCATATGTAGAATATTGTGCATATGCATGCAAATTTCGATCTCATTAGACGCGTTGTCTATTAGAACTGATATTTCATTAGCTATAAGCACATTGTGTGCTTTTGTTGAATAAAAAGTGATATTTTGCAGAGGCAATGCAGGGATTATAATTGGAGGGGAGGGGGTTGGAGGGATGGAAGGGAGGGGGGGGGGGTCATATATCAATATTAACTCATAACTCTATATGATAAAGCTCCGAACTCCTGCTTAAAGTATAGTGTGACTTTTAATAATCTTTTATTAAACTTGAAAACTTGTTATTAGAGGTGGAGTCAAATTTCAACATTAAAAAACGACCCCATGTCGAGATAATCTCCTTATTACAATACAAGTATTTAGCCAAGTACACTGTGTGCATTTGTTGGATAAAAAGTGATAACTTGCAGATACGATGCAGGGATTATAACTAGGGCATTGGGGCGGGGGGGGGGGAGGGGTCATATCTTAACTTTAATTCATGACTTCATATGAAAAAAAAGCACCGAAGTCCTGCTTAAAATATAATGTGAATTTTAATAAACTTGAAAACTTGTTATTAGAGGTAGGACCAAATTCTAACATTAAAAAACGACCCCATACCGATACAGTCTGCTTATTACAATACAAGTATGTAGCTAAATACATTGTGTGCGTTTGTTGAATAAACAATGATAATTTGAAGAAACGATGCAGGGATTATAACTAGGGTATTTGGCGGGGGTGGGGGGGTTGGGGTTTCATATTTTAGCATTAATTCCGGACTCCATACGAAAAAGGCATCCTGCTTAAAATGTAGTGTGACTTTGATAAACTTAACTTGTTATTAGAGGTGGGGTCAAATTTTAACATTAAAACGACCCCATGTCGATACAATCTCCTTATTACAATACAAATATTTAGCTAAGTGCACTGTGTGCTTTTGTTGGATAAAAAGTGATATTTTGCAGAGACAATGAAGGGATTGTATTGGGGAGGGGGGGGGGGTTGAAGGGATAGAAAGGGGGGGGGGTTGTTTTCATATTTCAACATTAATTAATGACTCCATATAAAAAAAATCTTCGAACTCCTGCTTAAAATATAGTGTGACTTTTAATAAACTTGAAAACTTGTTATTAGAGGTGGGGTCAAATTTTGACATAAAACGACCCCATGTCGAGACAATCTCCTTATTACAATACAAGTATTTAACTAAGTACATTGTGTGCTTTTGTTGAATAAAAAGTGATAATTTGCAGAAACGATCCAGGGATTATAACTAGCTAGGGATGGAGGGGAGGGGTGTTCATATTTCAACACTAATTCATGACTCCAAATGAAAAAAGCATCGAATTCCTGCTTAAGTTATAGTGTGACTTTAATAAACTTGAAAGCTTGTTATTAGAGGTAAGGTCAAATTTCAACATTGAAAAACGACCTAATGTCGAAACAACCTCCGTATTACGTGTATTTAGTTATGTACAATTTCTGTTTTTGTCGAATAACATGAGACATTTTGCAAAGACAGTGGAGTTATAACTGTTCTTTGTGTGCTAATTGACGAGTTTTGTAATAAAATGTTTCTGAAGACAAAATTATAGACAATCACAGACCACGCTAATTCAAGGATACGCTAATACAATGTATATCTAAAACTTTAACCTTCAGCATTTTGCGTGAAAATTAGGTTGCGCTTAGATAATTACACATACAGCAAATCATTGTTCAAAGATGAAAAAGTTTGTCAAGGAATTTAAATCATCGAGGACTTTTGGACAGACGGACACATTAACGATAAGCGTCGTTTAGATAATTATTCCAACTGGCCTGTTCTTCAAACGGCGAGACGACTTTTACGATATGGTATGTTCAGGGACTGACAATTTCCTGCACGAAAAGATGCGAAAAATAAAACGAAAAAGATTATATACTTAAATTAGATGTCATGCCTCGACAATTTGTTATCCACATCTTGTTGTAAAGGAACGGTACTACACTAAGACTGCTTTATATACGTTTTTATACGTTGATATCATTTTTTAAGCACTAATGGGGTTGAATGACGATGCTAAATGCTGTACGTTTATCGGACCAAAAAAAAAAAAAAAAAAAAAAAAAAAGAATAAATAAAAAATTGGAGTAAAGGCAACATATCAGGAGTTTGTTTACGCTATTTATCCAACTGGCACTACAACTACATGTATTGATTTAAACTCTGAAGCTGCAGCAAAAAAATATGTACGTCCCCAAATTTTCCACGTTTGTTAGGACATTAACCCCGATTAATATATGACATAGAATGCATTCATTTGACAGCCCTTCCCAGTAAAATACCTCTAGCGCTTGCCAGAAAACATATTAAAATTTTAAAAATGTCCATTTTTAGGTGATCACTCGCACGCTGACGTATACAAACATTTGCATCGTGTCCAACCCTCCTATAAGTAGAAAATAATATATCTAAAACATAAAATCTCACAACACCCATTTAGAAAAATATGTAAAATGAAAATCAACTTAATATAAGAAAACATGCTGCTGGCATATACGATTTATAATACAACAAAAACAATTATAAAAAAAAGTTGAAAAGGTTAGAACAGTGAAAACGTTAGTCATTCTATGAACGTCATTTCGCGGGTAAATGTAGAACAGCAGTTCAATTATTACAAAAACAGAGTTTACACCCAATGCTGTGCAAAGTCCTCCTCGTCACAAAGAAGGTTGAATATGTTTGGGTCCATTTGCTTTGCAATGAGTTCAGTTCCTGGTATTTTGTAGGGTTGGTCCTTGAAAGTTTGCACATAAATGGTGTCTGGACTGGTGTCCATGTCCTGTGGTGCACGCTCATCTTTTAAGTTGTTAACTAAGGCACCAGGGACGACTTTGTGAGATACGTACATATGAAAACGCTGGGGAATATAGTTTCTTATAGACATATATGGGGATCGACTGAAGAGGTCATCCTCAACATCCAATACCGGCTCGAAGTGGTCTTAACGGTTTTGTATACATGTATATAGTTATATACGTTTTCATCTGCTGGGGAATCAATTGGACCGAAATTTGTCCAGCACTGTTTTTTGCCATGCGTGCAATAGACTAAGACATTAGTTTTCACCATTGTAGCAAATGCAATTATTTCAACGTCCGTTCCCCACTTTCCGATTTTCCACATCTCTGATCGATCCATATAGTGGGCAAAGCTCTCGTCTGTATAGCTTTCAAAAAGGCCAGAGTTTGTTATCATATAGTTTATAACGTCTCAATTTTGTATGATAACTTTGAACCCCGGACAAAATGTAGCTAAATGTTCTGAATAAGCAATTGCCATCTCCTCTCATGTTGACAATTTTAGTTGGCAGCGCATAAATGGTGACTTGTCTTTTGTGAACTGGAAATAGATGTTTTTTCATCATCTGTGTTGGTGATGGTAACATTTTCATTGTCATTATTTCGGTATGGTTTTCGTTTCTTAAGGGGAATGTGATCTTCTTCTTGTCTTCTGCGTATATTCAGTTTAGAATCGCCTGTATGAGTTTCCTGAATGAGTTCTCCGCTAGCATGTCCTGCGTGACTTGGTTCTCTGTCATCGTGTCCTGTGTGACTTGGAACTCCGCTAGCGTTTCCTGCATGACTTGATACTCCGCTAGCGTGTCCTGGGTGACTTAGTACTCCGTCATGTCCTGCGTGACTTGATACTCCGTCATCATGTCCTGCGTGAGTAGGTATTCCATCACTGTGACTTATGTTGCTTGGCATATAGTTGGATGCGTCATGTTGGCTTTCTTTACTTGGCTTCGCATGTTCTGATCTGATGTATGCCTTTAGCCGATTGCCATTAATAGTGACCAGCTTGCCTTCCAAGCGATAATAACCATTATCAAACACTTCATGCACTATGTACGGGCCCGTCCAAAATGGATCTAATTTCCCACCTTTTCTGGTCAGTTTTCGCGTGTTATGCAGTAATACTTCTTTTGATGCTGCTTGCAGCTGACTGCCTATGCTGAGCACAAATCCAAGATATTGTTCCGAAATCAACAACTCGAAGTCGAAGAAACACGACAATACATATGTAAATATAATATAAACAATCACGAACCTCTGTCTAAACTGAGGTGGGATCAGGTGTCATGGAGGTGTAAGCATCCCCTGCCGACAGCTCACACCCGTCATGATGCCATAAGTATAAACGAAATAGTATTATTCGCTGTCACAGAATTAGGAAACAGCACAGCCGTAGTCAAAATAGGTATATGTCATAAGCAGTAAGAATACTGCTGTATAGTATAGGTAATACAGATGGTTTAGTTACTGTGAAATAAGGAAGTCAACATGTCTGACAACGATACATCATATCAAATAAAGTCTTTATAACGACCGTAAAATTTGCGGAATGTTGACGTAAGTCGTGATATCTCATATCCTTGTTTGAGTAACTTTTCTCCTAGTAATTGGCTCGCGCATATCGAATCAATTGGGATACATAAACACCATACGCAGGTAACAAGGGAATGTTGCTACTAGTATACGGAAAGTTAACAATGAGGAAACTAAATTCATCACGTTTGTTATAAATTGAAGTAGTAAGTTTACCATCTCGGTCGACATCAGATCTAAATATGAAGCACATGAATTGGATATTGTAGTGTCCTTAATTTCAAGTTCCTTTGGATATATTGTATGTACGTAAGTATCAAAATTTTTGTTATTTATAGATAGTTGGTTGGTTGGTTGATTGGTGTTTACGTCGCTTTCAACAATATTTCAGTTATATCGCGACATGGAAGCAGGAGGTTACCAACCTCTTAAACATAGTGGCGCAACCCGGGAATCGAACCCGGATCGTCGGCGCCGCAAGCCAAGCGCTTAACCACTACACCAAGCCTGCCCCCTATTTATAGATAGTACATCATCAATATATCTGAGTGTAAAATTAAAGGACAAGGCCAATTGCTTCTTATTTTGACTTATGATATTTTGAATGAAGTCAATTTCGTACGACGAAAGGAACAAATCGGCTAGCGAAGGAGTACAGTTAGTCCCCATAGGGATTCCGATGGTTTGTTGGAAGACCTGGTCACCGAACACAACATATATATTGTCAATCAGAAAGTCCAGCATGTTTTTGATGCCATCTTCAGAGTACTTATATTTAGATTCAGAGTGGTTTTTCACAAAATGTGGTGGTATAAAGTGTAGAAAAATCTTAGTCTTAATAAATTTAATAGTTCTCAGATTTTGAAAATTTAAGTTTTCCAATAATTCTTTGGTGTTTTAAGTATCCAAAACTGATCAACAACATTTACTGGATCCTGCAATGAACCTATGTTTAAACGGATCTTTGTGTAATTTAGGGATCCAATATAAATAGGGTAACTCGAACTCACTATCCTTAGTACATAATAAATATAGAACATATATACTTTTAAATTTAGTGCATCATATGCGCATTTCGACAACTTATGTCTCTTCAGTGATGCTCGTGGCCAAATGATTGGAATAACCAGAATATATAAATATTTGAAGAGCAGTGTTGAAACCAAAATGACCGAAAAGTTAACCAAAGAATCTATCTAAGGTCAGAGCTATGCATGAGGGAGATACTCCTTAGTTTTAGAGTGATTTACTTGATTTAACAACTGAAAATTTGAAGTATATATATAATGTCAGTACAAAAGCACTGAAAACTAGACTAATGATGCCCTCGGGAACTATCATTGAAACCAAAATGACCAAAGTTGACCAAAGAATCTATCTAAGGTCAGAGCTATGCATGAGGGAGATACTCCTTAGTTTTAGAGTGATTTACTTGATTTAACAACTGAAAATTTGTAGTAAATATATAATGTCAGTACAAAAGCACTGAAAACTAGACTTATGATGCCCTAGGGGACTATCAGTCCTCCAGCAGTGACACCGGCCTAGTGGTTATAATAAATATAGAACATATATACTTTTAAATTTAGTGCACCATATGCGCATTTCGACAACATAAGTTAAAGGTACTCAACACTGACTTATGGTTATTAATAATTTCATATAGTGAGAGTGTAGAGGAAGTGTAAGTGGGATTTCCAGTAGATTTGTTAATGACAAGTTCCTCCAAAAGACAATTTATATAAAACGCCTTGCAAATAGTCGAGGCTTTATTAGCTGGCACTAACACATATTTGTCATGTATTATTTTGAGTTCTTGTCTGACTCTTGGGTCGTCGAAGACAGATGGATAACTGGGCTTCATGTTCCTTTATAGATTACTAATACGTGTGAGTATCAAACCTCTTACACTCTTAACCTATTCTGACAACGTATTTAACTCAACTTCTTCACGTTTTACCCATCTACAACCACAGTCCTCTACCGAATCCATAACAATACGGAAGTTGATTCGCCAATTAAATATTTTAGGCTCTCCAAATTTTGGACCCCGGGTAATTAGCTGACGAAGAGTTATATTGTTCACGATGTTGACAACGCCAGTGATGATGTGACCAACAGGACTATATGTAAATTTTGATAAGGAGCATGAACACGCGGTGTCATTTTGTGTAAGATGTTTGATATCTAGGCACTTAAATGTTTGTTTGTAATTAAACAGTTTAGAATTAATGGAGGGTGTATAGCTGTACGATATACATGGTGTTTCTGTATATTTAAAGTATGGTGGAATTCAAGACTGAACTTTCTATGGTTGAAGATATTGCTGATGTTCAATGCGTTTATGTCTTTATTGGCAACCTTCACGTTTAGAAAAAACGATGAGAAGTAGAAGACATGTCCTCCGTATGACGAAATGGATTGAACAACCGAAATTTGGCAACGTCTATAATAAGAAAGCTCAGTCTGCATTCTGGTGTAGAAGAGTCAATATATGGATTTTCTCTGGCTTCCTCATACAGCTTACGAAGTATACGTAGAGGAACAGAATAAAGTTAATACGAATGTGATGTACACCTAACTGTTTATTGACGTGTGGTAAAATCGTAGAAAAAGATACATTATGTATATAAGGCTTATTGTAATAGCGATGCCCGTGAATACGTTTATATGGAAAGCCAACAATGGGGAAACTAAAGTCATCACGTTTGTCATAAATTGAAGTAGGGAGTTGACAATTTGAGAAATGTGTCAACTCTCTTATCAAGGTCCGCCCCTGTTCCCAAAGTAGACGTTAGCTTTATATCAATGGGAAGAGGAAGGGGGTTTGCTTCATTGTACTATGTTCCGCTGTTCTGTAGGCAAATAAGACGTATGGTATGTTTGTGTCCCAGTACCCATTCTGGTTTTCGTTGACATAATGAACCAGCATATTCGGGAGGGTACGGTTACATCTTTCTGTATGGCCACCAGTTTGTGGGTGGTATGGAGATGCGACCTTGTGCGTTATTCCCATTTCTTTGCAAAAGAGATAATTTAGTTGATTACAGAATTCTCTGCCTTGATCAGTTATCAACTCCTCGGGTACTCCATGAGTGCAGACAAACTGAATAAACATGTGTAGTACTGTCTCTGCACTTTTATCTGGGATTGCTTGTGCATCCACCCACTTGGTGAGAAACTCCGTAATAACAAGGATGTATTTATTCCCTGAAACAGAACAAAAAATATCATACATGTAGTATAACATGTATGTTCATCATCCATATAGGCCTGTCTTTTAATTAATTAAACATTAATTAATTAATTCCTTCCTTCCTTCTCTCATTCATTAGTTAATTAAAATCGATACCCTAAGTGAACAGAATACAATTACATACATAACTGCTGGTAGATTAGATCAACATACAGGAGGATATATAGACGGGGGGGGGGGGATAACCAATCTCGGTTACAGTGACATAGTAGGGGATCTTTATTTGATCTTTTTTTATCAAAAGAGGTTGCGACCTACAAGTCATAATCACAACTTCTTCACGGAAACGTCAAAAGGAATACAGGCATAAATGACTTAAAATGACTCTTTGTAAAAGAAATTAATAGAAATTCAATCTGATTACAAAATAGGTGTCATTTTGCAACGGAGTTGTAAGGTTTCAAAACAAACCAGAATATTCCTGACGGGACGAATCCCCCGCCCTCCCCGAAGCATAAGCTGACGATGTCCTGACCTTTGCTATGTGATTCCGGTTGATTTCTGATACGCCTTTGTATTACAGCATAGACCTATTGGTCTACATAATAGAAAACAACTGTGATGTTTGAATCAGATCCAAGTTAAGGTTATGGTTATATTGACCAGGTATAAGTACTATTTTAGTCGTAACTTCACTGTGACAT